>BTRK01000003.1:25866739-25997518 GCA_036245805.1 Pristionchus mayeri | reverse complement strand
GTATCAAACGGCAGGAGAAGTGGTAAGTAAAGGGAGTGAATAATCATCCGATTGGCGAAGAATAAGTGTGAGATAGAGTGAATGGGTGCAAACAGTGGATACTTCTCACTCCTTATCCCTCCTCTCTTATCTCCCCCTCAGGGACCGATGAGATCCATGGACACTCTGAATCGAACAATGAGACAAGCGATGCCCTATCCATCCAATCAACAACCTGCTCAATACACTTTTCGGTAGTTATCACGATCTGAGTTCACTCGATAATCGATTGATAGGTCATTCCAAAACCCTCCTCCGATGAGTTTCAATTCCTATGGTCCAGCAGGGGCGAATATGAAGGGATTGAACAGTCTCATCCTCCATCCGGGTCTGTTTCTCCCCTTGAATGAATGAATGGTCTCTTCTCCTCTCAGGATCATACGAACCCTTCCTCGCCCCAATACCTACCGTCTCTACTCCATGAGATTCTGTCCCTATGCACAACGAGTAGTCATCTATCTGGCTAAGAAGAACATTCCGTGAGTATGAGAGAAGGGAAGAGGTCATCGTCCCTTCCAGGGTCGAAGTAGTCAACGTCAATCCTGATAAGCCTCCCTCGTGGTACATGGCCAAGATTCCTAAGGGACAGATTCCTGCCCTCGGAGTACAATGGACTGACCATCTGGGAGTCAAATGTCATCAATGAGTACCTCGATGATGTGAGTTGAAATAGGGAAGACAGAAATCAAAGATGAGTTGAGGTGTTCCCTGCCAGCAATGTCCTCCCGAGGGATCCCTATCTGAAGGCGCATCAGAAGATCCTTCTGGGAGAGACTCTCCTCGGTATATCCCTTGCTGCTCCCCTCACTATTCGTCTCCTCAGGTCTCCGACTCTCTCTTCTCTTCTTCGCTGCCACGACCCCTCAAGAGACGGCCGAAGTAGATCAGAAGCTGCACGATGCTCTCAGAAACGCAGAGAATCTACTGAATGACAAGTTCTTCGGAGGTGATCGATACATATGTACAGTAGTCATTCCTCGATCCCCTCAGGACCCGTGGTTGGGTACGCAGACATCATGTTGTGGCCATTCGTGGAGAGACTGGAGATGGTCACTCTGTCTCCTTCTCTTCCTTCCGTTACTTCCTGGACAGCACTATCCCAAGTTCGGAGCATACATGGCAAGAATGAGGAATGAACCAGAGGTGAGAGGACAATCACATTCATCCAACCACAATAGTCTACACCATGCGATTCCCCGAATGTCCAATTGCCCCTTTGCATCTTTCTTTCAAATAGTTCACCAACTGATCATTGAAATCGTAAGATGGGAAATTATTATGAGAAATTATGAACTTTTCCTATAGTTCATCAGAGTGTATAGTCTTCCTCTTCTTCTTCTTTTTCATTCTCATGGGTGGCGTCTATTCATTCCTCCTTCTCACTTTTCTCTTCACTTTCGCTCACCTCATCAGATTTCATCCCCTCAAAGAAATTCTGCAAAGGAGAGTTGAATCGATTGATAGAAAGACAGAAAGAGGACTAAGACGGGGAAAGGAAGAGAGGGGAAGAGAGAAGTGAGTCTCCCCCTTAGTGCACTCAATGGACTCAATTTGACAACAGACCTAATAACTGGGACAGTCAACAAATTTCCCTCCCTCCTCAGATCAAGTTCGGAATGCGTTCGTTGGCCCAGCACAAGGGCATACGTCGACTCCTTCGACGCCGGCAAATCCAATTACGACTACGGTATCTACCAGAAGCAGTAGAGCATCGAGGACTGATTTATTTGTGTCCTTTCACTCGATACGAGTCATACCTGTCTGTACATTGCGAAGAAATGATAAATTATTTATTTATTATTCAGAACTCCTGGTATGATTCCTTTCTGTACATTTGGGTGACGTGTGATTAGCAGGTTCAAAGATGCAATTAGTCGTATACGATTACAGCAGGGGTCAGACTTGTTACTCGAGTAGGTGTGAGTGAGGAAGAGTTATGATTGATATCTGTGTTCAGAGGGGAGAAGGAAGGAAGGGAGGGAGGGGATATCTCAAGGAACAACTGACGAAGGAGAGATCGAGTCCTTCCCAAGAAAAGAGAAGGAAGAAGTGCTTAGTCTCGTACTCTCACGGGGAGAAGGAAGGGAAGGGAAGGCACACCTGCAGTTGAACTGCCCACTTCCTCCTCTAGTCGTGATTGATCACACATTCCATCCTCTCCATACTTTTTAGTTTGCCACTCCATAGTTTGTAACACTTTTTTTTTAGAATTTTCTCAAAATCCTTCGTTATTTTTTTATTTTCCTTGATCAATTAGTGGTTTCTCTTTCTTAACATTTACTCCCGTAGTGACTAATTACTCACCGATCTTCCTTGTCCTCATTGCCAGTTGTATCCCTCCCTCTCCCTCGTCCATTCTTACTCTGAACTCCTCCCCGTCACTCTCGTCGATCTTCGTTCATCAACATTCTGTCGCCAACTTTTTATTCTTCCTCATTTTTTCTCTTTGTTCTTTCTAGAAGATGGCTCTCCTAATGCGAGCTGCGACTCTCAACGAGTTGGAGTTACTCCCCCAGAAGCAGTTCAAGCTGCCCCAGCCACTCTCTCCCAAACGAGTCCCTTCCGATGCTGAAGATATCGAAGAGACGTCCTTCATCTGGGACTGGCCATTCGCCACTGATCGTATGTTCCCATTCCATTCCAAATAATCTTCCCCTTGCAGGAATCGCTCAAGGGGCGTACACGAAGGACAAATTCATCGTGTGTCTCCCATTCAACAAGGGAGGAACGGGAGAGAAGAACGGAACTGTGAGTCCATCAGTCAGATATAACTCAATCGTCCATTCAGACGAAGAAATTCGAGAGGATCGCTCAGTCGAATTTCTCGTGGTCTCTTGGTTTATCGAGGGATGCTGAACTCAACTCTACTTGCTTCTGGAGACTCGAATTGGAAGTTCAGAGATCGTACAATTCAATTGTACTCATAGCATCCAGGTGAGAATATCTACTGATGGGAGAATGGAGGAAGTTCATTCATTCCACAAATGCACCCCAAGTGCATACGAGTCCTAATCGATGGATGCACTTTCCAGAGATATCTCTCGCTACGATGTAAACACGAAGAGACTGAAGAGGATCAGGAAGGTCTATCGGTATGTCAACAGTCAACACTTACTCTTCTCTTCTCTTCATCCACATCAGTCTACATTTAATCTGTTGACTGCATGGAAAGGAAAGTGATGATTCTCCTTCAGTCTCCCCAACTACTACGACGTCTCCACGACAACGACAACGATGTACGACTGGGCAGTCATCATCGAAGTATTCAAGAAGGCCCCCTCCCGACCCACCCTCAAGAGATCCATGACTCTCGCCTGACCTACCCCTGACTCACCCCCCTCTTCCCTCTTCCTGTACATAGTCCATTCTTCAACGAGGTCCATTCAATTGTGTGCTCACTCTTCTCCTCAGCTCCATCTCCATTATCATCCACTTCCCTAGTGGAATCAGAATATCAAGTAGGGATTCTTCCCTACTCAATTCTTTCAGTTTCTCTCCCTCTTCCGAACTAAGGTTTTCTCCCTCTCATCAAGGTACTTCCTCTAATCTCTCTTCGATTGTTGTGATCTGATATCGTTTATGGATGAATCGATCGAACCTTCTCTCTTCGTATCACAAACTGGGGAAATATCGACAGAACGGAGGAACCGGAAAAGGAACGAACACGAACAAAACTGTGAATCTCTGAAGTAGTCTGAGAAGGACTGATTTGTTAGAATTATGAGGGAAGTAAAGATAAATTATGAAGGAAAGGGAGAGATCGAAAAATGGGCAAAGTGAGGAGTTTGTGGAATTGTAACGAATTGAATTCTCACAATAGGAAAATACCCGAAGGAACTCGAGAAGTTGACGTCTCATTTGATTGAGTGAATGGCAAGAGAAAGAAGGGGAAGGGGGAGATCAAAGATCAATAGGGAGAGTATCGATTGTTCTTGGAGGAGAGAGGAGACGTGAGGGGAGAAGAGACGGGGATGGAGGAAGGAGAGGAAGGAGTTGAAGATGAAGAGTGAGAGGAAGAGGAAGGAGAAGCAACTGAGGAAGATGAAGATTAGTGAATTAAGTGAATGGAAGACTCACGAGAATCATTCGAAGTCAGTCTGATGAGTGATCCATTGGAGGAGAAGATGAAGGAGGAAGGAGGAAGAGGAGTGAGCTCTGCCAGAACTTCTGGATACCCTCCCTGCAAACGACATCCACTCTATTTATGATTCATCCTTACTTAATTGAAAATTTAATTTTTAGCTAAGTTTGAATCGAAAGATGGCGAAAAGAGAATGGATGAAGAAAAAGGGAACTATTTTGCTGGAATGGTACTCACTCTGTTCAGAAGAGGGAATTGTCTATCGATAGAAGGAGGGGAAGGATTGATGGTGGATAGAGAAGGAATCTCGAGGGAGGGCGGATCTTCGGGATCCTCTGGATGGGATGAAGAAAGAGAAGAGGACAACGAGAGAGATTCCTTCTCCAGAATAGCTCTGCAATCAAATAAGTTCAGTAAGTCATCAATCAATCATGGAGATCCTTTCTCATTTCTCCTCACCGAGTGATCCTTCGATGATTGTGGATGAGTCTGTTCGTGTAATCGAGAAGAGTCGCCAGATCGTGATCCAGGGAGGCCATCTCATCGAACATCACATTACGAGCCTGATATTGAACATCCTTACTTCCTTCCCCATATTCACTCCTTCCCTCATTGCCATCCCTCCCTCCCTCCCTGAGAGTTACTCAATTCATCCGATGCTTATCCCCGTTTCCCTCACTCCTTATCTTCCAATTCCCCCATTTTTCACCTTGCCTCAGTCCTCACTTTCTCCCGATGGTATCTCCAACCTCTCAAGATTCAAATCTCTTCCTTCCGCCCTCAAATTAGACCTGCTCTCTCTCTCTCTCTCGATCCCATAATGGAAGCTTTACCCCATGTCTACGGGTGCATTTCATGGGAGAGGGACTTCCTCTCCCCTCACCTCTCAATTACTCCGACTGACTACCTTCCTTCTGGCCGAAGGCGCCTCGTTATTAGTTCATTCGAAGAACGAAAGAGTGGGAAAGAGTCGGGCAAGCTACGTAAGATTGCAAAGTCAGGCTTCCTAGTTCTTCTCCTAGGAGGAAGGAGTACGTACTACTATATTACGGGACTTTCATAGACCTTGACCTTCAGCCTCGTTCAGTGATAACTCAATTGCTCATGAATGCATGTAAATGTTTGTTCAACTACGAAGCAGGGCATTCTACAGAAGGAGAGCGAGAGTTGAGAGAGTAGTGAGAAAGAGAGAACACTCTCTCGCATTTGCATTCTCTCTCTCCAGTACTTCTCGGAGCGAGTCCTGCTTGCGTACTACAACAAAACGCAGTGCAAAATACATTTTTAGCTAGACACTGCACATTTTCCGCAAACCCATAAACGACTAATTTAAAAAAATAATAAATAATGATGAATCATCTCATTATCCACGCGAACGCTAAGGCAAGTTTTTTTCAGTTTACTAGCATTCGTTTTCTATACATACATACATTCTCCAAGAAGCAAAGAATGTCTCGAATATCAACTGTTTTAATACTCGATGTAATTGATCGTACCTCTTCCTGCGGAGTAGGATCAGTCTGGATGGATACTTCGGGCATCGTGAGAGGGGAGGAAAAGAACCTGTAAGGGAGAGGAGTGATAAAGAGGAGAGAAGACAATCGATCGAACGAAGCAAACATGAAGAGATGCGCGAATTAGTGAAGAGAGAGAGAGACAGGGGTAGGTCAATGGGGGAGAGACTGTATCAGTCGATGGAAGAGAACTGCGGATGGTATAGACTCGTGATGGAGACCCGATAAGAAAGGGCAAGAGGAAGAGAAGGGAGGAGTAATCAATCGACTGCTCACGAGTAGTCTCTATCCCACTGAGGATATACCACTCCCCTCTAGGGCACCTATCCACCTATCTTATCTACCCAATCTGAACGCAAACCTCAATCTACCGCTCCCTCTCCCCCTCCCCCCCCCTTCCCCCCCCCCCCTCTCCCCCTCCCCCTCTCCCTCCTCTCTCCTCACCATCTCGAGAGAATCTGTACACTTACTCTTGGCCACTGCCTAGATACGACGATAATGACCCTCTAATTCCAGTGTCAGATGCTCTTCTCTCTCTCCCTCTTTTTCCTTCTCTCAACTACATTCGCTGATCGTCATCCTCCTCGTTACCGTATCCAATTGGATGCTCCCGCCAGTTCTCGATGGGATCAAGTGGTGGACGACCATCTACAGTATCTCCCGCAGATACAGGAAGAGGCAGCGTGAGTCTCTCCTTCTCTCTTATCGCGGTCATCTCCGTTCAAGCTGGCCTTGACTTGATAGTCCCTCTATCTCCTTCTCTCTCTGCTCTCTACTTCGCACTCCTCTCTCCCCTCATTGATTGAGATCGCAACGGTACGAAGGGAGAAGACTCAATCCATCACATCCAACTGTGCGCCAAATGAGGACGAATCACTGAGAAAGAATTATGACCAGGAGTTGAGAGGGGAGAGGAGAGGGGGAAGAGGAGGAGGAGGAGGAGGAGGAGGAGGAGGAGGAGGAGGAAGAGGATTGAGAAGGGAAGGAAGAGATGCCTGAGATGTATTGAAGCTGGATTATGAAGTTACAGTGTCAGATTAGGCAATCAATTGCAAATGAATTTCAATGACCAATTGCAGCAAGATAATTCCTCGCCCAGTGCAGAAGTTAGTCTGGAAGATTGCAGAGAATATACGATACTTCTTCCCTTCGGACTACGCAAGAGAATTGGAAGGTACGGTAGACAAAGAGATACGGTAGAGGAAGGGGGTGGAGTAGTGGAGGGGGGAGGATGGGGAAATAAGGGTGAGAGATATGAGATAGTCACTCCCTCTACATACCATAAGGGGGAGTGGAGGGGAGGGGTAGGGGGGGGAGGGGGAGGCTTAAGTCTGAGGTTGTCGGGGAAACGAATAGACTTCTCCTTCTCAATCTCACGTCGTATCAGAGTGAGAGATAAATCGGAGGGTGAGCATTAACTACGACCCAAGGAAACACAAAAAGTTACCAGAGGGAAATTCGAATGATACGAAAGAAGAGAAGAGAAGTAGGGGAATCGGAAGTATTAACATAATCGGGGATGAGTGAAGAGACTGAATATGACCGCTGATTGCAATTGATGGAGACTGTGGAAGGTCCTCTTTCTCCCTCTCTCACTCTTGTGTTAGAGAAACAATTTTTTTCGTTTATCGTCTAGTTTGAATGTGGATGGAATGGGGGAGAGGATCTTCTCCTCTTCATTTGCCTCCCATCGAGTTCTTGAGATAGACGAGCAAGTTGTAGAAGCCCACTGAAGAGAGGAGGGATTGAGAGGGAGGAGGAGGAGGGTGGAGAGAGGAGAGGGGAGTATACTCACTGAAGATGGTCTGGATGACGGAATAGAAGAAGGAGACTTCTCCTGGGGAAGGAGAGACAATCTGAATGAAGGATCGAGTGATCGAGAGTGAATGAGTAGACCTCATTCTTCTCTTCCTTCTTCTCCTCTTCCTTCGTCGTCGAATCTGTCATGTGATTGCATCATCCATAACCAATCCTCTCATTCTCACCACTTTCCTTCTCTTTTTTGGATTTCTTCGATTTGCTGGATTGATCTTTGCCATCTTTCTTCTGCTTTTCCTGACATTCAAACGGTAAATTGGATATAATTGTCACCAGTTCGACCTCTTCTTTCTTCGTTTCCTCTTCATTCTTCTTCTCCTCTTCTTCCCTTCTCTTCTTCATTTCATCTTCAGCTTTCTTTGGATCGAGGGCGATTTCTTCCAATTCCTTCTTTTGTTCCTTCAATTATCAAAATAAGTTGATCATGAGATAATCGCAATACCTCCTCCTTCTTTCTTTCTTCCTCCCTTCTCTTCTCCTCTTTCTTCCTCTCCTCTTCTTTCTTCTTCTTCTCCTCTTCTTTCTTCCTCTCCTCTTCTTTCTTCTTCCTCTCCTCTTCTTTCTTCTTCTTCTCCTCTTCTTTCTTTCTCTCCTCTTCTTTCTTTCTCTCCTCTTCTTTCTTTCTCTCCTCTTCTTTCTTCCTTTCATCCATCTTCCTCTTTTCTTCCTCCCATAACTTCAAATCTTCGGCCTTCTTTTGTTCTTCAATCTTTCTTTCCTGGATTTTTCAATGCAGATAAATATGTCACACAGTCTCTGTACCTCTTCCTTCTTCCTCTTCTCTTCTTCTTCTGCCTTCCTCTTTTCCTCTCTTTTCTTATCCTCCTCTTCCTTCTTCTTCCTCTCCTCGTCTTCCTTCTTCTTCCTCTCTTCCTCATCCTTCTTCTTCTCAGATGGTTCCTTCTTATGTCTCTTCAATAACTCTTCTTTCTCCTCTCTCCTCTCTTCATCCCCTCACCCTCCTCGATTCCACATCGCTCTGTGCATTCGCTGTATCATCGATCTCCTCCTTCGATTTCTTCTGCAATCCTACAGTATCCTTCATAATCTACCGTATTCTTTCCTACCGATTCCTGACTCTCTTCAACTCTTTCATCTTCTCCCTTCTTCTTCTGTTCTCTCCTCTTACTTGGTGAGGGGATGGCCCTCTTCTTGCTCTGTCTATGAGTCTGCAATCAATCGATTCTCCCTCTGCCTAGAGTATCCTTCCACCTCCTTATCATCCTTCCACTGTAGTTTCACTTCCTTGTGATGGTGTGGTCTCGCCCTGTAATTTCTCCTTCCTTCTCTTTCTTCATTCATTCCTCACGTTGCCACACTCTGAAGGGGCAGCTCGAATATCGTCTTGTCATCATTCATATCTGCCGCCACTGCGATGCTAAACCAATCACTTATCGATACATCCTCCACCTCACTACCGTACCCGCTACGACGCATCTCGGCACGCTTCAATTCCCTGCAATCGATTGACTTCCTACAGTATCCTCATCTACGGTACCTCTTATCTGCAGCCTTGTTGGGAGTGCCGAAGGTCTCTGCGAGGTGAGCCGCCTCAGCAGAAGGAGGAGTCACGGTCTAAATTAAATCATTGTGCGATCCATTATGATTACTTTAGTTTTCTGCTTCATAATATCAACGTACTGGAAGAGGATGTTCCTGAAACAAAAGAGGTTACTGTAGCAATGGGCTACGGTAATCTCACCCCTGAGTTCGAATTGCTGCCATCGTTATCTTTCGAATTCTTCTGGAATACGGTAGTGAATATCGATCAGTGAGTATATGGATTCACCGCTTTCTTCGATCTCTTCCTAGTCGTCACTTTAGTCTGCACTTTAGTACTGTTGTTTGGAGTAACTGGATCTATAAATATCATTGATCGATTTAGAGAACGGAGGAGAAAACAGACGATTGGTCATTGTAGACCGTCGACGAGAGAGGAAAAGGATGAAAATGAATGGATGGAACGAGAGAACAGAAGAATCATTTTGCACCCCTGCGATGGAAAAATTAGAGTGCAAAAGTGTTGATAAATTAGCGGAATACACATATTCTAACATCGACATATTGGTAATGATAGATATAATTATCAATGAATAATTGAGGTATGGCAACTCGATCGGGTCTCCCTCTGGGGGAAGTCGTCGGACTCAATATCCTATACGATATATCGGCATTCGATAGGAAGCAGTGAGTGTCCCTGTGAATCCCCTCGTTCTCCCTCTCATCCCTCTCCCTTGCAGTATCCTCAACGAGGGCTGCACTTCCATCGTTGCTTGTGACTCTAAGGTAGGTGAGTGAGTGAGTGTCTCTTCCCCTTCCAATCCCTTCCAGGGACGAATCTGGCATGGAAGGAATCTGGACTACGAGATGGGAGAACTACTGAAGAACACTACAGTCATTGTCGATTTCTATCGAGGAGAGAAGGTGAGGAATGAAGAAGAGGAATTGCCTTGATTCAGTCCGTTGAGTAACTCCATTCTTAGAATGGGATGGGACAGAGAAAGAGAGAGAAGTGATTGCTAACGACGAGAGTGAGGGTGATCTTTCCTCCTCAGTTGCTCTACACTGGCATAACCTTCGTTCTCTACGTCGGGCTACTCACTGGACAGAGACCCGATGCATTCACTCTCTCACTCAATGCAAGGTGTAAGTTGGAGGATGCATCATCATCTCCTCTCCTCTCTCTTGTGTGCGTCAAAGGAAGTCTATTCGTGTAAACGACAGTAGGAAAGATGAGTGAAGAGTACTTCACCGGAAGGACTCCCCCTCCTCCACCACCTTCGAAAAGACATTCTATTATCGTCCCTCTCTAGATGAGGTGTATTCTTGTCATCATCTAATATAGACAGGGTGAATCTGTTATTCTCCCTCTCTCCATTGTCGCCATCTGTAGTCGAAATGTCACGATTGATGATGTCCGAATTAGGCTAATGTGAGGACTCGCTTGCCTCATTCCTATCTCGTCACTCCCTAATTGCACCTTCCCTCCCTTACGTGAGAGAGAATTCACGTGTCGAATCACCTGTTTTGATGTGAATATCGAGAAGGAGAGGAGAAGGAGAAGGAGGAGGAGAGAAAGAGAGGAGAGGGAGAAGGAGACGAGGGGGAAACACATACATTGCAGATTCGGGCCCGTACATTATGAATATTCTCATGGAGATCGTCACGAAATTCCATAACCCAGTGAGCTTCGTGATGAGAGAAGTGAGTGAAGAGGAACGGATGCCGCATAAAAAGAGATTGACTCGAGTAATCATGGTGCATGAAAGAAGTTCTCTCTTACCTTCCCCTACAAAGGAAGGACCGATTGCAGACTCTGGAAGAGGAATCGACCTTCGACGGAGCAGTTGAGAGACTGTCGAAGACCCATCTCATATGCCCTGCTTACATCATCGTGGGAGGGGTCAACAAGTTCGAAGGAGCTGTCATATCGAGGTGAATTAGGAGAGAGAAGAAGGGAAAGGAGAGATGAGACTCCCCTCAGAGATCGATGGAGAGCTGCTGATGTTGAGAGATTAGATGAAAAGAATTGGTTCTTGGTGGAGACAAACTTCGACCATTGGAAGGAGGATGGAGACAAGAGAAGGTATCTACAAGGGATTCCCAATTGGATCTCTCTCTCGGGGGTTTCCTTCTCCCGTGTTTCCCTCGTTCTCCTCTCAGACGACATCGATTACAGAATCACGGCGACCAGACTGCTGACTAAGATGGGACGGCGTCGACTCAATTCCGATTCCCTCTTCCGAGTACTTTCTTCCACTCCAGTCAGGAACAAGTGAGCTTCTCCTCAGGGAGTCAAAGAATGCTAATTACAACGGAAAAGAGGAGATGAAATGGGAAGTGTCGGAGGTCGTAAGGAGAACGAGGAGCATGGAGGAGTACCGTAGTTCATTCCAGTCTCACTATCTACTCGGGAGTCCTTTCAGCTGCTCAGCCCTCCATGATCTACCAGACTACAGTAATCGTCGAAGATAGAATGTGATAGGAGTGACAGATGATGACCATCGATTATAATTGCTAAGCACTGGATGATAAAGTAGTCTAAGGAAAGATCGAATGATTGTTGTCTCCATTCTTCTCCTCACTCCTCTTCTCCCTTCACTTCCTCCATTTCGATGCCACAACCTTCGACCACTTCCCTCCCTCCATTTCCCTCCTTCACTTCTTCAATACCTTCCCTACTCACTTCCTATCGTTGTCCATCTGAGTATTCTCTTCCTCCTTCTATTCAACGGTCTTCTTCTCTTCATTCCTTCCGACAGATCCCTCTCCCATTATACACTCCCTCTGGCACTGTTATGACCACTCGTCGATTGTCTCTCAAAATGGAAATAGGTGTATCTCCTTCTTCTTCCTTTTCCCTCCTCTTCTCTTCGTCTAATTCGTAGTTCTGACTTCTCATTACCATTTGTACGTCAGAACTTTAGATTTCTCTCTTCTCTCCTCCCCTTTCCCTCCCTCTTCCTCCCCCCCTCCCTCCCTCACTCCCCCCTCTCCCTCCTCCCCTCCAACTTCTATCTTCGTCGCTCCTCCCTCTCATTCCATATTCTATCACACTCCCAGTTTAGAGCGAGACAACTGTTCTACTCTCAGATTGTCTCGGAATGGCCTGCATAACAATCCATCTCCTCCTCTCCCTCTCCCTCTCCCTCCCTCTCCCTCTCCCCTCCCTACTCCTCTTCCCTCCTCCTCCTAGTATCTATGAATACGGGAGTGCATCTCATTGTGATCTCTCTCTCTCTCATCCCTCTCGATTGTTGTCTCTCCTCTCCTTCATGAGTCCTCCTTCCTCTTCAGTTCTCTTCTTCGATGGGTTCCGATCAGTCTCGTCTTCGTCATTCTCATTCCTCCAGAGAGAAGACTGCATCAAACCTTCCCTCCATCAAACTGCCTCCTTCTTCCTCTGCATATGAGAGTCAGTATCTTCACCTCTTCACTGTTCCACTCAAATCCCATCAATCTCACCTCTCAATTTCCTGTTGTCTGAGTCCAGACTGGGATTCATCCTTTCCCTCGAATCATCCTCATTCTTTTGAGTGAGAGACAGCATTCGTTCTCGATCTGGCTCGACTTCATCAATGAAGACTTCCACTAATTCGCCCCGCCATCCCATTCCACTGAAGGCAAGAAGACTCATTCAGGTACTGCTCAATCATCATAAGGAGAGGAGTGAGTAATGGGGGAACGGAGATCGAACCCTCACTTCTCCTCCCTTTCCTCTCTTCTCGGGACCGGAAAGGAGTCTCGAAGGGTCTAATTAGTGGGGCGATTCCTGTTATTGTAGAGCACCTTCGCGAATCCTCATGATTCCATTGGGAAGAGAGCAGTGAAGAGAAGTTGTGAGACGAAGGTAAGAGAAGAGAAGAGAAGAGAAGAGAAGGAAGGGAAGGGAAGGGAATCGGCCTCCCATTAGACTGTCCAGATAGAATCAGTTCGAACCGACAAGAGAAGACGTCATCTGTTTACTGCTTCCTTCCTTCTTTCCCTCGATTGGGGTCGCGAGACAGTAATGGTTGTTGTTCAGCCCGAGTTCACGTCCTTCTACGTCTCGATGGACTCTTCGTCGAAGGAGGAATTCGAAGAGAACGTCAAACTGCTACTCAATCGAGTAGTTGCCAATATCGACTACGTTGAAGAAGTGAAGAGAAGAAGGGAGGAAGAGAGAGAGAGAGGAGTCATTGTAGATAGAACGACTATCGGAGGAATTCGGAAGAGATCTTGTGGAGTGGAGAACCAAGGGATTCAAGGCTGATCTCCTGTGTGTACTGGCTGATGCGGTCTGCAAGGAATGTCTTCATCTGGTGAGATCCCCCTCCCCCCCCCCCCCCCTCCTCCCTCTCCTTCTCCCATTCATTCATCCATTCTTCGCAGGATTCGGCAGTTCATCGAGCACACACAACTACTCACGCCTTCTCCCAATTGGGATCATTGGTAGATCAAAGACCATCCCCTCATCCGACAATCCCTTCCTTCTTCAGATATTCTCCTCTGTCCGCAATGGATTCTACATGGAGATTCGGAAGAAGCGTCGCACATCCAATTCCTTCTCTTCGGGAGGAAGTGGCAGTTCTCGAAGGGACAAGAAGAAAGGAGAGGATGGCACTTCCAAAGGTAGTCTCAGTCTGACTCCTCCTCTCTCCTTCTCCTCTCAGATGATTCCCCTCGTTCGTACTCCCCTGAATCATGCAACTCGGACGAGTATCTCTCAACAGATGGGGATGATGGCTTCCTCAAGCCTCCTCCTGCAATTATGCTCTCCAGTAGATCATTCTGACTACGGTCCTTCCGACGTATCGATTACCTTCTAGTGCCAAATTGAAGAGGGTTCTCATCTCATCAGTATTCTCTCCCCATCTCTGTACATATTCGACGAGTCTTCATTGTCCTTCCCATTATCATCTCAGTCATATTCTCTCTTCTCCTTATGGGGTTATTATGATGATAAACGTGATCGTTCATATTAAAAGATTAGCTAATCCATACTCTAATCCATACCCATACCAGCCCTTCTTCTTCTCCACTCAGTTTCCTTCTCCTCTGACGTTTCCCATGGTGAGATCACTTCGGTAGCTTGTTTTCCTCCTCTTTCTCAGCATGATTTACAGTTGAGTGAACGAGGGTATTTACTCGAACTGTCACTGACACCACCACAAGTGCGTCTTCGAATACGTTCACACGCACAAAAAGAGGAGATTGTATTGGGGGTGGGGAGAGGCTTTCTTTGTCGAGGAGGGGGGAGGGGGGAGGGTCTCCTTGATCGAACCACAACAAAGACTCACTACGGATTACCAGAAGTGAGACAAAACAAAAGAGTGGAAGAACGGAGTAAACTACATACACGTATTCCATTCACTTTAGTCTATCTGAGAACTCGAATATGAGGCCGTTTGCCTAAGAGTCGAGCAAGTCCCGGCACAGCTAAAAAATCTCGATTTTCTGTAACTCTGTGTTTTGGGGTTATTTTTGGTGCTGAACACGATGAGCACATTCATTTTATCTCCAGAGTCGCCGTTGGCTTCAGACGACGTCACGTCGAAAACACATTTTCGAATATGGCGCTGCTCTCAAATGTGCTAAAATTACGTGAACATGGTTTCCGGGGTAGAATTTCATGCTGATTACGCCTATGCACTTCATTTTTCATGAATTTTAAAAATAAATTTTAAAAATTCAACTTTGCTCTATGGCAAAAGTGACCGTAGTGACCTACCTTAAAATGACCGCCGTGCCGAGAGGATTCAGAATCTCTATTTTTGGCCGATTTCATGCACGGAGTTTTATTATTGCCAACTTTTACTGATTTCAAAACGTGGAAAAACGCAGCAATTTTACCCTCTCCCTGCCCTCCCTCGTCAGTTTGCCCCCTGGCAGTTATCTCGCCTCTCCACTCTCTCGCATCTGCACACTCTCTCGCTTCTATCGATGGAGGGAAGGGAGAGGAGGGGAGAAGCTGCTTCGTTTGCCCACGTTTTGAAATCAGTAAAAGTTGGCAATAATAAAACGCCGTGCATAAAATCGGCCAAAAATAGAGATTCTAAAACCTCTCTTCACGGCGGTCATTTTAAAGTAGGTCACTACGGTCACTTTTGCCTTAGAGCAAAGTTGAATTTTTAAAATTTATTTTTAAAATTCATGAAAAATGAAGTGGATAGTCGTAATCAGCATGAAATTCTACCCCGGAAACCATGTTCACGTAATTTTAGCACATTTGAGAGCAGCGTCTTATTCGAAAATGTGTTTTCGACGTGAGGTCGTCTGAAGCCAACGGCGACTCTGGAGATAAAATGAATGTGCTCATCGTGTTCAGCACCAAAAATAACCCCAAAACACAGAGCTACAGAAAATCGAGATTTTTGAGCTGTGCCAGAACTCTCTGAATTTGCCCGGTTCTAAGGCAAACGGCCTCATATAGATAAAATTATGCATAAAACCGAGGGTGAAAATATGTATTTCTACACTTGAATTCTTCTCTCGTCTCAAAATCAACATTGAATACGTAAATTTATTTGATATATCATAGACATTATATTTTCCAAAATTAACTAATTTCTTCCAACATTTTAAAATTGCTGATAGCTTCTGACTTCAATGACAATTTTTGAATGTAGAAATTCCCATTCGCATTGTGAGCAAAGCTATTAATTTTGATTTTTCATGTACGAAGTTGGGAATGGACAATGAACAGATTAGGAATTCAGCATGATCTGAGATATGTATAACATAACATATTATGATGTTCTAAGCGCAATTGCTATTTAAGCTTCGAAAACTTAACTTTTTAACTTTTAAAATACATATTTTATATGGATTTTATAAATAAAAATGTTGCCCCACGAGTACCTGTTCGAAACGATCTCTGAGAATTACATAAAATTTGAACGAATTTCAACGAAAAATGTTCTTGGATCAGTGAGCGTCATTAGCATCATCGAGAACGGCAAATCAACCAAGTCAATATTCTTTTTATTGAGCCAATCCTAGTTGAATATGTTCGAGTCTTCGACACACGGTCTACATTTACAGTACATGGTAATCGCCTTGCCCATATGCGGCCGCGGACCGCGGATGCCCGCGGATCGATTTTGCGAGAAAATGAGTAAAGTTCGTGCAATGAATTGTTCATTTTTGAATTCCTCATGCGATTTCGCATCGGAATCACTATAATATATTAATTTTATCAAAGGCAAGTTTTTGAGGGGGTTCGATTCGGAGTGACCACGGCTACAGTACTCCCGAAAATGATCCCTCCATTTTGGGGCTTTTATAACTTTCTTTAGGGTATTGAAGAGTTTGCAAACTTGGATCGCTTTCGAAAACTCACCCGAAAAATTCTAGACACAAAAACGGTGGGAATATGTTCGGGAGTACGGTAGCCCTGATCACTTTGAATTGACCTCCCTCAAAAAAATGTTCCATTATGAAATAGTGATTCCGATGCGAAATCGCATGAGGAATTCAAGAATGAACAATTCATTACATGAACTTTACTCATTTTCCCGCAAAATCGATCCGCGGGCATCCGCGGCCCGCGGCGGCCCGCCGCGGCTGCATATGGGCAAGGCGATTAGCATGTACTGTAGATACTGAAAAATCAACAGAAAGTATTCATCAGTAACGAAAGATTTTTCGATTTTGAGAAGAATTTACTCGTTTCTCGATTTCAGTACTAATTTATCCTATGGTTCTCACAGTCTTCTTCTAACAGTTTGTCTAACAAAAGAGGTACATATTTGTGTGGTGAGACATCTGAGTGCAGTGGGTGTGTTTAGAAGGGTGTCTTCTCCGACCACAGTCAGCAATGCCATTTTATGGCACACGATGTTCCCGTCACTTTCTAATTTGTCCTCTACTTCAATAGATTCTGCCAATCCTCTATACCACTCGATATTACCCTTATCAGCATTTATTTCTACTCATTCTCCATTTTGTCGTTTTGGCTTAGAGTGTACCATAATCTTTGATCTACCATAATCGAATCAAGATATTTTCCCGTTTCTCTCTTCAAATGAGTCATTGAAGTGATACATTTCAGTGTTTATCTCTCTCCCTTTCTCATTTCTCCTCATTTCTTCATTCCATCAGAGGAAGGAGAGGAATGGAAGATTTGGGTGAGAACTCCTTCTCTTTGGGATGCTTATGAGTGGTAGTCTAATTGAGTTGTTCGAGACTGGGCGACAAGAGAGACAAGGGGGCGGGGAATGCCCCGAGGGGCGTAGGTGTTTTAGAGAGAAGAGAGACTCAAGCCCTCTCTTCTCTCTCCCTCTCTTGATCCATCCCCTCACTCTCAGCTCTATCGATCTGAACCAACATTTTTTGAGCAGCTCTCTGATCTCTGAGTACCTAGGCACTCGCTCATTCTTCCTATCTCCTTTTGACGGCTCCTACCGTCTCTCTACCGAAACTTTCTCATCTACCGTAATCTCGGGGTTTCAGAATGCCAGAGGACAAATTCGCGGATGCGGTCAAACCAGCACTGGGTAAATTGCGAGTGTGATGGATAACCGATCTGAGTTCTCTAACCCTTCCCTCCCCTCTCTCTCTCTCTCCTTCCGATCTGCTCATTCTTCTGCTTACTATGCATCTGCATCCACACATGTGTACTCTCTCTCTCTCTCTCCCTTCTACTCTTTCTCATCAATCTTTTATCCTCCAAGGGGTTTTTCCACTAACTCCGTTGTGGAAGAAGGCAGTGGTTTGTGAGTGGAAAGAGTGTTTCTTGTCTCTTCCTTCTTCTCCTTATCTCTTCTTCCTTCCAGAAGCCCTCCTAGTCGATCTCCAGAATACGACGGAGATCCTGAGGAGATCTCATCTGGGAAGGAACAGTCAGAGCAGGGAGGACATCGAACCCATCTACGTCGACCAGAAGAAGAGGTACGACCATCCCTCCTCTCTCTCTCTGATCTTTGATCTCTCTCCTCACTGTAACTGCAACCGCGTGAATGGAACAGAGCGTGACCATAACTCTCTTAAAAGTGTGAATTCCCTAACAGAACCTCCGATCGATCTCCCGTCGAATCTCTGGAAGACGTTGAGTCTCTCGTCAATCGATATTCGGAGGATCGACAGAGGAACTACGGTGGTCAGAGGCCAATCGATCTACCTATCACAGTTTCTGTCTTCCGTACAGGAGCTTCAACGTCCCGTCCTACTCTGGAATCGTTGGTTGGTCAATTGGACATCCAGGACGACTCTCAATCACCAAGGTTCCCCTTCTCATTCGAGTGAATCCGCGTGAAAGAGTGTGTGGATAGTAGTTTGTGTACTGTCTAATCGTCGCCCCCTCTCTCTCTCTCTCTCTCTCTCTCTCTCTCTCTCTCTCTCTCTCTCTCTCTCTCTCTCTCTCTCTCTCTCTCTCTCTCTCTCTCTCTCTCTCTCTCTCTCTCTCTTGCTTCTCCTCCCACTCACTCCGAGAGACAGTCAATTCTTCCTCCCCCTCTCACAATTATGCTGGGAGAACTCAATCATCGCATCGACACTTACAGCTCCCGTCGCAGTCTCCACAATGGGAACAGCTATGGAGACCTTGTGAGTGATACCGTAATCCTCCCTCGATACAGTATCCCTTCCAGCGTCGTTCCACCTCTCGAGACCCACTCCGATCCGATTCGATGCTGGGGACTCTCAATTCGGATACTCTCTCATCGAAGCATGGAGTGTCTACCATTCCGAAGGGAGACTGTGCATACTGCAGCAAGCCAATCATCGGACAGGTACTGTAGTCACACCAAGGCAGAGATTACTGTAACCGCACAAAGAGCAGAGAATACTGTAGTTGCACAAGGGCAGATATCATTCGGGCGTTCTCTCTTTCCTTCTTCTGAATTCACTCATTCCTCATCCAAAATCTCGACAGTCTTCTACTTTCTCTTCATTTCTTTCATTGCGAAGTAGTGAAGAATGAGGAGTACTTGAGATTGGAAGGAGACGGAAAACGAAGTAGTTCATTTTGTTTATGCTAGCGAGAGCCTAAACAAATGAATGGGAGATTAGAGGATGGAGTAGATCATAGAAGGAAGCAAAGCAGATGAAGAGAGGGAAACATCTTTAGAACTAGTGAGTACTATGCAAGCATATCTTCTCCTCCCTTTCTATCCCTGCCGATATCTGTAGTTGGCCCCTCGAGTGCCATCGTGGTTCCATTCGTTCATTCGTGGTTCTCGGGTACTCTCAAGGGGAGAATCTTAGCTGAAGACGACGATGGCACACGTGAAGGCAAATAATGAACAGAGGCATGTTTGTTCCCCCCGAGAGAGAGTTCTTCCAGGAGGGAGAGAGGAGAGAAGATCGATCGGATGAGAGGGGCATGAACTGATTAGGGGAAGGATGATGGAATGAGAATTACTCAGAGTATTGACATGAGAGTGGAATGAATGGCTATTCAGGTGGTGATTGCCCTTGGGAAGATGTGGCATCCCGAGCACTATCGATGCTGCGAGTGTGGGGAGGAACTGGGACACAGGAACTTCTTCGAGAGGTCAGAAGGGGAAGAGGAGGGAAGGGAAGGAAGGGAAGGAAGGGAGTGAATGCAGATCGGGTAAGGCATACTGCGAGGAAGACTACCACAAGTTGTTCTCCCCCAGATGTGCTGCCTGCAATGGAGCAATCAGAGATGTGAGTGGCCCTTTCCTCCCTCCATCCATTGATTCCCTGCAGAGATGTGTGAGTGCACTGGGCAAGCAGTTCCATATCGAGCATTTCACTTGTGACGAATGCGGAAGAGAATTCGGAGATTACGGATTCCATGAGAAGGTCAGTCTCTCCCCCAGTGATCTTTGATCTCTCTCCCTCTCCTTCAGAATGGTCGTCCGTATTGTCGAGAGGATTTCTTCCGTCTCTTCGCCCCCAAGTGTCATGGTTGCTCCTCCCCCATCAAGGACAACTTCATCACTGCATTGGGCACTCATTGGCATCCCAACTGTTTCGTCTGTCAGGTAATCGTTGGAGTGTATCTGCCGTGTCCCTCGTGTACCGTCTCCCGTCGATTGTCCGTCCCAATGTCTCCTTCCTTCAGAGATGCGGTTGTTCCTTCGAGGGAGGCTCCTTCTTCGATGCAGGGGGAGAGCCTCTCTGCGAGACTCACTACCACGAGAAGCGAGGCTCTCTGTGTTCATCGTGTCGTCGTCCCATCTCTGGTCGATGTGTCTCTGCCTTGGGAGAGAAATTCCATCCCGAACACTTCCGATGCACTTACTGCAATCGACAACTCACTAAGGGCACCTTCAAGGAAGTCAATCAGAGACCCTTCTGTCACAAGTGTTGGGATAACACCCACAATGGAGTTTGACCCCTTCAATGAGTGAACTGACCCTTTCCCTCCTCGTGAGTGAATCTAATCTACTCCTCAGTATGTTCGATCCTCTCATCTTCCTCGTTCACTTACTCCTCTCTTTCATCCCATTCACTTGAAGGGCGACGAGACCTTCTCTGCAATGTGTCCCATGACTGTTACTTACTACGAAGAGGAATATGAATGACCACCACTCCCATCCACATGCACATCTAATACTCACGCACTTTCAGTTTCATCCCTCTAACGCTCTTTGCATTGTAAAAATAAAAGAGAATAAACGAAGTATTCTATGTTCACAACAATGATTTACACTGCAAAGAAAATTCAGATACAGCTATGGTTAAATTAATCAAAAAAGAATCAATATGTTTTGAATTTTCGAAAAGAAAGGACTACGGTAGCAGAATATAGAATATCGACTCATATCGAGAGCAGATTTTTTCCGTTTCTATTTCTTTATTTCACTTCTAATGGATTTCGGAACCAACGATTTGCCTCTATCAGAAAACGAGCTGCCTGATATCGCTCAGGTTTGTGTTTCCTTCCTTTCATTTTGACAATAAACCATTAGAATGTTTTTGCACTTGTGGGGAAATACGTTGTTTTGAAGTAGTTTATTGTTTAGGTTTCTACTTCTTTGCGGCTCATATCGAATTGTTCTATAGGGAGAAAGGTACAAATTGATTATACAGGTTTGTTTCATTTATTATTTAGAAGCCGAAGTCGGCGGGAGGGCCGAATGGTGAAGATGGCGTCGATGGTGAATTCTTCATCGAAAACGTCATCGATGTCCAATGGGTAGGCATTTTGTTCGCATACCTTTCAATCTCTCTCACTTGAGAACGAGTTGGCGCTAGCATTTACTGTGAAATGGCTGGGCTATCCGAGTGAAGACAACACAACGGAGAACTTGAGCTCCATCGTCAGTCTCCAAGCGCCATATAAATACTTGACCGAAATTAATGTCAATGGTCTGTTGAAAATAAGGTACAAACTTAATGCTTTTCTAAATTGAGATGAGAGTGAGTGTTTCAAAATCTACGCCGGTCTTCACAAGCCTGGCTTCCGCTTCTATACGTCCGATGATCGATTCTTTTTCTGCGTCAAGAAGGCCGTTAGTCTCAATTGCTCTGCATAACATGCCAATATCATTCTAGGATTTTCTTAGCCGCAAGATCTACAATCCGTATCGACGAGTGTTCAATTCAGTGGAACATAGAGACGAACTCCTTCGCAAATACAACTCCAGACTCCGGAAATTGCCTGAACGGTTTCTATACAAGGTTGTACAAGCTTTAAAATTTTATTTTGTGATTTAAAATCGATTAGGTGGTGAATGAAGAAGACTTGGCTATACCTCCGCCCTTCTTCCAAATCGACATTCTCGATCACGATGATGGTCAGTTTAGTCAACTTCTCGTATTGATCAGAATGCGCTTCAGATGATCTTCCGTCGTTGAATCGTGATGTGAGGGGGGAAATGACGATCCTTCGCAATCAAAGCTCATGGTGTCTAAGGGCGGATCATACACTCGTTGAGGGATCATCTCTCTTCGAGATCGAAGGAAAGGTCATCCCTTTTTATCTACGTACTTTAGCATGGAAATTGTCATATATTCGCTTAATTCTCCCAGTTGATGAATAATGCTCCTTTTCAGAATATTTGTTCGGAGGTCGCATACGAGCACATGAAGGAGATGGGAGAACTTTCGTGCATCTCCCACTTCATCTACCTCGGGGAGCAGGAAAATAATCATCGGTCGATCGATAGAAGGGAAGTGTTCGATGCTGTCTCGTGCATCTCACATTCGGTGAGTAGTAGATACACGAAAATCCTGCTTTTATCTTGGCCGTTCTCGTGTTAGCCAGAAAGGTTCCTCGTGTGTCGTACACTTAGAATGGTGTCAAATGATCTAAATTGATAATGATTGAATGTAAACTGCAGTGTGATCCGAACTGTAAGATGGTGTGGAATGGAGATACTGTGGAAGTAGTGACGAGAAAGAGGATTACGAAGGGAGAGGAAATCACTCTCGATTATTTCTCGGGGAACACATTGAAGAAGACGAAGATGGAACTGATGGACAGACTGGCTGAGAGTATGGATTGTATCGAGTGCACTTGTTTGTGAGTGAATCAGTTGGATACAATGAGATGACTTGCAGAGAAGAGGGAGTTTCTTGCAGATCAAACAACTGTCGTATCATTCTATGGACGGAGGATCTGGTCGATCCCATCTACTACGAATATCCGAAGGAGGATAAACTGGAACACGTGGTGGAGTGGGCAGAATCTTGGACGGTGAGATCCAAGTATTGTTGACGTTCCATTTTATTTCCCATCAGAATGGCAACTTCTACAAGGGCGTGTGCTTCAACAAGATTTAAATAACATTGCTCGTTTACTTCATTGCTTTTTATTCATGTACATTTATTCACACGAGTTCGTCCTTTATTATAAATAAAGTTGTTATTTTCTTGAGTTGGAATTATCACTTTTCAATGAGTTACAGTACTCTATTATACTGGATCCATGGCCGTTGATTAGTGCGTTTTGTTTACGCTTAGTGAAAAAAAAATTAAGCTCCGATTAGCACGTGCTTAAATTTTATTCAAAAATGGCATACTGCAAGGCCATTTCTCAATATGTTGTAGTCATCGCATGTTTACACGTTGCTTGTGAGTATCGACCGAGAGGAAAGGCACGAGATAGGGGAGGAAAAGTCTGGCATCTTCTAGAATGTTCTTCCCCGTTACCAATCCCCGCTCTAGTCTCTTCCCAAGTTCAGGCATGGGTAGATCACACAGAGTGTTATCAATACCTCTGCGTGTTCCCTCCACTTTTGGAGAGGGAGAGTTCTCCTTCCGTTTCGCTTCTTCCTTTGTTGTCTCTCTCTCTCTTTCCCTTCCAGCGTGCACTCCTCATTTTTGTAACTTCTCGTTTTATTTCATTATTTTTTAGTTTTATTAATATGTGCAGATATTGGATCGTCGCTTGCTGTACTTGCTTTAAATTTCCTCATAACTTATTGCCAGAATGGAGGCTCAACTCGGTCTGCTCAAGCAGTTTCTCGCGTGTGTCAAGGCGAATCCCTCGATGATGAACAAGAAGGAGCTGGGCTTCTTCAAGGAGTTCATCGAGAGGTACCCCCATTTATACCAGTCTATGCCAATGCTTCCCTCTCTGTGATGACTGAGAGTGAGGGAGATGAGATTGTTTAGCTACGGCGGAACGGTGCCTGCTGATCCCGAGCCAGAGACGACCAAGACAGAGGAGACGAAGAAGGAAGAGAAGGAGGAGAAGATGGAAGAGGTTCGGAGACTGATGAGAGAGATGCGATGGAGAGTGTTGAGGAGGAGACTCCCATCCCCTACCCGACTCTGAGTGGTCTGGAGAATGTGATGCAGCCGGATACTGAAGAGTTCCCCATGGGAGACAGCAAGAAGGAAGTGAGTAGTAGAGAGAGGAGAGAAATGATGGGAAAGGGATTGCAGATGGCGGACTCAGATCAGGAAGCATTCTCGTCGGAGAGAGAAGCAGCGATGAATGCCATGGGAGAGGGAGAGTACGATAAGGCGATGGAACACTTCACCAAGGCTGTCCAGATGAACCCCCAGTGTTCGATGATCTTCGCCAAGAGAGCACAGTGAGTGGGGAGGGGGGGGGGGTGGTCTCTTGAGGTGTCTGGGGGGAGGGAGATGGTCTCTCTGCAGGTGTCTGCTGCAGATGAAGAAGCCGGCGGCAGCAGTGAGAGACGCGAGCAGAGCCATCGAACTGAATGCTGACTCTGCGAATGGATACAAGTGGAGAGGCAAGGGACACAGGTTGGCTCATGACACTCATCGAAATATCTAACTCGGAAAGGGGTGTTTCGAAAACTTGCGCCAAGCACTGTTCGCTAACATCTTTTCACAAAGTATTTTCACGTCGTTATTTGATTAATTTCCAAAATATTTATCAATTATATTGCTAATCGAATTGAAGAACCCGCTTATCACGTTTTTTAACATATTAAATGTATTGTTTCGAAATGTCCTTTCCCGAGTTCCAAACTATGGCCACAGGTAGAAAAGGGCTGGGACAGATGAATAATAGGAGACGTGGATGAATGGTCGTAGAATAAGTGGATGGTTGTGTGTTGAGACTGCTCGGTCACTGGGTGGAGGCGTACACTGATTTCGCCACTGCTCTCAAGATCGACTACGATGACAGTGTGAACGAGTGGATGAAGGAGATCGAGCCAAATGTGGGTGGAAGGAGAGGGAGAAAGAGAGAGAGGGGAGAGGAGGAGGAGGGGATTGCAGGCGATGAAGCTGAAGGAGTACAATCGAGCAGTGGAGAGACAGAGGGAGGAGAAGGATCTGAATGAGAGAAGAGAGAGAGTGAAGAAGGCACAGGAGGAGAGGGCCAAGGCTGCCAGAGAACAGGTGGAGAAGGGAAAGGGAGGGGGAGGAGAGAAGAGGTTGCAGGAAGAACGAGATGCCATGGGGGGAGGAGGAATGGGCGGCGGAATGGGAGAGTTCCTCTCCCAGATGCTGAGTGACCCCGAACTGAAGGAGGCCATGAAGGATCCCGAGGTAGGATAGGGAGGGGAGGGGAGGAGAGAGGAGGGGATTGGTTGCAGGTGGCGACTGCAGTGATGGAGATCATGCAGGACCCCTCTGCACTGATGAAGCACATGGGCAACCAGAAGGTAGGGGGAGGGGAGAGGGATGGGGATGAGGATGTGATTGACAGGTGATGAATGCATTCGCCAAGATGAAGGGAATGTTCGGAGGAATGGAAGGAGAAGATGATGGAGGCCACGAGCACGAGGGAGGATGCTGTGGAGGACATGGACCCGCCCCCACTGAAGGAGCACCCAAGTCTGCCCCCTCTGCACCCCATGCTGCACCCATGCCTGATCTGGACTAAGCACTCCCATCTCTTCCCATCTACTCTGATGACCTACCCTCGAGTATTCACTCCCATCTCACAGCCACTTGATCGAGTAGATCCCCCGTTTCACGCCCTCTTCCTTCGGTTATGCATACTCTCCGGTTGTCCCTAGTTAAGTTACGTTACCTAATATTCGCTAATGTTTGTAAAGTTCAATAAAATGTTTGAAAATATTTATATCTTCTCCACTGCCGATTATTACCGTAAAGAGAAAAATACGACAAACTGAGTGGGAAGGGAAAAATCGAGTCGAAATGGTACAAAGTCGTTTCGATAATCGAAACTGAAACGGAAGAGACCGGTATTGAACTGCAACTGTCGTACACCTATCGAGGAACTAGTATTGAACGAAGATATCTGTGCGATCTCTAGTAGACGAAGTACTAGACTGAAGGAACGAAGAGAAAGGAATGCTCTGACACAATACGAATAACCTAAGAGTACTGTAGAGGGGAGGGAAGAGGAAATGGTCTACTCCTTCTTCTTCCTACACAACTTCCTTCCATTGGGGCCGATGGGCACTTTCTCCTTGGGGGGAAGTCCCAGTTGTTCACGACACGAGAGGAGGTACTTGTGACAACGAGATGAAGGATCGCGAAGACTGAAGAGAGAAGAGGTCAAAGAAGAGGAGAGATCGTATTCCCCCTTCCCTACTGATGACTACCGAGACATGGCCCCTTCCAGTATTTCCAAGAGAACATCGATACTGGGATAATAGATGAAGGCGCCATAGTCATCTCGATTGTTCCTTCTTCTTCCTTCCCCTTCCCATGAGTAAGTGCCCCTTCTCACGTGGATGGTCGAAGGGGAGTCGTCAGTCTCCTCTGCTCCTTCTTCTCCGCCACACTCTGATAGCACGAGGTACGGTACTTGCACTCCAGTTTGTCATCCACCGAGACACGGATGGAGGAACCATTGATCGACGAGAGAGGAACAGATCTGAGAAGGAAGCAATTGTGATATTAGAGGAGGATACAGGCAATAGACTTACACAGTGAGAGGCTTCTCTTCCTTCTTCTCCTCCTTCTTCTCTTCCTTCTTCTCCTTCTTCTTACGAATCTCCTCGACCTTATAAAATGATCATTGCTTTGATTTCTCCCCTGTTCTGACCAACCTTCTCTTCAATCTTCTTCTCCTTCGTCTTCTTTGGAGCATCAACGACGACCTTCTTCATCTTCGTCTCTTCCTTCTCCTTCTTCTCCTTCTTCTCCTTCTCAATCTGCTTATCCATCCTGTAAATTCCCATTGAAGAAGAGGAAAGCAAAGTCTCACTCACTTCTTCGGTTCGTTCTTCTTCTCAGCCTTAATCTCAACGTCTACGATCTTCTGAAAATATGAGGTTGTATTTAATGACGGAAGATCATGAAATTTACCTTCTTCTCCTCCTTCTTCGATTCCTTCTTCTTGTGAAGTTCCTCAACCTGAATTATATCGAATTTTCGGGTAAATCAATTCAGTTTCTCTTACCTTTCTCTCTTCCACCCTCCTCTCCTTCTTCTTACTCTTCTCCATCTTCTCTTCCTTCTCTTCTTTCTCGTAACAGCTCTTTCGATATTTGCAGTCTAATCTCGGATCCACACTCAATTTCACTTCAGAGGAGACTTCCATTCCTTCCGTCGGATTCAAAACTTTGGGAAGTTTTCCAGTGTCGTAGCAACTTTCCTTGTACTTGCACCTCAGTTTCCTCTTGATCGAGATCTTTCCTTCCTCTTCTTCCTCCTCCTCCACTTCCTCCTCCTCTTCCCTCTCTTGATCTACCGAACGAGGGTTCAGTTCTTCTGGTAGTTCCCCATTCCCGTAGCAGCTCTTTCTGTACTTGCAATGAACTTTCTGTTGAAGTTCATTCATTTCCTTGAATGGAATCTCTTCTTCCACAACATCCTTCGAAGAAGGACTAGAGAATAGAGAGGATGAATCGATCTTCGGAAGTTTCCCTGATTCGTAACAACTCTCGCGATACTTGCAGCGTAGTTTCCTCCTGATGGACAGTGAGCCTCTTTCTCTCTCATCCTCCTCCTCTTCATCCTCCTCTACAGTATCATGTTTCTCTGCCATCTGGGAGAGGGTAGAGAAGATAGATATGGTAGAAGCATCGATTGTTGGCTTTTCTCCAGTATCGTAGCACGATCTGCGATACTTACAGTATTCCTTCTTCTCTCGGGCATTCACTGGAGCAGATTCGTGATCGACATCGGCCTCTTCCTGCTTGTGATGCTTCTTATGACCCTTCTTAGATGATCTCTCATGCTTCTTCTCCTTCTCTTCCTTCTCTTCCTTCTTCTCCTTTTCCTCTTCTTTCTTTTCCTTCTCTTCTTTCTTTTCCTTCTCTTGTCTCTTCTTCTCTCTCTTGGGAGGAATGGCATCTTGGCTTCTCACGATCTTCTTCTTTTCTTCATCCTCCTTCATATCCTTCTCTTCCTTCCTTTCTTCTCTCTTCCTCTCCTTCTTCACTTCTTTCTTCACTTCTTCCTCCATTTCTTCCTTCATCTCTTTTCCCTTCTTCTTCATATTCTTCTTCATCTCCTTCACATCCTCATCCTTCTCCTTCTCCTTCTCCTTCTCCATCTTCTCAATTCTCTTCTTCATAATTCTCACTTCTTCCTCATCGATCTCCTTCACTTCTTCCATTCTCTTCTGCATTGTCTCCTCCTTCTCTTCCATCTTCTCACTCTTCTCCCTCTTCACTTCACTCTTCTCATCTTCCTTTCTCCTCTCCTTCTTCTTCTCTTCCTTCTCTCTGCACGTCTTCCTATATCTGCACCAGATGCTCATTCCCTCCTTCTTCACTTTCTTTCCACTGAATACCTCGAGAAGGGAATGGACATCGAAGGAGGATTCCTCGATCGAAGGAAGTCTTCCACTCTTGTAGCAACTCTTCCTGTACTTGCACTTCAATTCCTTCGATTGATCTATTTCTCCAGAGGGGAAATCGAATGAGGAGAAGAGAGAGGAAAGAGGAAGAAGAGAGGCAGATTCCTCCATGCTCCCATTCAGTTCTTCTGGTAGTTCCCCATTCCCGTAGCAGCTCTTTCTGTACTTGCAATGAACTTTCTGTTGAAGTTCATTCATCTCCTTGAATGGAATCTCTTCTTCCACAACATCCTTCGAAGAAGGACTAGAGAATAGCGAAGATGAATCGATCTTCGGGAGTTTCCCTGATTCATAGCAGCTCTCGCGATACTTGCAACGTAGTTTCCTCTTGGTGGATAGTCTTCCTACCTCCTCTTCCTCTTCTTCTTCATCATAATTCTCTTCATTCTTCTCCGTTGGTCGATGGAATACCCTCGTCATCTCAGGCAGTTTCCCACTGGAATAGCACGACTTGCGGTACTTGCAGTCCAGTTTCCCCTCTCTCGGCTCCTCATCTTCGTCCTTCTCTTCTGAATCCTCTTCCTTCTCGTCGCTGACGTCATCCTCCTCTTCCTTCTCCTTCTTCGTCTGCTTCAGAGACTTCTTCGGGGCAGGAATCTCCTTCTGAAAAGAGTTAAGCATGATCGATAGATCACATATGAAAACTTCAAGGAGAATTTGCTTGACTAATATCGATTTAAAGATAGATATTATTCACATAAAGGATACCTTTCCTTCCTCCTTCAATCTCTTCTCAGTCTTCGAGGGAGTGACGATGACCTTCTGAAGGATTTCTTCGACCTCTTCATCGTCATCGTCATCTTTCTCTTTCGATTCCTCCTTCTGGAATAAAGAGTGGATAAATGATCCCCCTCTAAGATTACCGTCTTCAGTTGCTCTTTTCCACTCTTCTTCCTCAATTTTTCTTCCTTTTCGGGACGATTCCACTCCTAGAATACATATTCATTTTCATAATTCATAAACATCTTCATTCAATTTGGATGCTCGCCTTCTTCATCGAAGTCTTCGTTTCTCTTTCCATTTTCTTCACAATTTCCTCTTCTCTTTCTTCGTCTTCTTCATCAGATTCCTCAATCACCTCCAAGTTTTATTTCTATTTTTTTTGCTTAATTTATAAGTCGAAAGTACCTTCTTCTCCTCCTTCGGTGTTTTCTCCACTTTCTCTATTTTCTTTCCTGCTCTCGGTTTAACGCTAATATCGATCGACTTCTGTAATGAAAATATTAAATTTTTCATTATTATAAATATGAATTGGTACCTTTTTCTCCTCCTTCTCTCTCTTCTTCACGTGATCTCCACCATCGACAGAATGAGACTTCTCAAAGGAATCATTCTCTCTCTCGAATGATCTTCATCCACTCACCTTTTCTTCCTTCTTCTCTTTATTCGCATCCTCATTCACTGCCTTCTAAAAATTGTTGATCACTCTCATTCTAATGCAATGGACTACTGAACCCTCGCATGTTCCTTCACGTTCTCCTCCTTCTTCGATTCCTTCTTTTTGTGAAGTTCCTCGACCTGAATTATATCGAATGATTGGATAAACCAGTTCAGTTTCTCCTACCTTTCTATCTTCCATCCTCCTCTCCTTCTCCTTCTTACTCTTCTCAATCTTCTGTTCCTTCTCTTCTTTCTCATAACAGCTCTTTCGATATTTGCAGTCTAATCTCGGATCCACACTCAATTTAACTTCAGAGGAGACTTCCAATCCTTCCGTCGGATTCAAAACTTCAGGAAGTTTTCCAGTGTCGTAGCAACTTTCTCTGTATTTACATCTCAGTTTCCTCTTGATCGAGATCTTTCCTTCCTCTTCTTCTTCCTCCTCCTCCTCTTCCTCCTCATCTTTCTTCTCTTGATCTACCGAACGAGGGTTCAGTTCTTCTGGTAGTTCTCCATTCCCGTAGCAGCTCTTTCTGTACTTGCAATGAACTTTCTGTTGAAGTTCATTCATCTCCTTAAATGGAATCTCTTCTTCATCGTCATCTTCAATTAAAGAAGGACTAGAGAATAGAGAGGATGAATCGATCTTCGGAAGTTTCCCTGATTCGTAACAACTCTCCCGATACTTGCAGCGTAGTTTCCTCTTGGTGGACAGTGAGCCTCTTTCTCTCTCATCCTCCTCCTCTTCATCCTCCTCCTCATTTCTCTCTACAGGTGCAGTGAAGACCTCCTTGATCTCGGGTAGTCTTCCACTTTCGTAGCAGCTCTTCCTGTACTTGCATGGCAATCGTCCGTCTCTCCTCTCCTCCTCCTCATCTTCTTCTTCTTCTTCTTTCTCTTGTGGTTTCGTCGAATGGGCAGATGCGAAGAGTGGGAAGAGGACGGAGTCTCCTTGTCTCTCTCGGATGAAAGGAAGAAGAGGGGAGAGATGATGGGAGGGAAGATTGCAGGTGAAGGCAGAATGGGGAATGGAAGAGGAGGGAAGAAGACCTCGATGACATGGGAGGGAACGGAGGAATACCGACGGTTCCAGAGATGAGGGATCTCAAGGGCATACAAGAATTATCATTGATTACCCTTCCCCCAATATAAACATCTATTGTTCTGTCTTCTAGTTGGAATCAAGCTGAATGTGAGATCCCTTTGTCCCTTCTTCCCCTAGTCTTTCCATAGTGTTGACACCCCCTCCCCACTTGATTTGTGATTGGATGTTCCCCTCTTCCCACTCTTCCCTTTCATTCCCTGACTCTCTACTGCTCATCGAGTATTCCCATTGACTCTCACCAGAATCGAGGAGAAGGAATGGTCGATTTCCTCTCTCCTTGATCATCTCGATGAGTTCATCTTGTTCCTCGAAGTTCAGTCTTCCTTCTCGATCCACCACAATCACTGATCCATTCGACACTCAAATCACTCATTATCATTCTCTCCTTTTCTTTGACTCCTCCCCAGACAGTCTGAGACACGGTTTGAACTCTGTTTGCTAAGTATCCACTCGGATCCCTTTCTTTTTCACACTTGACCTCTTCTCGTAGACTTTCTTACACATCGACCATCTCTCCTAATCTACAGTATTCCCTACAGTACTCCTGTTCATGGGTGGTCCCTCCACTTTACATCCTCTTCCCCAGTAAACAACGACGACTGGGCACTACCGAGTGCTAGATGGAGGTTCCGGATGAAAGAGAAGGAGAAGAGTAGATCAACAAAGGGAAGAGAGCTTGCAGGAGTTACAGATGTTCTCTCACTCGAAGGAAGATGGCTAGATGGAGAGATAACATTCGTAGGTTGACCCCACTCAAAAGAAGCAATGGAAGATGTTGATATGCTGTGTGGAAATCTCTCCTCTCGGTTCGAATTTTTTGCCTTCTCAACTTTCTCCGTGAAATCGAGGGGGAGACTCAATGCCAGCTGTCTTCTACTCTCTTCTGCCATTCCTACTCTTTTCTCTCTCTCCACCCTCTCTCTTCCTCCTTACATCGATCGGTTATGAATGATCTACGAAGAAATCATTCTCGCAGATAGGAATAATAAAGGAAAAAAACGAGAATCCTTGTGATGCATAAAGAGAGAGAATTGGGAGGAAGATAACAGAAGGAACAGTTGGAGTGCGAGATTGAGAAAGGAGAGAAGGGATGGAATCTGATCATTAGGAGGCATCGAATGAAAGAGCTTCGAATGGAATCAAGTGAGTGTAAGGAACTCCCTTCCTCTCCTCTTTCATCCATCAATCAACTCCTCCTCCTCACACTTTCACACAAACAGCTCAACTTCGACTACCGTACCTTTGAAGGGAAGTTCACGGAAGAATCGTTCGATCGCATTACTGTAGGGGGAAGGGAATGACGAGTCTCCGATATCGATTGATCTCAGCGACGAGGCTTCAATCAATATTGTTCTTACTACTTTTCTTTTACGTCAATGAAAGCCGACACTTCGCTCTTTACACTGAGAATTTCCGGGGTAACATGGGGATGGAATCGATGATAGCCAACTACAGTACCTGATACGGTCGATAGTAGAGTGAGAAGAGTAAGAATGGGACTCATGGTTCTTCTCTATTCAAGGAGACGTCATTTGTGGATGAGTCGACTGGGATAGACTGGAGATCTCTCCTCCCTATGTTCCTCCTTCCCCCTCTTTCTCTCCCCTCATCTCTCTCTATGAGATCAAGGCTCTCTCTCAGTGTAGTGGAGAAAGAGACTGCGAAGACAAGCAGATCAAAACTGATCCATCCCATCTTGAACAAATAAATGACATCTTCATCTAATCACAAATCTCTGCATTCCTGTCCGATCCCATCAAATCCACCACTTTATCGTGAGCTGTAGCAGGTTCATATTACTTCAACCGCAATAGGTGGATTAATACTCGTACTAAAGACGAAAGCTGACAACTAAACTAGCAATTTTCTAAAACATTATGACTAGAACAATATAAGCAGCAAAAATGAAAAATGTGAAGTATGGACAAAAATGAGTGATCCTCCACTTGGATGCATTTCAGGAATGGAATGATTCCATGAGGTCTATCCACTCTCAAACTTGCACATTGAGCACGTTCCAGACCGTCGAATGGAGGGAGGAAGAGCGGGGTCGATCCTGCAAGAAATCACCACTCATCATCACACCGACCCCCCCCCCCCCCCCCCCCCCGTGCTCTGACCTCTCTGCACAGACTGCACACTCTCCTCCATTCCTCACGTGCTCCTCCAGATGGACGATGAGTTTACACGTCGATGGAGATCGATGAGTGCAGAGGGGACAAGCCAGAGACACCAGACGAGGCCCGTGACGACGACCACGGTACTTCTCAACGAAGTACATTGGATATCCCCCTCCCTCCATCTACTCACTACACATACAATTGCTACCCTTGCATGAGGTATGTTTAAAATATTCTAGTAAAATGATGTTATGTTTTATGGGAGCAATGAATAAACCTTTAATAATTTATGTCTGATCCTCCTCGTGTCCCTCCTCTCCTCCTCTTCGTCCTTCCATCCCCTCATGTTCTCCATCTTGTTGTAATCGATCCAGTGATCACTGCTAGTCGCATCTCTCAACAGCAGATCATCTAAACAACGCATTCTTTCATTCATCATTAACTTGTCTCTTTTCAACAGGAATATAATGCCGCACCGCTATTGGAGTGTTGTCCATCAAGGGTGTGAATAGTTCCGGCAGTCTGATCCTCTTCAGTGGTTGACCACTCTTCCTCCGTTGCCTCCACTTCCACCACTCTTCCATTCGAGAAAGCACTCGATTCTCAAGCCATTCATTCATAAAGCATTTGCACATCTATTAACTATAAGGTTGATGCAAAAGTCCTGTGGTTTTTTGTGACCTTATTTTGAACTATCATTATTCGCGTGTCTCCAATCCCAATGACCAACAAACATAGCATTATTTAGTGGTATGCTTGAACATTATTTGCCCATATTTCAATCACACATATCTCGCAATCAACGCAAGCAATTATAATTTAACTAGTTTCAAATTATGTACAAAAATTAGCCATCAATATATTCATCAGGCAACTAGCAGGCAAAATGCATGAAACAACTTCATATGGTTGTCTGAGAAGTAGTATGCATACACTTTCAGAAAATATGCTAGACATGGCGCACGGTTAAATTGAAACCGAATTACATGATAACGAAAATGAGCAGTGAACTTTGGATACGCGTAATTTGTTCCGATTGTTTTCTCCACTAGCCAATAATACATACTTCTCCATGAGTGCGCTACATTTACCCACGAAGATGCTATATTATCATAAAAAAACATTTGTGTCTGCTTCTTTCCCCTTTCAGAAAAATTGAATTTCTCATTTTCCAAAAATATGCGAAATCAACATAAAAAATGAAATATGCAGTCATTTATAGATCAATTCATTTCTCGAAAGGTTGTAACTTCCAGCATCCATGAGAAAAAGTAATTATAGGGTAAAGTTTGGAGCTTCATATAACTAACAGAAATTGAGCATTCGTGCTTCACAGGAAAAATAATATTGAGAAATATGTCATTTTCGACATATGAATTTCGTAAAATTTAACGTTATCCAATTCTCGCCTCTCTGATTGGGCAATGCTGGTAGGGTGCGCATATGAAAGAGTATCCAAGGCCTCATTAGTAATAAATATCCGAAAGTTCATCGATCAAACTAAAAGGAAGATGGAAGGCGAAATAGCAAAAAACCACAAGACTTTTGCATCAACCTTATACATAAGAGATAACATCTGAGAGAGTGCAGTTATCCTCACCGTCAACGTAGACGATTCTGCCATGTGCACTCAGCTTCACTCCTCCTTCCATTCCACCCGAGACGAGTCTGCAATCACATCCTCGCATCCCATCACTCACTAAATAAAACCCAAATGATAGCATTCACCCCCACATGAACACATAATTCACACTTCATATTCCCGTCAATTACATTCCCCTTAATATTGTTTTACACCCGTTATTGTTAAGATTAAACTGTACATTCCTTCGAAATGCATGATATCAAGCGCTTAAGTTTCCAAACTGTGATCATCTAAGATGGGGATCGAATGTTACTTATTTCATCGATGATTTTATCGATCTAGCGTTATCAACTAATGTAGAAGGAATGATACCGACTTACCCCTGTTGCTTCTTGTGATTGTCCATTGGGTGCTCCCTTGGGAATCTCTCCATCCTCTCCGCCCCCTCCATCTCTTCCCTCGTGGGCGTTCTATCGATGGGAGTGCATGCGTGGTGGTGGCCCTCCAATGGGTCTTGTCCTGACAGCAGTTTCTTCCCATTCAGATGAATCGTCCTCACGATGTCCTTCCCCCCCGCTGCAATTCGAGTGATCATCAATTCAAGGGCATCCTATCACAATTAAATCACATTTCGCACGCCCTCCCACCAATAAAGACGAATCTGTTCGACATTTTGGGCATCAAGACTTACATAGTAATTGCATTGCATAACTCACAATCTTTGTTGGCTTTTCTGCAATGAAGACAGGAGTAAAACTTGGTCCCATCTACGGAACTCGTTCTATTCCACGAGAATTCGTATTGGATGTGGGGATTAGAGAGGGAAGAGACGACTGCCACTGCATGAGTGTTCTTAGCCTGCCAACGACCAATCATCGGAGAAGAACAAAACTATCTCACCGCGTTTACTTTATATTTCGATGGACGGAAATTGATAATGACGTCGTTTTTAGAGTGCACAGAGGAAACTCGTGGACGACTGAATATTGGATGGAAGATCATGTTATTTAATAGTGAGTAGTCTCGGAATAGCTTGAAGTATATGATAAATGAAGTACTTACACTTTTTCCCATGGGAAAAGCTCAGTGGGATCTGTATAACGCCTGAAATGATAAACTTTTAAAAAATATTCCTTGATAATATGGCGTACTTTGGTTTAGCGTGAGTGGCCCAAAGGATCTGAACGAAGTCAGAAGAACAAACGAAGTCTCGCGCATTAAAGTGGAAGGCGCAGAGGAAGGATGAAGCGAGAGAAGAACGAACCTTCTCGAACTCAAGTCCCAGGATATGAGACCTCAACGTGCAATAGTTTGTAAGATAAGGATGGAGAAGAATATGGGTTGGAATATAACTGGCCATGTCCTCCTCACTTGCTCCTCTCTAGGCCATCGAAAGAGTCGGAATTTCTCAGTGTAGCATCGACCACACGCAAGACATCGAAATGAGGGTTTGATCGATGATCCTGACCAAGTGGATAAACTATTTATAAGAAAGGCCAATGATCACTCACTATCGATGGCATCCGTGGGACGGTAGTAGGATCGAATCGGCTGAAATGGAAAATGATTAAAACCAACCAGGGTATTGCCCATACACACATCATTAACTACGCCAGTCTCGTATTCAGCATCCTCGTCGTCTTCGTTGATCTCTACATAAATGTCCTCATCCTCATCTCCTTCATCCTCATCTATCGCAACGTCGGAATGCTTAGCCACAAATATTCATGCACCACTTTCATTAGATTTGCACGTACCCCAATTTTGAAATGAGGTAAAGGAATTCTGTTCATCGGACTATTGGATACCATCTGCTGAAAAGGAGATATTACTGTAGATTCTAGAAAGAGGTTCAATGTTAAAACACGATAGAACCTACCCTCATTTTCTGAGGTTTTCCCGACTCCTTTTCCTTCTGCACTATTTGTTGATGCACCTGCATGCGGTAGGGCACTTCGTAATGATCGGCGTAGCTCTCGTACGCTATTTCTTCATGATGATATCGTTCTTCGCCACGAATATTCGCACGATTCATCTGAACAGATTTTCATGAAGCAGAATTCAAAGAGATTGATCCAAGTGGGCCACTTCAACACAACTTCAGAAGGATAAAAAGATAAAGCGGAGGCTTAAGTTACACATGTTTTTTTTGCAAAAATGATGAAAAACTAGAGAACGCAGTCTAGCGATCGTCATGTGAAACAGGAGAATTTTTTAAATGCTTCAATTTTTACTGTTATGAGATTGTCAGGAGTGACAAATAACCATATGATAATTAGAATTCACACTTTAGTGGAAAATTTTCTCAAACAAGCATGTCCTTCTAAGCTCCGCCCACTTGGTGTCAGTGACGCACGCAGCGCCCGTCCGCAACGCGTTCCATAGGTCGCTTATTATTTTTTATGTCAATTATTAATTTATGAAACAAAAGTTTAGTGAACTTTAAATAGTGATAGCAACTAATTGGTGTTGAGTAGTATCGTGATTGATTAATCTCGGTAATTGTTTTATCTTTCTTACTTTGAACTACGAGGAAACTATGCTACCGTAATCAGACTGGAGTACTCAAATCCAAACTCCTGCTCTAATAGTCAAAATCTGCTCGTAGGAGTATGTGTCCTAAAACCCTTCTATAGCACATGCAGCCGCAATCTGCTCAAAAATGAGTTTATGTGTTAAATCCGCATACAATATGAAATAGAGTGGAAAATGGGGAGTTAAAAGTTCCTATTGTGAAAACTGATGAAGAAGGTTTAAAAGATGGTCAGACATGGGGGGACACGAAATAGATAGTTCGAAATACGTCAACACTGTTCATAAATTTGGTCGAAACGAGAAAAAATATGTGAAAAGTGTTTCAGCCTGACCACAATTTCAGATTTGAAAGAAGAGCGCTACCAAATGCCGATAATCAATTTAATATACAATGATGAGCGAGATGAAAATATAAATTAGCGCAATGAGTCCCTAGGAGATAAGCTATACAGTCTGGAACAGAAGCTACAGTCACTATCGGCCCTTCAGACGACTATAGAAAAATCCAAGCATATCGTAAGGATATAAAATTTCGGTGATCCATTCGTTTGGCATTGGGGAGCCACCACAAAAAAGATGAGAGAGATCCGTGATCTGGAACATAAGTAAGCTGAACAGAAACTATGAAGGAGAAAATACGGTAAAAACACGAACTTTGATTGAGCATAGCGAAATTTCTCATGGAACAAATTAGTTCAAATTGTGAAAGTGAATGCGGATAGGGATTCTCCAAAGATTCATACAAAATTTGGAAAACGGCGCTTATACGCAAGAGAATAATGTTTGAAAAACATGATTTTTGCAAAAATATCGATTCAGAAGAAACGGTATAGCGAAATTTCTCATAGAACAAATCGAACGAAATATTGGGAATCCATCAGGTGATAGATTCTCCAACGAATAGGAATAAAACTGGAGAACGGCGCCAATAAACTAATCAATAATCAAGAAGAATTCGATTTTGGCCGTAAAAATTCGATTTGGCGCATTGGGAAAACACTCCATTTTAAAGACACTCGCTCACCATCTTTTTCCCGGTCTTTAAATAGGACTTCCCGGTTTGGTGGTCGCTAAACGCAGTCAATTTTTTAAAAATATTAGATCGTAGAGCGGCTTTAATACTTCAATTGCAATCATATTATGGAAGATTCGCGAATTAATGCGTATAAGGAAAGGAATATTCCTTTCCTTATACGCATTAATTCATTCGAATAAGCTCGAATAAGCAAACGAAAGTAGCGACCACCAAACCGGGAAGTCCTATTTAAAGACCGGGAAAAAGATGGTGAGCGAGTGTCTTTAAACGGGAGTGTTTTCCCAATGCGCCAAATCGAATTTTTAGGGCAAAATTGATTTTTTCTTGATTATCGATTAGTTTATTGGCCCGCCTCTCTGTTTTTGTTTCGAATTGATGGAGAATCTATCACTGGGTAGATTGTAATCGTTTCGCGAGAATCGGTACTAGCGAAAATTTTCAACACCTTCTGAACTGAAGCAATGTTTTGGAGAAAACGACGTTTTTCTCGTACCATTCTCTTCCTGATTAGCCCTATTTCGTGAATTTCTGTGAATCCTATTAGAATGTCCATACGCACATCATATCCTGTTTTGAGGCGAATCGTTGTTAGCGAAATTTTGCTACGTTCGCTCAAAGTTCGTTTATTCTCCGCATTTTTTCCGCCATAGTTTATGTTCATCTTACTTATGATCCAGATCGACGATCCTTCTCATATTTTTTATGATGGCTTCCCAATGCCAAACGAATGGATCACCGAAATTTCATATCCTTACGGTATGCTTGGATTTTTCTACAGTCCGGTCAGATCCCTATATGAAAACGGGACTCCCCGGGAGTCCCCGGGTGTCCCCCCACCATTTTGCGGCTCGGGCAGAGAAAGAACTAATTCGAATTTTTGGTTTTCAGACTCAGGAGGTCCTTCCCGATCGATTGGCATATAATTCATAAATTCATAAATTTGCGATAATTCGTTATTTAATTTTGAAAATCGAGGATAATTTCGGAAACGAAGAACTACGGTAGTTAATTTGCCCATGAGCCGTTCCGGCTCTAGATCCGTCTAGTTAACTACCGTAGTTCTTCGTTTCCGATTAATTATCCTCGATTTTCAAAATTAAATAACGAATTATCGCAAATTTATGAATTTATGAATTATATGCCAATCGATCGGGAAGGACTTCCTGAGTCTGAAAACCAAAAATTCGAATTAGTTCTTTCTCTGCCCGAGCCGCAAACTGGCGGGGGGACACCCGGGGAGTCCCGTTTTCATGTAGGGATCTGACCGGACTGTATAGTCGTTTGAAGGGCCCATAGTGACTGTAGCTTCTGTTCCAGACTCTATAGCTCATCTCGTAGGCATTTATTGCGTTCATTTATATTTTTCTATAGCTCATCATTGTATATTAAATAGTTTATCGGCAATTGATAGCGTTGTTCTTTCAAATCTGGCATTGTGGTCAAGCTGGAACACTTTTTCGCATATTTTTGTCTCGTTTCGACAAAATTTATGAAGAGTGTTGATGTATTTCGAACTATCTATTTCTTGTTCCCCCGTGTCTGACCATCTTTCTGAACTTCTTCATCAGTATTCACAATAGAAACTTTTAAATCCCCATTTTCCACTCTATTTCATATTGTATGCGATTTCACATATAAACTCATTTTTGATCAGATTTCGGTTGCATGTGCTATACAAGGGTTTTAGGACACATACTCCTACGGGAAGATTTAGACTATTGGAGTAGGAATTTAGATTTGAGTACTTCAGTCTGATTACGGTAAGTTTGCTTCCTTGTAGTTCAAAGTAAGAAAGATAAAACAATTTTCGAGATTAATCAATCATGATACTACTCGACACCAATTAGTTGCTATCACTATTTAAAGTTCACTAAACTTTTGTTTCATAAATTAATAATTGACATAAAAAATAATAAGCGACCTATGGAACGCGTTGCGGACGGGCGCTGCGTGCGTCACTGACACCAAGTGGGCGGAGCTTAGAAGGACATGCTTGTTTGAGAAAATTTTCCACTAAAGTGTGAATTCTATTTATCATATGGTTATTTGTCACTCATGACAACCTCATAACAGCAAAAATTGAAGCATTTAAAAAATTCTCCAATTTCACGTGACGATCGCTAGAAAGCATATTGTTGGATCAGCTTTCGATTGAAAATAAGTGTGATGTTCTGTTGTACGGTAGAGGAATTCTTCCGAAATACAGAAACTGCTAACATATTTATCAATTAAATTTATTTAGGCATCTTGTTAAGCCCATTCGACTTCTACAAATACCGTATACATTTGAGAATGTCAAAGTTATATAAAATATATAAATTTGCAAATACTAAAAAGTAAAGTTACGCTGTTTATTTTCGGTTGTCACAGATCGAGGCCCCGCCTTTTCATGCAGCTCGATTTTTTAATTTTTTGCTGTTTTAATATTCAGCAAAAAATTCGAATTATTCTCAACGTTCGCGCCTTCCATTCTAAATGAATATCTTTAATTTTAACCAACATCACTTTCCCACACTCATGCACTTTGTATCGCCATCCTTCTCTATTCTATTCTATCCTCTTCACCCATATCATGCAAATGATTTTTCGTTCACTCTCGACTCTTGCACTCTTATCAGCCCTATGTAACACTATTTCTTGATTCTGACACAGTCCCTGCAGATCGGAGATGCGGCTTCTCTGGCTGCTCTCACTTGCTCTTCTACTTGGTGTAGCCTTCAGTCGAAATGAAGACAACGAGTTTGCCGAATTTGAGGTATATCGAAATGTTTGGCAGAATTCCATATTAATATTTGTTGAGGATGACGAGCCTGTCGTTGTGGCTGTAAAAAAGGAGGATGAAGTAACTACTCCTGCTCCCACGGTCACAATCACGAAGAATGAGAAGAACAAGGTGGGAAATCGAAACTTGAATATATAGATATTTTGTTCTGTTTCAGGACAGTGAATTCGATGCGGAAGAGGACTTTGGATTAGAGAATCCAGATTCGGACGATGAAGTGATCGACATGAGTGTTCCGGATGGGAAAGATCACCCCGAGATGGGCACCGGCGATAACATCAAGGCACAACCTCTTAAGTTCGCCGATGTCAGTATTTCTTTATCAGGGACAGCCTCAGCATCCACCCTCCAGTGAAAACACGAATGAAATGGGTCTTTTCAGGTACCTGCTCATTTCCGCTCCAATTGGGGTTCGTACCAAGTGGAAGCAGTAGTCATCTTCCTCCTTCTGGTCTATCTTCTTAATTACCTTGCTGGAAGAGCCGCGAATCAGGTAAGCGCATATGTTTAATTATTATATTGCGAATGTATTCTACGCGAGTGGGTGTATGTTATTGTAATTTGTTTGAGGCCATTGCATTCTCGTGGGTCGACACTCACCGCGAGAGACTCGAGGAACAATTCTCTGTTGTTAGTTGCTGTTGCTATCTCATTTCCAATCTGATCAGACATGGAAAGTCCTTGAAAGAGGAAAACGGAAATTGCAGGTCGGAGACGATGGACTATCGGAGGATCCTTCGAACGGACAACTTAACAGAGAAACTGACAACCTCTTCTCCATGTGGCGAGTGTTATCTTTGTGTGAAAAGCTACAAATCTAATCTGAGTAATGGAAAGGCTGATATATGTTTAAGTAGACTAAGAAACTCCCTATTTGTAAATTGTATTTATGAGCAAGATTCATTTGTTTCCCGAGATTTTTATTTTTTTACCCGATCCAAATAGTGATTCAGCAACCGGGGTGCGGCGTTAGCTTTGGAATCACAAAGAAACATCTAGTGTATGGAAGGTTGATCAATGGAATCGCTTAGGTGCACTGGTCGAGTGGGCGTCTCGGGGTGCATGGTGCACATCAGAACTATGAAGAGACAGGACTTCGTGTCTCGACTGTGGGGACTCTTCAACAAGAACTACGACAGAGTCACACTCACTGTAAGAAGTGTCTCGTTTTATAGTTTGCATTTTTGTACAGTTATTATAATTGAGTACTACAGTAGCGAGTATAATTCTATCACATTGGTGTTTTTCGAACATACCTTCCCTCAACCTTATTCGATCTTCACAATTTTGCGGATGCGCTAATATTTTATGATTACCAATCGAATCTATCCGATGGGATCAACAAAGCAGTGTACGGTAGGTCACTGAGAAATCGATATTTCGCTCAAAATCGCATATTTCGGTAAAATGTGTGCCAAAAATCGAAAAATAAATGTATCCAAATATAAATCAGCAGGCTCGAAAGCACATCTTTCGGGCTTTAGAATGCACCTTTTGAATTAATTGAGAATCTATTTTTCAACTGAGGTAGATCAATTCAACCTACAGTATTTTGTAATACATTTATGGCTATAACTTTAATTCTAAAGAAGCAATCGAGTTCAAAATTGTAGGATAACATGCGTAGGGTGTACCCATACTTATATACCAGTTTGGAGTTGTCGGGCTTCAATATCTCTGAAATCCTCATTTTCGGTATACCTTTCGTTGACGAACTGTAAGTCATGGCTAGATTTTTTTCGGCACACAGGAAGTCAGTTGGAGATTCTGTAATGAATGCGGAACATATCTGTGAAATTTGGTATCTATTGGTCACATTTCCGGATAGATATGATACTTTGATTTTTGTAAAATTCGTCAAAAACTGGTAATTTTCGTCCATTTTCGTCCAAAATGACCAGTTTTTGACGAATTTTACAAGATTCAAAGTATCATATCTATATGGAATTCTGACCAATTGGTACCAAATTTCACAGATCAGTTTGGCATTCATTATATAATCTCCAACTCACTTGTTGAGTGCCGAAAAAAATCTAGCAAGGACTCACAGTTCGTCAACGGAAGGCATACCGAAAATGAGGATTTCGGAGATATCGAAGCCAGGCAACTCCAAACTGGTATATAAGTATGGGTACACCCTACGCATGTTATCCTACAATTTTGAACTCGATTGCTTCTTTAGAATTAAAGTTATAGCCATAAATGTATTAAAAAGTACGGGACTTTCCTAGCTCCGCGCCAGGCACCGCCCCCTTGGTCCCGCCCCCAAGGGGGGCGGGAGGGGTGGAACCAGGCTCCACCCCGAAAGGGATGGAGTCTGGCTCTCTCCAAAAATTTGCCGAGAGGTTTCCCCCTCGAACTTAGGAACGTGATGTTCCAAGGAGTGAGGAGAAGCGAGATAAGGTCAGCCGCGCGCGCTCTCTAGTCACGCCGGGTCAGAGAGCGCTGGGAGGAACGAGAGAGGGATAGAGGGGAGTGCTCTCCTCTCAGGCAGGGGAGGGAGGGGCGCGGGAAGAGGGAGGAGGAGGGACGAGGAGGGACGAGGGGGCGCGCAAAGGGGGAGGGGCGAGAGGCGGGTCAGAGATCGCGAAGGGAGGGAAGGGGGAGGAGCCTGGCGCGGAACTAGGAAAGTGCCAAAAGTACTGTAGTTTAATTGATCTACCTCAGCTCAAAAATCGATTCTCAATTAATTCAAAAGGTGCATTCGAAAGCCCGAAAGATGCGCTTTCGAGTCTGCTGATTTATATTTGGATACAATTATTTTTCTATTTTTGGCACACATTTTACCGAAAAATACGATTTTGAGCGAAATATCGATTTCTCAGTGACCTACCGTACACTGCTTTGTTGATCCCATCGGATAGATGGTTCAATTGTTAATCATAAAATATTAGCGCACCCGCAAAATTGTGACGATCGAATAAGGTTGAGGGAAGTTATGTTCGAAAAACACCAATGTGATAGAATTATGCTCGCTACTGTATGAACGAACAAATTAAATTAGTGCATTGTAGTTCGACGTTGACTCTGGAGAGATGGACCCCTTCGTCATCGCTGCTGGACAAAGAAAGGTGAGGATAGAAAGAACCGATGGGGATGGGATGGTCACTAGATGGAGATACTAAAGGGGGAGATTTGATGTATTGCACTTGCCACACTATTGACAAGACAACGCAGCAAACTCTGGAAGAAGAGTAAGTAGCGACCTCAAAATGTCGGAGAGAATCTAATGTTGGAAGTTTTTCCTTTCAGTCAGTGACTCGTCTGCACAAGGAGTTGCTGGATCTGTCGCAGTACACAACAGAGAAGAAGATGGCAGCAGGTCCTCCCCTCCCCTCTTCCTTCGCCCTCTTCTCCGAGTCTTCCGAGGTGGCCGCCTGTCTACTGGACAATGCCGTACTCACTCTCGCCAAGTTAGTCAACTCCCACTTCTCCGTTGCGGGCCAATTGATGGAATTTTCACTCTGGCCGTTGCAGGAAATACGAGGACAACATCGAGTACATCCACATCTCGGACCAGTTCTCCGGACCCAAGCCTCCCGAGTATATTTTTACTCTTTTATAGTATATTCAATTTTGAAAGTGTTGAATATTTGACATATTTGTTTGAGTGGTGAGACTCTCACTCGTCTTCCGGAGACTCGTCGTGTCGCTGTATTCTCCTTCATCCTCCAAAATCAGTCGACCGACTACGATAGAGAAGCAGAAGCTGAGATGATACAGATGGTGAGACTCCCCTCTTTCTCCCAATCTACCAATTGATCTCGATGCTAGCATAGATTGTTAAATGTGAGTGTGGTGATGGGTGTGATTTGAACGAGTGTCTGCTCCTCCTCAGGCGTTGTACTGCGTGGACAAGATGCGTCGCTTCCATCTGTCGAGAGAGGCGAAGCAGAAGGCAGACAAGAGGAGACAGACTGCACAGGAACTATTCCAGAAGAGCAACCATCAGGTGAGCGGACGAGGGGAGGAGGAGGAGGAGGAGGAAGGGGTTGCAGGCACGTCAGGAAGCAGCTCAGGCTCGTAGAGAGGAGAAGACGAGGGAGAGGAAGCAGAGATTGATGGATGAGGAGGTAGGGAGGGTAGAGGAAGAGGAAGGAATTAGAGCTCATCTATTACGATTATATATATGCGTCAAAAAATGAGTGGGATGTCCTATGTACACATAACTTGAATATGCGTTACATACCTTCCTTACGTTTAGAGTAGGAAAGGTACGAAGAATGATTCCTTGTCGATTAATCTCCCGTTTTCGCAGGATCCTGACAAGCAACGTCGTCTCGAACTTCTGGAATACAAGAAGGAGCTGAAGGCGAAGCAGCCGAGAATGAAGCAGATGAAGATGAAATAGATTAATCAGTTCAGCTTCTTGTATCTACCCTACCCCTCCTCTCTTGTATCATCCTAGTCATGGGTTCTTTTAGTGCTTCCTGTAGTGCGAAATTAATCCCTTCACATTTCCTTCCTATTTTTCTCAACAGTTATTTTCCCCATTGTTATTCGGAGAAATTCACATTCGAATTTTTCTTAGTTGTTCCTTGCGCTCAGCGCCAATTAGGAATCGCCAATATTTTTTGCAATGAGATAACAATATTTGCACAGAAATAATTATTTAATATCGTTCCATAGACCAGATAGGGTGTGATTCTCATTGATCTAAGTCCCTTTTCTCACTAAGTATGCTTGTATTGTTTCGTGATCTTTTTTCCTTCTCATCAGTTGTTTCCAAATGTATCTTCGTTATATATCGCATGCCTCTCATACAATTTGCTATTGTTTCCATCATTCCTTTTCTTCTTGTCAGTTCAATTTTCAGCCCGATTTGTAAAGATAAATTGCTCACTGACTTATTGGCTATCACTATGGGTTCTAAAAACGTTCCCCACTTTAATCTGATTCATTATCCAATTTGAACGTTGCTTTGAAACGTATGAATATTAGAGATTGCTTGATAACAAAAAAACAACGATTTTTTCACCTTTTGAAAACTATTCAAAGAAAATGTGATAACGACAGTGCAGTGGGAGCGTTTGCAAGAGAGTGTCACTCCCTGGTCAGAACAGCTTGGACGAATATCCTAGGAACATCGACTCCTTTCTCCCGATTGATCGTCCTTCGATGTAGATACTCCTTCCTCACACACTTGAATCCCGCCTTCTCGTACGGTCCCACTAGTTCATCTTTGAAATAGGACACATTGGTTGATTGCCCCCTCACGGTCTCCCTACCGAGAGAGAAGTAGAAGGCCCTCGTTCCATCTTGTCTCGCATAGAATCGATCGCCCAGTTTGGCTTCTCTTCCGAATCGAATCATTGCATAGTCGTTCATCCCGTAGTCTCGGATGAGCAACGATCCTCCTGGCTGAAATAAGGAGATTCGCTGAAAATGTGAACTGTAATGAAAGGTGACCTTGATAAGGTGGAAGAGATTTCTCGCAACAATTTCATGCTTATCAGGGTGAATAGCGGAAACGACGAATATCAAAGTAGCGAGATCCGCTTGAACTGGAAACAAAGGCTTGTCCAACCCTATAGATAGGTCGAGTTCGCTTGTAGACACCTGAAAATTAAAGCGAATGGAGCACCGAAAATAAAGGCAAAACGCTTGCTCCCGGTGAGGCTCACGACCTTCAGATTATGAGACTGACGCGCTGCCTACTGCGCTACGGAAGCGTGGGGCAGGGGAGAGATGGTGTGCCTTATACCCTACACTTGCCATGTCGCTTTTATATATATTGCTCTCTTTTCTAACCTCGCCTCTTTCGTTCTCTCATCTATCGCCCACTCACTTCTAGGCCTATCTCCTTAGCTCGTCCCTCCAGTAGTCGAACCGCGTTCGCTGAGAAGTCGAAAGCCTTCAATGAGTGATTTCATTACAAAGAATCCCCACCACGAGCGATAAATATTCTTAAATAGATCTGTTGGTAGAGACAAAGAGATTAGGAGAGAACTAGCCTGCCACTTCCAGTGAGGGCACTTCTCAGCTAAAGGGAACAACATGTTTCCCACTCCACATCCCGCTTCTAGATATGTTAGCGGATTCTTAAAATAACTTGATCTTAAGTTACCTAACAAGGACGAAATTGACCCATTATTTTTTTTCCTCCATCGAATAGCCGATGGTTGAATTAGTATAGAATGAATAAACAAAAATGCTAAAAATCAATAATAGCCTCAAGGGAAAGCCGGAAATGATCAGCATAATCCCGCGCTCTCTCGCTTTTGCATACTCTCTCGTACACGCGACGGGATCAGGGTGAGATCAGGGTTTCGTCCTTGTTGGGTAACTTTAAATGAACTAAATTATTGTTCACTTCTAAATGAACATGGCTGCAAGCCTCTTTCAGATCCTCATGACTCCAGTTCCGATCCTTTAAATTAGTTTATCATTTATATCACCTCTGAATTCATACCTTGAAGAAATTGTTCTTGTTCCTGTGGTAGAACTTGTCCCAATTCCTGCGTGCTTCCTTCTCTAGTCGAAACACCTTCAGATTAGATGATTTTATAGGATTTCTAACCCTACCGTATACCTTGTGAGCGGGAGCAGGCACCTGACTGGCTACGGTAGCCGCCTCTTCCTCTGTCAGTTCTCTAGCAGCGGGGCTGCTTCCGAAACAAGGCTCCGTCATTACTGAGAATATCGATTGGAAAGATCGCAGATATTTTTAGTGAAGATGAGTGAGCCGCTAATTGAGAGTAGAAGGGGAATGAGCAGAGATGACAATCCCTCTATCTCTCCAGGTATTTCGTCCCCGGTAAGAAGCCAGTCCTAATTCTTCGAAGGGAACTTCCTTCCAGTCCTCCACGACAGTTAATCCATGGGACCAGGAGGAAGGGATGATGGGAAGGTGAGAAGAGTGTGGATGGGAATAGAATGGTCCCTCGCTCATAGATTCAGACGTACTACAAGAAGCAAGGATGTCTCCTTTTCATCGACTACATTGAGAAAGAGGTGAAGTGAGAGAGGGTCGTATTGATCAACGACCATTGGAAGGGAAAAAAACGATATAGATGAAAGATGAATGATGCTCATTGAGTGGTCGTTCCCTTCTTGACTATGTGGCCATATGAGATTATGGATATCCATCGACGATCAGTGTAGAGACTTCTTAAACTTTTCACCTCTCAAATTTCTTCCTTCCCTCCTCAGGTTTTATCTACCTCTTATCTCTCTTGTCCCCTACCATATCTTTCAAAATCGTCTACCCTACCCAAGTATAAGACTACGAAATTTTGACTGAACCGCAGGGGGTATCACGATGGAGGAGACGGTAAAGCTATTGTAGAGAAAGGATGAGGATGGATTAATTGATAATATCAGAATACCAAGACAATCATAGATCACTCGGAGGTGCACTGTACGAAGGAGTGATGGAGTGAATGAAAAAAATGTAATAAAGTAATCGAATTGGGTTGATACTCATCGTAGCTACAGTATGCACATATTTTTCTATCTCGAAATTTTATCATTCTTTAAAACATGGATAAATTGTGAGATCACCGGGTTAAAGCAAAAAGCAGATATGGCACAAGGGAAATACTCTACACTTAACAGATATCTATCTACAGTGTCTATTCACAGAATGTCTAGTGACTATTGGAAGAGGTTGAGGTGTCTCACACCTTTTCTCCCTCGGCGATCTCCAGCCCGATGGAGTCCTGCAATGCAGGAATTGAGTGGAAAAATACCAAGATGAGAATCTTTGATGGCTGGTCACTGAATGATCCTGTCTACTCCTCTCCCGATATTCCCTCGTGTACTCACAAACAGCTGCTTCTTGGGCATGTTCGCCCCTTCTCTGATTGCATCGATGATATCGCAAGCCATTCTCTTCCTCTTCGCAGCCAATTTCTCCAGTCCAGCCTCCTGCCAATCTCTCCCTCCTCCCTCCTCCTTCCCTCCCCTCCGTACCTTATCCATCAATTCTCTGGCCTCAGCCTCTGCTTCCGCTCCCACATTGGCTCTGGCCACTTCCAGAAGTTGGACTCGTCCCTTGAGACGGGAGACCTGCAAGGAGGAGGGGCTACTCAAAGGGGAGGGGGGGGGATTGGCACTGACCTCTGCCTTGCTCTCCTCCACCATCTCCTTGAGTCTCTCGGTGGTCTCTTCACTCCGGAGGGCAGTCAACTCTGAGGGGGGTTTCTCCCTTACCTTCCCCTCTCTCTCCACTCACCATTCTGCATCGTCTTGTACTTGGCAGAGAGACTCGCGAATGTCTCTGCCTTCTCTCCTATCGATTTGTCCAATTCGGCCAGAGTCGATTCGTCTGCTACTGGGAGACGATCCTGAGGGGAATGGACTACTGTAGATGGAGATTGATTGATACCTGATTAGCGTAGAATATCTTCTGCTTCGAGATTAGTTTTTCCTTGAGTACTCCAATGGAGACTCCGTGTTCGAGTGCCTTCACGATCAACTGAAGGATACACATAGGAACACTCATCATCATCATCATTCCCTTCTCCCGTCCTCTCACCGTCTTTCCGTACTGCTGCCTCAGATTGGTGTATACATCGATAGCAGAATAGGGTCGATTCTGCTCCACCATGTACTCGGGAACGACCACCATGGCTACAAGAAAGAATGGAATATCGATAGCAGAACAGGAGATCCCTATAGCGATGCTAAAAAGATAATCTGACCCTTCGCCTCCAATTCAGCCTTAGCTGTTGCAGATTTGGACATCGGGAATCTGTAGACCAGAGATCTAGAGAAGAATGCCTCACTTGGAAACAAATACTCGATTGGTAACTAACCATTCATTGTGAATATAACAAGAATTCGCTTCATACAGTTTATTAATGTTTTTGTTCTTCTTGATTGTTATTTGACAAGGAATGGATAAATACATGATCAACTTCGAAGCTACGTAAGGTTCACAACTGAGGGATCTCACACATGCTAGAGATTCATGCGTGATACGATATACTGACTGAATAAAACAAGACAATTGCCGAGAGGCTACTTACACCGATAAATACAATGTTTACAACATGAAGATCAACCAAGTGGAATGGGTTCAATAATTGTTGCATGCGTTTAAAACGTCAACTACCCAACTGGTAATGTTAGTGGGAAAATAGTAGGCTTCGAAATGATTAATAAATTATGCATGATAAATATGTAACCAGATTAGTCTTTGACCAGAATCTAGAGGGAAGAGGAAGTGACCGAGTGATCACTAATGGGAGGAGAGTCTTCCTTGCCCGGAGTTCCTTCCTTCGTCGGAGTAGTCGGAGACGCCTGAGAACACTTCACTTACCATCTCACTACTTCACAATATATTTCCATGCTTAGTTGATTGACTGACTCGTGATGAATTGATAGGGAGGGAGTTGGAGGAGAGGCGCCAGTTGGTACTCTTCCCTTCCTCGTACAACCAACGGATCGTCGAGTCCAGAGTACCTGCAATCCACCCTTCCCATCGTATCCCCCTCCCTCCCACTCCCCTCTGTTCCTTCCACTCACCCGCTTCCTGCAGTTGTTGCCATTTCCTGAACAATTGGAGAGAGACTCGGGCGTCCTCCACTGAATCGTGAGTCGACTCTTGGATCTTGAGATCTGCAAGGAAGGAGTGTCAGCCCCCTCGGGACTCCTCCTTCTCACCCAGTAGATGGAAGGCGAGGAACTGGAGACTGATGAGTCTCTGCTGAGGGAGACGGAACAGCTGCACCGTGTCACGCACTTGCTCCTGAACAGAGACATCCATCCACTGTCGTGCACTACGGAAAGATTTCCAACTAATGAATGACCAAATCCCAATTCACACTACACGATCAGGCAATCAACTGACAGATGGGACGTGGATGTTGAGCATGGAGAAGTCGTTGAAGAGAGCGTGGCCCACGAAGATGACGCCCCTCTCGATGAGGTGCAACACTTTGATGTACGTCGCCTCAAGAGAGAGAGTCCATGAGGACAAATAGAGGAACAATCAAGATGTTTGAAATGAACAAATGAAGAGCAGGTTGTGCATACCTTGAGTGTGGTGAGGTGTTTCTTCGATCGCAGTCTACACAGATCGTGCTCCATGATTCCACTGCAAGTGCCCCTCCTCCTCTCCCTTCCCCCTTCCCTCTCCTACCTGTACTGCGTGAGATAGTCATGGACGACCTCTCCATCGATGCCCGCGATGTAGTCATCCATTATGATCTGCTCCCCACTCGCATCCACCACAGACACTCGTCCCACGCACTTCTTGCTACCATCCTGCACGGCACTTCCCCTCTTCCTTCCTCCCTCCCCTCCCCTCTCACCTTGCTCATGCTGATGAACTCTGCATCGATTCCGACAATGTCTCCCTTCTGAGGAAGGTCGAGTAGTCTCCTCTCCTTCACGAGATCGTCGTTCCCAGTGAGAGACGAATCACGAGAGAACACCTAGAGAGAGAGGGTCACTCAATACGAATAGGAATGCAACCCATTCTCTTGATCATTGGCAGTGCACTGTACCTCTAGTGGGATGGCCATCCTCGATTCGTCGGCTGCAACATCGAGATGAGTCCCCTCCCCTCCCTTCCCTCCCTCACCAGTCATCACTAGACTCGACTTCTCTGCGTACACCAACACGAGGGGCATCTTCCATCGATGGTCCATGTGCAGTGCCTCGTCCTGCAATCTCCCCCATTCAAGCACCTACCATCCTCTACCTCGAGTCACATTGCTATATTTGTATGTATAATACACCAAAAATAATGTCGATCCAAAGACACATCAATCAGCCCACCTTGGATACTCTGCATATGGCGATGCCATTGATGATCAACCACGTCTTGGCACTTTCCGCGTCTGGAAGGCAGCCCATCCCTCCCCCCTCCCCCCTTCTCTCTCGTACCGGGTGTTCCCTCTGCATTCCACTTCTCGAGACACTCTGCCACCACGTACTTCCACGAGGGAATTGATGCATCGTCCGACACCTTCAATCCACTCACTACACTTCCATTCTATCACGGACTGCAACCACTCTCATCCTATCCTTCAACCTACAACAGTATGCCCCTCCCTCCCTTCTCCTCACCACACACACGGCTGCAACCAGATCGTACGCGTGGTTCTCCATCTTGTCATTCTCGTGTTCTTTCTCCTGCAGAGCAGCGATGCCTGCAACCAGTCATCTTTCAGTCTACTCATCCACTCATCATTGCATGACTACACTTCACTCCATCTCAATGCCATCACTCGCCAACTCGCACCTCCAGATATTCTGGCGTAGAATCGTTGCGGGATGTAGTGAGACCAGGTGCCGGGGCCCTGCAATCCACTCTCCTCCTCCTTCTCCCTCCCTCCCTCCCCGTACCTCCTCCATCCATCTGCTGCACTCCTCCTCCCACTCGACGGCACTTCCATGGGCGTATTTGCACGACGATCGATTTCGACAGTCGTCGCCCCATCTCAAGAAAGAGAGAATCAGTCACACCCAAGAGGCTCTCTAATCCTCCCTCACCTGCACGCTCTCTCGCTCCTCTCTGCCTCCTGAGGGGGGTTGGCGTACTTCGGACGACGTTCGCACTTCTGCAAACACACTCACCCTTCACTTCCACTACATGGTAATCAATTGGTCAATAATCTGACTGACAGTGAGCATGTTCTTCCAGAAGAATCCGTAGTTGGAAGTAGTGGGATTGGCATCGAAGAAGAGGAGAGGAGGGAGATTTCGCACCCTGCCATCACTTGGAATGTACTCCTAATTCTTCTTGCCCTCACCTGAGTGTATCTTCGATCCTCGTGGTAGTCTCGCACTCAGCACACTCTGCCTGTCTCGACTTACGTGCATTCATCGACTTTTCCAGTAAGGAACAGAAGGAGGGATCGCCTAGACAAGAGAGTCTCCATCCCCTCCCTCCACCATAACCCCCTCACCATTGGGATAAGTGATCTTGAGGAAGGGGAAGTCCGTGCCCTCACTCTTCACACACGAACATCGAATGCAGCGAGTGTTCGTAGTGAGAGAAAAGGAAGTGAGAGCAGAGAGATGAGACAAGTCAGAGGGTGAGAGATGCTCAAGAGGGAATGATTACCCCAGTCTCCCTCCAGTCACTCACTTTAGCTGCATCCTCGAAGAGGAACTGCAGCAACTGCTGCACTTTCTCTGCAGGGGAGACAGTGGAAGAGAGGGCGCAGAAGGAAGAAGCACGCAGAGATCTCATGAGGTTGTTCGACTGAGAGAGGAAGAAGGAGGAGGGAAGGGAGACGGGGACTAACACTGGCTGGTTGGGATGGTTCTCGATCAGACATCATTCTGAAGAGGAATCCGAGTTGGCAGGAGAGACAGTGGTCGTCGTGGCAGAGATGATGGAGGAAGATGTTACGGAGAGATGGAAGGGAGTACAACACCTGATGACCACCCACTTCCAATCAATTGGGAATGGCTACTTTGAAGAACCCTACAGTTTCGAAATGGAATGTCACCTGGATCAAAGGGTTAGCGAAATTGGCTCCGTTATTGTACTCGATGGGTACTTTGGAAGTTCTATTGAATCGTAGAAGGGAGGGAGTCTGTAATGGATGGAGGATGGTCTCTCCCTCTTCTCTTCTTCACTCGCTCACTTCATCTCCTCCCTTGATCGTCTGTTTCCATACACATGGTCGATAGAACCGAGGGACGGCGACTACTCCATCCACTTCCTCCTCCGTCTGCACTCCATCAGAATCACGAGACGACGAATCCTCTCAAATCACTCCCCATTCACACCATTCATATCAATCAATAGAATAGGAACAACTGGAATAAAGAAGACAATCCTCACCTTTCACTTCTCTCGACTCGAGATCATCATACGGGCAGAGATGGAATCTACAAGGGACACAACCAATCATACAAATATTATTGTGGAACGTACCTCGCGAGAGGAGTTCCCGCTCTCGGATTGGGGGCATACTGTACATGGTGCAGAGTGCGGACGGAGGGATACTCGGGCAGGGGGCGGGGCTTTCTGCAGACAAGCACTTATTGGACCACCAATTAGAGTACCACAATACCTGTATGCGTATTCACAGTACTCCTCAGGCCAATCGGAGAGGTATCCGTCGTCGAATGAGAAGGGAAGGGGAATGGAGGCGAGTGAGTGAGTGACGTCATCAATGTTGAATGAGTGAGGAAGGGCAGTCTGGAAGGGAAGGAGGGCTGACTGGCAGAAGATGCAGACCACTCACGGGGATATCAGCGAACTCTGGCTGGACTTGAGTCTCGTTGAGGACTGCGTCCTCTCTGTCTGCGTAGAGATGGGTGTTGCCTGCAGAATGAGCATGACTCGAGGAGGGAGGGAGAGGGTACCAGCAGCATCTCCGAATGCCATCACTTGTCTGGAGGGGGCATACGCGAACGAAGATATGGGCACCCCTCCACTCTCCACCAGAAGGGGAACTCCCGTGTTGTCGTTCAGATCGTGCAACTGCACTTGGCACAACTGCTGCAAGAGGAGAGAGATAGAGAGAGGTGGAAGGTAAGGAGGAGACTGACCTGCGATATGAGAATGATCTTGCCAACAGAGTACGAAGGGAGGAATCGTGCGATGAAAGGGGAGAAGCTGAGGGGGATGGGAGGGAGATGGCGGAAGGTGCGCAAGTCGTAGATCTGCATCCACATCTTCACTATTCCACTGGAGGACAGTCGTACCTTGACATAGGGGTCTCCGTGCATTGCTCCCGCTCGGAAGGAAGCACCGCATGATATCAACTGATTACCGACTACGTCGAAGTCCATCACTGGCCCGCCATGACATTGCAACATCCTGCAGATGCTTTCATTCGTAACAAGCAGTGAGTGCATCGATAAAATATTCACTCCTACCTGGCATTATCGAGAGAGTTGATGTCCCTCACACCGATATTCCCATCAGTATCAGCAGTGAGCACCGACTTCCCATTCGTTCTCACTATCACCACATCTTTCTGCTGCGTCAGTTTCGCCTGAAAGACATAGGAATATTAGAATAGTACTAATCTCGTATTAAAAGATGATACATAAATAAAAGTAAATAGATCCAACAATATTGGATAGCCATAATAGATAAATTATAGATACCATTCTCAGTTCCCGTTGGCTCTCCACATCGAAATGCAATAAATGCGGTGCATCTCCTCCCACGTACACGTGTCCCATGCTCTCGGCTGGTTGATGCATGCATTGCATACTTGTAAACTTCTCGGGTCTTAAGTAATCCATAATCCAAGCCTTACTAATAAGATCCCTCACGAGTAGGAGAAGATAGGAAGTCCTGATCTGGTCTGTGCTCTCAAGAGAGAGGGTGTGAGTGAGAGGACTCCTCCTTCGAAGGTTTCGATCGACCGTACGGGGCCAGGTTGCATGAATGCAGTGTGCCGTTGGCATGCGGACGAAAGGTACGAGACCACTCGACCCTGAATGGCGCACATCATGTTGTAGACTGTATAGGGAAAGGGAAATGTTGGTGAGGAGGGGCGTACCGTCTCACTTCCAGTCCATAGCCTGTCTTCTATGTTGTCGAAGTGCAGGCACGATATGGGGGCCAATGAGTTGAATTGGGCAAATGAGAAATAGCTCCAGCCAGTGTTGTTCATCCACTACAAAGATATACATTATTCCCCGAATCGTAAACGGAACAATAAACGATGAAGAAAGTGTTGATCCGGGTATTTAGCGACTAACTTCTCCATCGGGATCGAGACCCTGTGCATCCATCATCTCCTCAGAGTCCCTCACAACCACACCGCTGGTAGTCGTCGGTCCTGTATCTATCAATTTTGCAAAATGGAATGATAATAACTTACGAAAATGACAAAACATAGCAAAATGGAAAAAAACTACAAACTACAACTATACAGTATTTTTGAATTTGCAGTCAGTCGGCTGTTGGGTCACACTTATTTTAATAGTCAAAAATTTTTTTTTTTTTAAATATTATATGAACACTATTTATTTCTTATGCTTATTTATTGCGGGCTTTTTCATATAGCTCGTGTAAAAAAATAATATTTAAGTGGATAAAAACACTACATCCAATGTTGCTGTCTCATAATTTTATCTGAAGAGTCAAATCAAAAGAGTGAATTTCCTGGATGAGTTTAACTTGACTGCGCTATAGTCGTTCCCAATTGCCCTAGTGCCCTCTTGAATGGGTAGGGTCTTCGGGCTGGAGTCTCCTTGAATGGCTCGTCCTCTCTTCACAATGTGTACATCAGTTGGATGGAGACCGCAAATAGCCATCTCTCAACTGTTCGATCACAATGGACATCCATGAGAATCGGAAGGAGAGAAGGGGAGGAGAGGAAAGATGAGGGAGGGAGGGAGTAGAGAGATAGAGAATACAGAGAAATAGTCATAACTTGGACTAGCCATGCACACCATTTCCTAGACGCGCTTCTCTATCCGTACTTTTCTTGGTCTCTCCTTTTGCTTTCTACAGTAATCTCTTCTCTCAGAATGGTCCTACCGTATCCGATGGAGTTCATTCTTCCTCTTCTCACTCTCATTCCAATGGCTGGAGCTCAATGGGGTTGTGGAGGTCAAGGTATCACCATTTAAATTCATACCCTCATCTACTCGGGATTTCAGGAGGAGGAGGAATTCTCAGTGGAATTCTTGGATTCAATTCAGGTTACGGCTATGGCGGATACGGTGGATATGGGGGATACGGAGGAGGAATGGGAATGTGAGTACGGTGGATTATCGATTGCACTGGCTGATCTACTCGCTCTCTCTGCACAGATCATTGCTTCTCTCTAATACATGTGCATGGACGTAAACTCAGTGGTGGAATCGGGGAACTTATAACTCTAGTTGATGTTCCATCTGGCTCTAAATAGCTATAAATAGATACTTATTTTGGGGATTGGTAGTGGTCTTTGATCTCTTATAGGTGCGGTACTGGCTCAATATTCCACCACTGGGTCTGTTGCGATTACAATCCGTACGAATGCTGCATCCAATTGGAGGTGTGGGTGATGTGAGTGAATGTCGATCGATGACCCTACAGTACCCTCTCCTTACAGTATCCTTCTCATTCTGATCGGCATCGGTCTCCTGATCTGTCTCTGTCTCGGATTGGCAGCGTGCGTCTTCGGAATGCGCTCTTCCTCCTCATAGATTCCCTCCGATCTTTGATCTTTCCTCTCGAATCTCCATGTACATTCATTCTCAGTCTGCTCTACCTTGTCACTTTCCGTCATAATAATTGAATGAATTCGTTTGCTCTGATAAATAGTGAGCTGAATCACGACCACGCAACCAGTACTGTGATTGGATGATAATAGAGGAAGAGGAGGGGGAGCATACAAAAACTCCAAGGCAACGAATCCATTCAATGCATACTCAATGGTCCATGTCAGCAAATACTGAGAGGAATCGGAGAGATAGAGGTGACATTTATCGTAATAAACAATCAATAAGTTAGATAGAATGCAGATAACAGCAATTCGATGGCGATAATGGAGTGATCTACTCAGAGGAGGGAGAAAGTGAAGTAGTTCGGGAGGGTCACACACATCTTCTCCACTAGGATGTGTCGACAGATCTGAAGAGGGGCGAGGAATGGCCCTTCCCTTCCCTTGACCTACCTGCCCATAGGGACAGTCCACGTCTTGTCTGCATCGACGGAAGATTCGATCTGCTCGGCAGCGAAAGTTCTGAGAACGATCGATATTCTACGATATTCCTGGTGGACTTGCCATGCTTCCATCGATATCGGAGCACTTCTCTCCGTACGAGCATTCATCTGCAAGGGAGTGAGAGTCAATCGAGGAGGGGGGGGGGGAGTGGAGGGGGGGGGGGGACTGACAGTCGTATCTGCAGATGTGCTCCTCCTCCTTCGCCTCCTTGTTGCACACGAAGATGGAGGAGACTCCCTCCCTCATGCATCTCTGCAATCATCACTCAAGAAAGAAGAGGTCATCTATAGCCCGTTCGAGGGGGCGAAATGAAGAGTGGAAGGTGTGAATGGGTTCCTGACCGTTCCTCTGATGCAGTCCGAGTGCACGATGCACTGTCTCTTCCTTCCTCTCTTCTCCCTCTCGCAGATCCTCTGTGGATTCTGTCCCACTCTCGACATTCCCGTGCACGATTCTCCAACTCGACACTGAGATGATCTTTGATCTCTGAATTGCAGATGACTTACCTGGTAGTCGAATTCGCACCCTCTGCCTACTCCTTCTTCCCATTTGATCTCCTTCTCCCCCAGAACACTTAACAATTCTTCATCTTCTGATTTTATAGAGACCTTCTCGACTTCTGAATGGTCTTTGATCTCTCTATCCATCTTTCTATCTCACCTTTCACTGGTTCGTCCATCGACTCTTCAACAACGATTTTCTTCTCTTTCTTCTCTTCAACTTCTCGATCGATGATTGATGGAATCTTCTCTTCTTTCTTCTCGATCGCTTCTTGATCTACCACTGATTTCATCTTCTTCTCTTCTTCTTTCTTCTTGGCAGGTTCAATCGTGATTGGTCCAATCATTATCAGTTTCTTCTTAGTCTCCGTTTCTCTTCCGATCTCATTCGTATCTGTCTTATCTACTCCACTTCCCATCCCTCCGTATCCAATATCAACAATATCTGATGGATCTTAAAGACATTGACTATAATTCGTGGATTATTTCTTCACCTTTCACATCTTGTTTGTATCCAGATTGACTTATTTTCAGACGTGGTGAGAACAAGGAAATCTGATGAAGAAGATTGTGTCGAAGGAGGGGGATCGTCTGCCTACCGTGCATTGATCGACTCCGAATAGTCTGGCACATACCAGATAGGGCTCGCAATCGAAGTTTCCCTTGCACGGAATGAGATACGCTGTTGAGGAGAAGAGGAGAGTGGGGAGGAGGAAGAGCAACTTCATGGCAGACTGATTGGCAGTGTGATTCCCCCCCCCCCCTGGATCCCATCTGTCTCTCCACTCCATTGATTCCCAGCAAGGGCAGCCAAAAGACTTCTCAACTGGTTTGTCTCCAACCCAAGCTCGCGTAAATAATTTATGCATTCATTCAGTTACAGTGAATACCCGTAAATAGATCGAGAGATAAAGGAGGTGTGGCCTCAGACTGGATGGAAATGAATCAATGGGTACTTCAATGGGTCAGATCTTTGATTCGTTATCTCGCGAATGTTAGTATGCTCTCCAGGAGATGGAAACATCAGTGTTAGACATGCCTAGATTCGATACAATTGAAAGAAACGTTGCGAATTCGTGAATGTCATCCATAAATTGGCAATTTTGAGCAGTTGAAGCGAACTAGTTTAAATTTGGCAATAATACATCTTCAGTCCAGTACTAGGCAATCAATAATCGATCATCAGGGAATTAAGTGAGGCTAGAGCAATGGTACGGTAACCGGGATTAAAGTAGCTTAAAAGCGAGGCAGAATAGTAAAGGCATAGCACATGGGAACATATATCTGTATGAAAGGAAACGGGATTAGCTTATTAGAGTGCAATATTAGTGTGTTTGATACATGTGAAACAAGTGCGATAATGAGTGTCCTAATGAGGGTGGAAGGACTAGAGGGGGCGTGGTCATGGAGTGGATGAAGCGGTGAAGGGAGGGAATCTCTCACTGAGCAGCGAGGGATGAGATGGTGGAGGATCGAACGGGACGAGGTGAGTTAGAGACGGAGGAAGAACCACGACGAGGAGATGAACCACCCAGATCGAGGAAGAACGAGAAACTGGAATGAAAGGAGTGGAGGAAGCGACACTCGGGTTAGAGGGACAGAGAGAGACTCCCATTGAATGGACTCGTATCGGAGACAATCGACTAGTATTGCAGGGGAGGGACACAAGTCAGAGGACAATCAGTGCTTGGTGAATAATCGAGAGAGGACTGACAATCTGCGGACTCCCGATTCCTTCCTCTCGAACTTCCACGGATTCATCTTCTCTGCTGGTTCTCGAGGCAAGGGACCCTGCGAGAGGAGAAGAGATCAAAGATCACTTTCATTCCCTGCAGGGGGCAAGGGTAGACTAACCTGGACGGGTCTCTCTTCATCATTCTCGCTCTCGTCCTTCGATGGAGGAGTAGGACTGCAAATTAAAGTGTATTTTCAAATTAAATAATAATTTGGTACTACGATGGAACAATTACGCCACAATTAAATGACAGTAATCATATATACATACAGAGTGTTCTTGAACTTCATCTGATCGATTTCCTCTTCTAATTCCATCACGCGACCCTTCAAGAAGAAATTAACTAAAAAGAACGGGAATGAAGTAATACTATGGGAGATTCGATATAGGATAGTATTCCAAGAGAGAGCGATAGGATAATTCGTACCTTGAGGATGTTCTTCTCCTGCAGTACTTCTCTCAATTCTGCCAGTGTGAATCGAGGCTCCGAATCTGACTGAAGAGAGGACACTTATCACCCATACACAGAATATGTCCAGTATTAATCTATTCATTGGGAGGGGGATTGAGGACCGAAAGGTGTGTGATATTCAATGGTCTTGATCTCTTTCGACTGACCATGCTGGCTTCCTCCTCCAATTCTTTGCATGCTCGATCCTTCTCATTCAACCATCGTCTCAATTCGAAGTTGCTCTCCTCCGTCTTCTCCAATCTACAATTTCCTATTTTCATTGATCTCATAGAAATATTTCGGTGAGATAATCCTTGATTGGGAGGGGAGAAATGGGTAGATCTGTTCCCTCTTGCTCACCTTCTCATCAACTCGCACTTCTCTTCCACGATCATCCTCCCTTGCTTCTGGAGTGAATTGTTCTTCCTCAGCAGTTCCTCGTTCTGTCGAATCAATCGATCGATCCCATTTTGCATCTGCAATTACATATTCTTTGCCGAATTCAGTAAATGTTCTTTTCCGTATTATAACTTTTGATTAGTACCTTCTTCTCCACATTTCTTAATTCTATCAGGTTGTAACAAAAGTTTTGCCCGATTGTTCAATTTTCGTTTTGAGCATACGCCGTCATTTATTCTCAAGATCTTTTCATATTGTTTCCTATATTCGTTGAGTGTTTGGATACTCTTTCTATCACACATTAGTATAAACCAAACCATTTGATATCATGGTCGCATTTCAAAGTTAAAGTTACTGCTTTTGATATCTGAACTACATATTTTTGTGGTCAGCAGTCTACGGGCATCCGTGATAATGCACATATCAAGGTATATTTGGAAAGTGTGATGAGCAAGCATAATAAAGAAATATCTAAATATGGATTACCACAAAAAGCTTTACAGAAACTCAGGTCATTTTTGACCTTTCGTCAAAAAGGGATTGGCCTTAATCAGTTCTTACACCGCATAGCCGTAGCCGTAAGTCTATCGATTTCAAATGCATTTAAACTTTGAGTACCTTCCATGGTGAGCTCAAATTTATCTTCAAGTGGACATACAATGATTCTATTAAAAAATGCAATATTGTACATTCAGATACTGATATTACAGTGTCGAAATTGATGTTTCCATAAATGCCATGTTTCCAGCATACAAGAAAGCTCAGACTGTATATTGTTAACTGAACAAGCAACTCTTACTCTATCACTTATTGGCTTGGCCTAGTCAGGGGATAGCTTCCTTTTGAGGAGATCGACACGAACTATGTACACCGAATTCCAATATTTTGCCTGTGATGACCATGATTCAAAATTTCAGAAAATATCAATTTTCTAGAAGCGGAAAAGGCTATGCTCCATTATTCCTTTATGATATAAAGCCCCATGGTAGTAGGTGTAAAAGAACATAAGATGAAGCCAGAATGTTTGATTCTTGAATCAAGATCAACAATCCTTTGATCAATGATTATTCACGACTAATCAATTTCAATGATCTGTAAATTGTGATACAGGGAAGCAACAACTAGATCCAATATAGTTTTAGAAAGTACATACAACGGGCTTGCCACTCCACTATATGAGATTATACAACAATGTTTTCTCTTAGAATATGAGTGTGACAAACAAATATGTGTGCATCGTGAATATTTCACTTTTGGCGAAATCGGGCTTTCTCTCATTCCCTGAACGCGGAATGTGATTCGAATATGTGAATATAATGAACAAGTATTACCTAAATATATGCTATAAAGTTAGGTCGTGACATTTCAAGCGAAGCCTTTTAGGAGATTTCAAACTTCATGGTCGAAATCGGGCAAAACTTTTGTTACAACCTAATACTCTAGTTTACAATAGAAAATAAAAACACGTCATTCCATAGATGGCAAGGAAATCGTATCACGCAAATGAACACACAAATAATTTTTTGAGTCACTTCCTTCCTTTGTCTCCCAATCAATACAGGTGCACACACAGTGAGTCACGCCCTCCAACCAATTAATCAGAGAAGAATTGTCTAACTCAGATGATTCAATAACATAGCGAGAAGGAAGGCCTAGCTTACATTCTCGACTTCTCTCGTGTATCCTTCCACGTCGTTCTGGAGTGTCCTAATTTCCTCCCTCTGCTTGTGAGTCTCTTCCTTCAATGCGAGCATCGATTCGATGTCATCTGCAATGCTGACGTAACTATCCCTCAGATGAACACCCTTCACTGGTCTCTAGGCGATAGAGAGGGAGTTCCTCTCCCATCGACGTCGTCCATCTACCCCTCCCTTCCCCTAGACTGACGTGCGTGTTGTTGAGTGGGCGAGTCTGGCATCTGAGTGGGCATCGAGCAGACTGTGGAGGAGAGAGTTCGATTCTCGTGCATCAGAGCCTGCAATCGGAAGGAAAATTCTTCCTCCCATAATTACAGTACTCTTCAAATGTCGCATTTTCCCAAGCTTCTCCATCCTAGACCAGTGCTCATTCACAATCACGTTGTTATCTCGTGGTTCGTCTTATCTCCTCCAGTCTATCAGTTTCTCCCTCCAAAGCTCACCTTGACACTCTGTCTCAACTCGGCGATTTCCTTCCTGTACATCTCTTCCACTTGTTCCAGATCTTCCTCGAACTTGACTCTGTCCTTCTGCTTCGCTGTCTTCTCAGATTCCAATCTCTCCACCGTCCTGAAGAGGAGATCAACTGCATCCTTGCTTACTACTTGAGACCATCTCAATCCTATCGCTAATTCGCAGTCATCAACAGATCTCTTCATTCAAATGCATCTCCCCCTCCCTCACCTCTCCAGATTGGATATTTGTTCATTCTCTGCTTCATTGCTGGCAGCGAGTGCTTCCAGTGTCTCCAGGGCAGAGATAACCTACAATCGAGCATTTAACATGCTGACTTCATGTCTCTCCCTTCATCTGTGAGTATTCGACCATGGAAAAGAGAAGGTTGTAGCATATGAAATTTGATCTCTACTTGTGCAAATACTTAAAATTCCTCTATTTTCTCTCCTAAATCATCCCAATTCCTTGCTTCTCTCAATTACTGAACCATGGAGTGGACGTCATTTTGAGTCCAGATCTGAGAAAAGGAGAGAGGAGGAGGAGAGAGATATTCCCATTGGGGAGTGAGAAAGGAACGAAGGAAGTAGAGGGAGGAGGAGGGATGGTTTGCATTTATATGAAGTGTCTTCTGAGGAAGATAAAGAGAAAGCCTTCTGACGTGAAGAAACAGATGGTGAAACGAGATATGAAAACATTCACCACTCAATTTCTCATTTTAATACCATCTGTATGACGCTAAAGCCAGAAAAGACAATAAGTTGCGATTCTAGAGAAGCATGAGTCAAAATAAGTGTTCTCCGATTCGTCTTTTACTGGCAAATGACTTCCCCCTCTTCCCCCCTCCATTGAGAGGCTCAACTCGCAAGCTCATTCCACCTCCTCACTGTCCTTCTCCTCTATTTTGTAAATCCGCGTGAGATTCTCTCCTTTCGAAGGAAGAAAATCGAAAAAGAGAAGACGCAAATGGGTAATTCATTCCATAGATGAGAACTAATCCAATAAGAATCTCGAATACTGCGTGAATTAGTCCTTAGAATTTGGGTCCCATTGCTTTCGTCACAATTACATGGAAATCAAAGATCACCTTTGGCATAATCGATCGAATGGACTCATTTCCGTGTAGTTGGATCAGTTTCTCGAAGTCCTTTCCAATGGAAGCAGCCAGATCGTATACATCGACCACCTGCAATTCACAACTTTACCATTTACCCAAATTCCATCATTCTCACTAGTTGATATAGTGAAAATTATAAACCAATGCCATTTTGGAATGCGAATGCCATATCTTGGATTCCTCCTAGTAAAAGGCTCGTGCTCGAAGAAAATGACGAAAACGAAATGAGATTTGGAAGAAATGAGAGAAAACGAAGTTCACAATTCGAGATACACGAGCCGACTCGATTAGGGGGGAGGAGGCAATTGAGAACTGCAGCAGTCACACCATCCCTTCCATCGATTATTCCATGATCAAGAGGGTCGAGAACGAGGGATGTTTCTTATTCATTCATTGCGTCTTTCCCTCTTATGAATAATGACCCACTATCAATCATAGTTCCTTTTTGTATCCCATCACTCCACCCCCTCTTTCTCCCATCACCCAATCCTTCCTTTCCCTCTAGGGAACTTCTTCCTCAATATTATGTTCTATAGTTCGGGCTGTAAACCCATGTTGAGTAATATAAAATATCTCTCTTCTCATCTATTCTAGTTCACTCGGGGGGGGGGGGGGGGGGATAAGTACAGTATTTGCCATGGGATGCATAGAGATCTCTTCTCTTCCTCCCGTCTAATCGTTTGTTCCTTTCTTCTCTCATCACTTTCATTCAAGTTCCCAGCTTTCCTTCTGTTTCGCATGGGGCATTTCGAAGAGGTCATCGATAAGCTTGTTCATTCTGGAGGAGCAAAAGGAAGGAAGAGTAATCCAAAAGTGCGAGTATGTGCAAGAGGGGGACTAAGGGGACTACTTCATAACGAGAAGACTTGAGTCGAGCACTCTTCTCCTCTGGATTAGCATCGAATACTGGGGAGAAGAATGGGAGGAAAGGAAGAAGGGAGAGAATCCATTGCCATTCATTATGAAATGTCCTGTACTCGCCCTTCTTCTGCTTAGTAATTCCATTCCATCTTCAATTAAATGAATCCCTCTAGACTCCAAAAGTGCAATTGACGATCCCTCCTGGTTTTCCCATTGTTTGTTCTCCCGAATGAGTGGTTAGAGAAGCGGATTCAGAACCCTGTTCCCTATTCACCGTCTCCATACTTCTGTTCCACTCACTCACTATGACTAATCAAGCAGTAAATCGATCGATCACTCTCTCCAAATCCTATAACATCTCTTTGCAGATAGACAGTTACAATTGGTCTAGAACTCGTTTGGAGACCTCTCAGTCTCTAATCACTACTCTAGTGTCCAGCTCACAGCTTTTCTTTTCTAGATTAGATCAAGAGGAACAGACCTCGTCTGAACTCATTTCCTCTTGGAGGTTCAATGAGACGAGAAGACGAACAGAGGGACAAATGAGGCGAGAGAAGAGAAGTAGGAAGAGAATGATGGAAGAAGATCAGAATGAGAAGAACGAGGAGGAAGGAGCAAGAATGGAGCACTAATTGGAGAGTGGATCGAGATGGAAAGAGAGCAGAGAAGGTGCATACCGTGATACTCTTCGAGGGACTTCCTTGTACTCCTCTGGGGGAGGCACTCGATGGCCCTCCCACACTTGTCATTGCACTTCCGTAGTGAACGTGACTGCTCTCACCGTCTGAGATCGCCACGAACTCCTCTTCTGCACCTGATAAGAAGAATGATAGAGAGAAATTATTGGAATGATAGTGTGACCTGAGGGAAAAGACATGGAAGGACCCGCGACCAGCATAAGAAGGACCGAGATGGGGAAAGGAGGGTTTGGATGGAAGCAGACTCAACCCCGCCCCTTTTCAGTCTCTCCTTTCCGTGATGAACGAACAAACGAAGGGAAGATAATGGAGAGACGAGAGAGGGCGGCGTTTCAATTCAAAGAGAACCACAGAGAAAAAGAGGGCGAGAGAACTGTGGATGACTATCTATCGATCCCTACACCTGACCACTCTTTCACTCTCGCACCTCCGCCATTTTCCTTTCTTCTTTCATTTATCCATCACAACTATTCGAATCGCGCGTTGATTTGATGTGAGTCACGGACAAAATACTTGAGGATTCAAATTGTTGGAGAAAGTGTGGCAATAACGGATGAGTGTAGTGGTCTGTTGTGGTGGGGCATCGGATGACCATTCATTCATTCATTTTGGAAGGAGAAAGAAGAGAAAGGCGACGATTCGTACCAGGCAAGACGATTACAAGGGAATGGAATGGAAGATAAGGAGGAATTGCAGAGGAGGCAGAAAAACAATAAGGAGAGAAGGCGACGACTCTACTCTATCGACAACTTCTAAGTGGACTTTTCCGCCCTTCGCAATCTATAGCCTCTCCACTTATCGAGCACTGAAGGGAAGATGCAGAGAGTCAATGAGAAATGGAGTCGATTGCCATGAGAGGAGAGACTACTACTAAATAGGCAGAATGGAAACCAAACAGGAGAAAGTATGGAGAAAAAAGAGAATCGATGCACTCCAAGCATTCACTCATCACGCCTCCGGCACAAATGAGAATGAGAATGAAGAATTAGACGGGAAAACGATGGATGCACTAGGGACAAGTGAAGGATGACGAAAACATCGACGAAGACTCTCGGGAAAAGAAAGTGTAGAGGGAAGAAAGTGCTTAAACTAGCAATAAATGACCGGATAAAGTGCAACAAATGTTTGCAAATCACAACTGGCAATGTGAGAGACGCCTAAGCACGTGATGAGTAAATAAAAGTGTAATAAAGAATATTTTGAAAAATGCACCTACATGAAAATTTCACCGGTCCATTGAAGTAAACTACAGTAAACTTAATATCGAATTTTATTGAAAAGCTACTGTACAATTTACAGAAATTCAGGCACAGATATTGACAAGTGGGGCTTGCATGTTGTGCACGCAGTGTGTGTATAAATTACGGTAGTTTTAAGTCGATGTCTCCCAATGCCTTGATGATGATTTCAAACTTCTGTCACGATTTTCTCATTGTTCTAATATTTTTTTCGCGATGTTATATGCGTAACCGTACAAGCATCGACTTGTTTATTTGCAGAAACGATGGGAGATCACTACGGCTTCTCGCTCACCACTTTCAGGTGTGCCTAACTGAAAATACGATTCTCTTTTTTTCTTATGCCATATTTCCAGCCCTTCCGGCAAGTTGATGCAGATTGAGTACGCGCTGAATGCCGTCAAGAATGGCCAGCCGTCGGTCGGACTCAAGGTAAATGAGTTGAATCGAGTACTCGTTTTTTTCCGTTTATATAATTGTTCCTTGTTTTCACAACTAGCGAAGTTGTCCTTTCCGTGATCATGTTATCTTTTCAGGCATCCGATGGTGTCGTTCTAGCGACTGAGAATCCCTCTTCTCCTCTCTACGAGGAACAAGCGAAAATTGAGAAGATCAGCAAGCACATCGGATGTGTGTACAGGTAAGTAACGTTCTTGATTATAACTGTATTTCTGATTCTGTTATGGTCTGTTGTCAAGAGCTTCCGATCCATATGTTTCAAACGTAACACCTCTCGTATAGATTCGGAACGAGATTTGTATGTGAGAATGATGACAATTCATGTGCAAGGTTGTTGCTTTGTTATTTCTATTTACCTATATTGTATTTCTTCATTCAGTGGAATGGGTCCCGATGCGCGACTACTCGTGAAGAGAGCTCGCAAGATTGCCATCACGGTAACTACTATTTCTAAACCGTTTTTTCATAATCATGGTATATGTATTAATGACAATTATGATTTATTTTTCAGTACGAGGACATGTATGGAGAGGAGATTTCTACGACCCAACTTGTGACTCGTCTCGCTGCTGTCATGCAGGAGTACACACAATCGGGGTACGGTTGAACGAAGGAGATTTTAGGTTGTTAGTGCGTTAAAAACCACAACTCACTTAATTCGTACTACTGTCTCGTGCCGAGCATTTTAAGCTGAGATACGTCGATAGAATGGATGAAAAGGGTCTAAATGGTTTCAGAGGAGTGCGTCCCTTCGGAGTTTCTCTCCTCATCGCGGGATGGGATGCCGAGCCAGGAAAGCCTCTTCTCTTCCAGGTATTCCTATCAAATATGAAGTTCTTTTTACTTTTGCTATATATTTTTAATTTTCATATTATTACATTTCTATCGTTTAGTTTATGTATAATTTTGCAGTGTGATCCTTCGGGTGCATACTTCGCATGGAAGGCGACGGCACTCGGAAAGAACGACACGAATGCGAAGACTTTCCTCGAGAAGAGGTATTCTTCCCCACCTAATTTTACCTCTTATGATCTTTTATTTGTTGAAGTTTTACTGTATCCTAAAGAGGTTCATTAGTTCGTTTCATTAGTTCATAAGTTAGGTTGTTTTTATTTCATTCTTAAGAGTAGATTGTAGATTCTCGGAGACTCTTGAACTCGACGACGGAGTGCACACTTCCCTGCTCACTCTTCGTGAGTGCTTCGATGTGGGAATGACCGAGGACAATGTCGAGGTGAGTAATAGAGACCACTGCTCGAAAGGTAGGTTGTTCACTTCATGATCGGATAGTCTAATAAAATCCATAACTGCTGAGGAAGCGAATCGGATTATGTTCGTAGTATATAGCGTATGAATTAGATGAATCTTGACAAATAAATGAGTAACTAGAGGCTGAATGGCAGGTGGCAGTGTGCAATTCATCGGGATTCCATCGACTGACGAAGCAGCAAGTGAAGGATCATCTGGGAGCACTCTAAAGTCCATCCGACCCTCGATTGATCTACCCTATTTATAAACAATCGATCGGTTTCACACTCGAGTCTGTACACGTAATTCCAGAAGTCGAAATCATTATTTATTTCAATTCGTCTTCTTTCCTTCCCTCGATATTTTACATTAAAATCGGTGATAAATTGATTGCAAATGAAGGTAAAATGTATTATTCGAGCATCGTTGATGCCATGCAAAGAGGAGTGGTTAGGTTCCACCCACCTGTATTTCCATTCCAGTTCATGACACAGGAAGAACATATGTGAATTTTCTACTATGACAGATTGTTTCCCACCAACCATAAATCATCAGTGTTAGAAGAGCTTAAAAAGTTATGCCGTTCTCAGGTTGCTCTTTCTCCATTCTCGACAGTCTAGATATGGCTCCTCCTCGGTTAGTTATTGTAATTAATTTGATAATTTGATAGAATGTAACTTGGAAGTGATGGGGGATGAGTATTGCTTGCAGCCACGACATGTTCCAGACGGATTCCCTCGTGACTCTCACCATCTTCAAGAAGGGATGCAGTCTGGAGACGTGCAAGGTCAGATCTCTTCCCTATTCTTCCCCTTTACTGTTTACTGCAGGTGTCGTTCTGCTCTCGCGAGATGACAGTGAGAGAGGGAGAAGAGGTCATCTTCACGGGAGTATTGGGAGGAGAAGTGAAGAAGGATCATATCACTCTCAAAGTCACTCCCAGTAAAGTGAGTGACAGAAGGAGGAGATTGCATCTTCTCTGCCTCATTTTGAATGACCAAATCGGTGTTTTACTTTTTATAGATTGAATTTAAAGAATAATACTGTTGTTTTGTAGGTGGAAGTGGGGATGCCTAAGGTAGTGGCCGGAAGATGGAGTGATCTACTGGAGAAGAAGGAGGAGGGAGAGAGCAGTGAAGGTAAGGAGGAGAGGAGAGGAGACAGATGGAAGAGCATCCATTCCCTACGTTGAGGTATTCGTGTGGAAGGAGGGAAAAAGAACTGGGACAAGATCGAGAAGGAGGCTGTGAAGGAAGAAGAGGTACTCAGATCCATAGACTATAGTACTAGTGGAAAGAGAGAGGAAGTACTGGATGAGAGCCTAAGCAATATTTATTCACCATTTGTTGCTGAACACTCGCTGAGAACTGAGAGTGGAGAGAGTATGGATGCAGTTGTGATGGGGTTAGATGGTGGTTGTGCAGGAGGAGGAAGTGAGTGGAGATGCTGCCGTGCAGAGAATGTTCAAGAAGATCTACGGAGATGCAGATGACGATGTCAAGAAGGCCATGATGAAGAGTTACCAGGAGGTGAGGAGAAGGAGAGAGGTGATCTTTGATCTCTCTTCAGTCGGGAGGAACGGTACTCTCCACGAATTGGGCTGAGATACGGTCGAAGAAGACTGAAGTGAAACCTCCCGATAGCATGGAGTACAAGAAATTCCAGCAGTGACCAGATTGATCCTTGCCATTATATAACGGTTACTGTATATTTTATGAACCAGAAGTGTTTGACGTTGTGAAAATATTCAGATAAATCACTTGCCCAACTTCACTCAAACTCTAAAATTTTCATTTTAAAATGTTTGACGGGAGCCATCTGGATGTTCTAACAGGAAAAGAGTTGAATCTAGAAGTGCTTGTTATCGATAAATAAGGAGACTTCAGTTGGTGTTTTCATTGCAGATTCAAAAATGTTGATACCAAATAAAAAGAGCGTTTCAGTTTTTCGAGATCATGACAGTGAAAAAAATTAGCTATGAAAGACTATTTTACAAGTGCATCTCCGTTCTGCACATTTTAATTAGAACAACTTCATTATTTATCAAATGTCTAATTCGTGCGTATTCTCCAGAAAAGGATAATTACTCGAGAAGGTCCAGAACGAGTCATTCTAATGATCTCCTTCCTTTCCTTCTCGGGTCTCAAATCATGTTGTCACTCTCACTCTGACCATTCCGGAATGAGCCACTCCTCAACCCCTGACTTCTTCCTCTTCCCTAGAGATCATTCTCTCAGTTGAAAAGGGCGTCGATTACAAGGTCCATTTACTTTGGATTCGCTGCAAAAACAATTGAAACGAGCTTCATCTCTACTTTTACCGTTCCGCTCACACGAATTTCACGCCCTATTGAGTGAGGATAGAAGGGCAGATAATGGGATGTCGATGGCAAGGAGAGGAGTACGGTAGAATGGAATCGATAGAAGGGCGAGAAGGGTACGGTAGAATGGGATAAATCGATAGAAGGAAGACAGAGGAATGATCCATAATAATCTCTCTCTTCCATTCATCATTGTTCTCATCCTTCTTTTCTCCTCGTTTCTTGACCCTGAATGACCCCAGTAAAGGGGCTGACACTTATTGTGGAAGGAAGACCAGGAGTGCCTCACTTCACTTCTCTACCATGGGGAACTCTGGTTGTGTCCAGTATAAGGCGTCTTCCATAATAGACAGCATCCTCAATCGTAATCCACATTATCCCTCTCCTCCCTCTAAATCCCAATGCACCTTACGTAACTTCTTCCTCTTGACTATGCTAATATCCAGTCTGTACTTTCTCCTTGTCTCTTCATTCTCCACACTCTCTCCTCATCTCTGCATCACTCGCATCACTCTCTTCTCTCTGATCTCCCCTGTCTCTCTTTGATTCCTCAGCTCCCGCTATTCTCGAAGTACCCTATCATTTCCCATTCTTCCTTCGGTAGGTCAAACTTGTCGTATTTCTCCCTTTCAATTGTTCACTATTGAAATGCATCTCTTTTGCTGGAGGGTCTTCTCTCTTTCTCTCCCTCCTCACTATTCCCTCCACAGTACCACTTTGATCTACCTCCAGGGCATATTTTTCCTTATGGGATCATTGATCTACTATTTTATTCCACTTGGATCGAATGTCGAGTGGATATACAGTCACTGATCAGGGGCGAAAGATATACCGTATCCGAAAGAGTATCAATCAACCAATCACTGATCTGATAACGAATATTCCTACCGTACTCAATTAGCCCATCGGCCACTCTTGATGGATCAATAAGTAGATCATAGGAATGTCTCATCTGAGAGTCTTCTCCATTCCATCTCAAGGTGAATCTCCATAATTATCCTTTGTGCCCTTCGATTTCCTCCGAAGGGAGAATTCTACCGGAAGGGAGTCCTCCTTCTCCTCCCTTGTGTATCATCCTTCTCTCCACTCGATTACCTCCATTTCTGCTCTTGTTTTTGATGCAGTGATGTACATTGGAGAGTCTCAAGTCTATTATGCCCCTCCTTCCTTCTTCTCCTTCCTCCCCTTCTTCCTTCCTCCTTCTCCTTCCTTCACTCACTATGATCATGACCCCATTGCTTAATCTCAGTTCTTTTCCTCGAGGGTTGTAACAGTCCTAAGTCCTTCCCTCTGGTTGACTCGGGAGGGACTCTTAACTAGTTCCCCTCCTCCCTCAGCCTCTTCACTCCATTATTCATCCCTTGACTATGCAACTGTAGTGCATGCTTCATTCACTGATTCGTCTCTCGATCTCTCCCTTCGAACACTTTCCTTCCCCGATCAATCCTCCTCCTCCTCCTTCTCTTGAGGCTATAATTCGGCATCTCAGGTATTCTCATGCGCTCCTCTAGCAAGGTCACTTCCCCCCTCTCCCTCTTCCCTCACTCCTCACAAATTGCTAATAACCATCTGGGAAGCACTTGTGGCCTTGTAATTCAGACTGCCGATTCGCATTGTCATAGAGACAATTCCACCTGTTATATCCCTATGCGCATTGAATTGGCTGCTTCTCCAGAAGGGTTTCCACACCCGATTCATCGTAATCGACTTCTCCTCACCTTCGTTCTTCATTCCTCCATCCAACCTTCCTCCTCCTTTTGCCCCATTGACCACCTGGTAGAGACTGAACACCTTACACAATCCATTCAGTCCATTTGAGTGCCTATCCATTTGAGGGTCAGCATAGGAAGTCACTTCGATCATGTCAGATTCCCCTCTCTGGATACTCGTTTCACTTTCAGAATGTTATTCATCCCTCTAATTTCTTATCGACCCCTTCATCATTCTCCTCTTCATATTCAGAACTGGTCTCCATCCTCGATTGAATCACACGATAAGTTTGAAGGAAGAAGTCAATGAGATCTCCCTTTCATTACCATTCCCATTTCTTAGATCTCTCTTCTGATCTACTCTCCCTGATATCGATTGATTGCCATTTCAAACTCGTTGCCTCTTCATCATCATTTCTCAAGAGGTCCAGTCCCTCTCCTCTTTCTTCATTATGCAAGAGAGAGACTCGAGAGTTCGCTCACTCTGCGGCTTCCAATCCTATCTATCAAAATAACCTTCCGAGTATTCCAATGCTTTTTTTCGAGTGTACTCTCCCTTTCTCTCCATCCTAGATCTACCCTTTCTCAGCTCTTCGTTCGAGTGATTTTGTGAGAGAGAACTAATTTGAGTAGTGAACGAGTCTAGAAATGGCGAGCTGTTGCATGTGCCAGTCCTTGTCACTCAGTTCCACCATCCACTTCCCATCCTCTTGAGATACTGTACTCTCCTCGAGGTATCTACCGATCGATAATTCACTCGGATGGCTAACATCTGCAAGAGTCCTCTCCACCATTCACTTTGCCTACTTCTGTCCATCCTTCATCTGCATTCATTGCCTACCTCTCGATGATTGACAGTTTCCATCCACTGTTGCGTGCTTGCACTTTCAATCGCAGTCTTCTCTCCATTCTTCCATCGGCACTGCAACCAATTAGAACAGAGAGATCATAACTCATTGCATCCTTATATTTTTCATCATTATTTTTTTGTGTCACTATTATCTCACAAGTAAGATCTCAGACTCAAATTATTCATTTTTCCAACCATTCATGCGAAAGTTCCCATCAGATCGAGTTCCGGAGTAACAGTCATGACTTGATCCTCTTACAAAGTGCAACTCTCTCTCTATCTAAGCGAGTCTTTGCTCTCCTGTCCGTTTCCTTCTCTTCTTTACCCTTTCAGCACGTTATTCTCGTCTACTGGCTAAATTAACAAAGGGCGATTTCAATCTCAGCTTCTTCCCAATTGTTCCTTCGGGCGTGTCAAATGAGTGGATGGGTCTAAAAGGGAGATCTCCTTCTCAGTCCTTATCTCGATCTTCCCTTCATGCGCATGTTCACCTGGGGGAGATCACCCTCAGATAGCCCACTAACACACATCTTTCTCCCCATCGGCAGTCTGCTTCCCCTTCCTTCTCATTGATCTACCCCTCCATTCTCTGATCTATCCCTCCCCCCCCTCACCCACTCAACCACCCCTTCAGGCAGATTATTGCTGCTCCCTTATTGCACCTCTAAACCATTCATCTCCCCTCATCTCACTACCGTATCCTTCTTTCATTCAGATAGCAACAATGCGTCTGTAAATTTCCCAATCGATCGATAATCGAGATCATGCAGAAGTTGCTCCATTTCTGCTTCATTTCTTCTCTCGATTTCTTCCGTTCCAATAACTTTCCTTCAGTGGTCACTCACTCGTTCACTCCCTCCTCCTCTCTCTCCAAATATTGATTCTCCTTTGATCTACTATCGATCAACTATTTGATTATACTGGTCACTTGATAGGTCCTCTCTTCCGGAGGGAGGCTTCCCTTCCCTCAACCAACATAACCTCTTTCTCCTATTCCCATCTGCATACAACTCTTCTTCTTTCTTCTTCTCCATCTCCTTTTCTTGCACACTTTGAGTCTATTGAGTAGCAGGGTGAACAATCGTGGTCGCATCTCCTCCTTGCCCCCCCTCCCCTCTTCCCGTGCCACTCCTCTTTCTTCTGAATCGACCATCGTCCCTCTCTCTCCCTCACTCCCTCCATTAGCATGCCATTGAATACCCCTCTGATCTCTCCCGATCTAAGGTCACCACAGGTCACTACTTCCATCTCCCACTGTGCTTCCCATTACCCTGTCTTACGAGTTAGCCCCTTCCTTCCCTCTAAGGTAGGTCACTTCACAGCTTCTGATCCCACTAATTCATGTCTTAGCCGCTACTTCGCCAACATGGACTTCCCCAGCCAGTGGAAAGGGTCGAACTCCATCCTCATCCACAAGAAAGGAGACCACGCCGACCTCAACAACTTCCGCCCGATCGCCCTTCTTTCCATTCCATACAAGCTCTTCACAAAGGTGCTTGTTACGCGAATGGAACGGACGTTGGACGATGCTCAGCCAGTTGAGCAAGCAGGATTCCGCCGCCGGTTTGGATGCATCGACCATATCCACACCTTGTCCACCATCATCGAACACCATCGAGAGTTCCACCTTCCACTCGGCCTAGTCTTTGTCGACTACTGCAAGGCCTTCGACAGCGTGGAGGTGCCGGCAGTGCTCAATGCCCTTGCCCGATCTGGAGTCGACTCTTACAGTGCCTCGAGTCGCTGAATTCCGGTTGCTACACCGAGATGAAGCCATTCGACCGGCCTGTTCGCATTCCAATCGGCAAGGGAGTACGGCAAGGAGACACGATCTCCCCCAAGCTCTTCACGGCCGCCCTGCAGGATTGCATGAGAGATCTCGACTGGAGCGAAGTCGGAGTCACCATCGACGGGAAGAACCTCTCCCATCTTCGCTTCGCCGACGACATCGTACTACTCGGGACGGATACATCAACTCTGGAAAGGATGCTGAATGAGCTAGCCGAGACAGGAGAGAAGATAGGTCTCTCCATCAACCGAAAGAAGACCCAATTGATGAAGAACGAGTGGTGTCCCGGCCCCACCATCTCCCTCCACGGTGACCCACTCGAGGAGACGGACTCATACGTGTACCTCGGACGTGAGCTCCGTTGTGACGGATCCCTACGGACGGAGCTTCTGAGGAGGAAGAGAGCAGCCTGGGCCGCCTTCGGGAGCATCAGAGAGGTCACATCGCAACTCCAAGATGCGAAGCTACGCGCCTCTCTCTTCGACTCTCACGTCCTTCCAGCCCTCTGCTATGCTGCCGAAACTTGGCCTCTAACGACGACAATCCTCTCCTTCGTGCAGACTACTCATCGTGCTCTGGAGAGGTCACTTGTCGGGACGAGCCTTCACACGATGCGAGAAGCGAACCGAAGCAGCGAAGATATCCGACGCCTCTCCCTCCTCACCGACCCAGTCGACTACATCAGGAGAGCGAAGCATCGCTGGGCTGGACACGTACTGAGACGAGACGACGATCGATGGTCTACGAGAGTCACGCAGTGGTTCCCTCCTCCCGATCTCACTCGCCCACAAGGAAGACCACCCGCCAGATGGAGAGATTCGATCGAGGAGTACGCGAAGATGCCCTACAGCACCGGACGATCCACCAGATCTTCCGCTACGAGAGCCCCCTACCGCCATTGGACCACGCGGGCACGCGATAGAAAAGACTGGCGGACTTGTGATCCACGCGGCACCGGCCGTTGAAGATGGATCTTCTAAGTATCTAAGTAAGTAAGTAATTCATGTCCCTCATTCAGTCTATCTCTCAAGGTCTGGTTAGAGTACTAAGTACATGAGAGCCCCTTGACCTCTAGTGAATCGAATCCCTTTTGGCAAGCGACGAGAACTAAAAACGAAGTTGCTACTTAGGATGAATGGATATATCGAGTACTCATCTCGTGTACTGTAGTCTCTTTATGATACTTCTCCACTCGGTTATTGCCAGACTCCCCCTCTTCTCCCTCATTTGACCCCCCCCCCCTCTTCCCTCTTCAGCTTCATGTTTACTGATCTTCCCCTGAGGGCATTGTTGTTCCCTATTGACACTCGAATGGTTCACGGGGGAGAGGGATAAGCACGGTGATACTCCCTTCTTCCTCCAGCCTCTTCCTCTTCTTCCCTCTTTCGAAGTACCTTTCGCATTCCTCTAAACTCGATGAACTTCTCTCTTCAGCTAGCATTTACCTTTTCGAGAATTACTATCTACCTCAAACTTTTATGGTCAACTCTATCTATCAACTTTCATTTCTGACAGTCTCCAATCTTCTCGTACCCAATACTCTTTCAACTCTTCTTTTTTTTCGTGCGGGGAATCTATGACTGAGGTCAGTCTTCCTCTCTTTTTCATCTTTCCCTTCTACTCAATCTACTCTTGCAAGACCTTGACTTATCGTGTTTCATTCAATATCATCTCTCTCTCTCTCTTCATTCCTCTTGATCTACTCAATCTCGAATGGAACAAGCTTCTTCTTCATTATTCTTCCTTTCGTAACAGATCTCTCATTCCATCTATCTTCTTCCTCTTTTTGCCCTCCATTCATCGATAAGAAACAGTGCGGGCTTAACGAGCCGAGACTCCCTCCCTCCCCTTACCAGTTGCCTGCCATCCTTATTCGCTCTCTTTCTCCATCCACAGTCCTCACTTTCCGCGTCCTTCTCCAGTCACCGTATCCCTCCTTCTACAGTACTCCTCCTCTCAGTCCATCATCCGGATGCGGTTATGGGTGGTGGCCGTGGTGGCCGCGACGGTCACCTCCGCCATGAGAGTCGATCCCGAACGGATAGCCGCAAGGTATACTGTAGACGGAAGATATGGTAGGAAGTATCGATTGATTACAGAGTGAGAATCGAGGCTGCAGAAGAAGAAGAGAAGGCGATCCGAGCAGGGAGGAATAGAAGACAACTGGCGACTCCCAAAGAAATATCCATCCAGGTAGAGAAGAGAGGGAAGAAGGAGAGAGACCTGGATTCCATCTGAATGTGGTAGAGAGTGAAGGAATGCTCTCAGGTCACAGCTCCTCTCTTCTCTTCTCGTCTCTTCGAGTACGGTAAGAATGCCGGAGACTCTCAACTCCCTCAACAATTGGATGCAATCAAGAAGATGGACCTGAAGAATTCCCTTCCATTCTACGGAGAGAATCACAGTCATGTCTACGTACGAATTCTCACTATCTAATGGATACAAATGATCATTCAGATCCTTGCAAATGGAGGAATCGGTTTCGAGCAGTCTTCTCGGAATTACAAACCGAATGTTTTCCCTGGGAATCTTCGATTAATCGCTCCATTCTGGAATCGAAATGACGTGCGAGAAAGGGGAAAAGTGTGGTACAGAGAAGTGACTGGTCAGTCCTTCCCATCTCCTCCCCTTCATTCCTTCCCTCCAGGAGGAAGAGTACTCGAGAGGGGCCAATCAGAGATTCGATATCAGTATGACAAAGCAGTGAAGGTTCTCTCTGCCATTCTCGTCACTTGGGAGAACATGCAACCATTGGGAGCTGCTCCTCTTGTTGCGGAGGTACGTATTCTCATCTACCTATTCCTTACCTCTGAACTAAAATGGTCTGAATGACTCTCAACTATCGCCGATTTTGAAACGAACATAGGGAAAAGATCTAGAAGTTAGTAGTAACCTCATCCTATGCAGAGCACAAACACATTCCAAGCCGCAGTCTTCATCACTGACCAGGGAGCATTCGCCAACTTCATCTACAGCAACATCGGTTGGACACAGGGCGCAGAGGTCAGTGTGTGATCATCAACCGAGTGGCTTACCGTATCCCTTCGCAGGCCGGATTCAACCGAGGCAATGGGAAGACTCACTACGCACTCCCCACTTCAGGCACAGGCAACATCATGTATCTGGAGGAGTACGGTAAGAGGGAAGGGAGAGGGGCATCATCAATTCCTCGTTCGTTCAGGCAACACGGGGATTCCTGGGGAGTGGATGTTCGAGTTAGGGAAGGAGGCGGTGATCAGATGCAAGGCGGGAATCAAGGCGAGTCTCTCCCTCTCTCTCTCATCTCGTGATCTTTGATCTCTGCAGGGCGATACTTGCGATGCGGAGTGTGCATCGGGAGAGTGGGGAGAAGACTGCGCCAAATGCTGCCATTGCGCAGCTGGAGAACAGGTAGACACGTTCGCCCCCTTTGAGTGATGGCCCCTTCGTGATTCCCATTGCTCGATCTCCTGCATGGATCCTTCCTTGCAGACGTGCAATCCACTCACTGGGGAGTGCAAGTCTGGCTGTGGTGCCTGCTGGAGTGGACTGGGATGCGCCACTCGTGAGTACTACTTCTAATTACTTAAGTTTTGACGAAAATTTACAAAAGGTTTTGTCATCCGCAGGATTCGAACCTGCGCCCTCCGAAGAGGACTGCGACCTGAACGCAGCGCCTTAGACCGCTCGGCCAGAATGACGGCCTGAAAACGCTAGTGCGCAAATATGAGCTTTTTTGGGAAAAAATGCGACAAAGGAAGAGAAACTGAAAACCAGCTTCATGCGTAGTCAGACATGCATATTCACTAGCAATAACCTCTCTAATTAGTCGTCAGGGGAATGTTGAGGGTGCAGGATGACATCGAGATTCCAAGTCTCTTTAGGTCTGGATTCGTGTGGAGGAATGGGTGGGAATCGTACTTGTGCCGTGAACGCCCTCTCCTTCACTGACTCCGATCGATGTGGAGAGATACTACAGAGATGCCAGTGTCTAGAGGGATACCATGGAGATGGATACAAACTATGCGAGGGTCAGTCATCCACTCCTTCCACCCCATCATTCCTCTCTCTCAGATGTCGACGAGTGTTCTCGTCCTGGAGTCTGCCACGATAATGCAGTGTGCACGAACACTCCCGGGAAGTACTTCTGCCATTGCAAGGAGGGATTCACTGGTGAGAGAAGAGATCAAAGATCAGAGTGAGAAAGAAGAATTGAGGTGATGGAGTGAAGCAGTGTCAATCCTCCTTCCTCTTCTCCTACATGGGCCATCAGTCTCTTCCTTCTGGCAGAGCATCTAAGATCTCCTATCGACTGAGATCTCCCCAAGTTTGGTTCGGACAAGAAGTGGATCAACTGACTGTGAGCAGAAAGGAAAATATAGATTGCATATGAGTGACGTCATCAGATAACGTCTACGGGACTCATTGGTCTGGATGGATCGTCCTCTGACCTGCATGATCCATCAACATTCGGGGTGGCTCCATTCTATTCTCCGAAGATAGACACAACGAGAGGAGGGAGTGTCACTGTGGCTGAAGTCACTGGTCAGTTACCAATATTCCTCCTCTTGCTGATAAGACTCCTTCAATTGGTATGGTTGCAGACTCAGATGTCCTCACTCGAGTCACTCGAATCATTCGAGAAGCCATCAAAGATCCTTCCTTCATCTCATCTGGTGCTCTGATTGTGACCTCCACGAATGTCTCCACTGAGGTATTCCTCCCTCTCCTCGATCGATGATCACTCCCTCTCTGCAGTCTTCTCCTTCTCGCAATACGTACCAGTCCGTGGTAGTGACGGGGACGAATTCCCATCACGAGCCTCGTTCCTATTCCATCTTCCTATTCGATCGACTCGAATGGTCGGAAGGGGCGGAGTCAGTGGTGCAATCTGGAGATGCGACTACCTCAGTGGCCCTCCCTGGATCAGGCACAGAAGGAGTCCTACAACTGAGACATCTCTCCAATGTGGGACAACCTGGAGTGTGGATGTATAGAATTGGTGAGTGAGAAGGAGAGAGGAGAAGGAGAGAGAGAGATGAGAATGGTGATGAGTTCCTTCTGGACGCAGACACTCCTGTGATCTCTGGCTGTCCTCGTGATGAACTCCTTCCTCCTTTCTGTGATGAACTCGCCCCCAGAAGTGTCCAGCCTGCTCCCAGACGTACGAGTTTATCCATTACTACAACCATGCTTTGCACTTTGATCGAAATTGATGGCAATGCAGCAGAATCTGTTCCTCTTTCTCATTTCACATTTCAGGTCCGACTCCTTCAGTGGTCGAATTTGCCCCCATGAACATCGTTCCTCAGATCATCGGAGGTCCAGTCAAGGGGAAGGGGGAAGGGACACCCACCAAGACAACCACACACAGGTCCACTACCATCAACTAGAAAGGAAGAATCATAGGAAGAGTATTCAATGTTCTTTGTTTAGGACGACTACGACCACTTCTCCTCCCTCCCCTCCTCCCCCTCCTCCTCCTCCTCCTCCTCCTCCTCCTGTGTCCACCTCTTCTTCCTCTCCTCAAGGAACGAAGACCCCATCTCGACCACTCCCAGTCTTCCAGAGTACTCCCCACAAGTGAGCCATTGAGTGAGAGAATGGAGGAATAATCTGTTCCCCTTGAGACCTCTGGTTTCTCTGTCGGATGAGGATATCCTGGATGTTCCTCCCGATGCCTTCGAGATGGCAGAGATGACTCTTCCTCCCTTCGTCACTGTCATCCCTGAGATATTCACTCCTTCTCAACCGAATGAGAAGCAGAGAGAGAAGGAATTGCCCCACTTCCAGGTAGGTCTCCCCTTCCCCCTTATATAAACCACTAGTCCGGCTGCACCCCGCCTTCGGCGGGGGCCCCGTCCTAGCGGAGTAGGTTTCGCAATCACTCGTTTCGCAACTTGTTGACGCGCGATCTCTCTCCCTCCACATTTCGTAATCGTTTCGCAACTATTTCGCAATCCGAACAGACCGAAAACCTGCGCTTTATATATAGGTATAGATGGTCCCTACGAAGAATGCAATGAAGAGCCCCTCTCTCTTTAGAAGTCTGTCCCTCCTCCCTCAACGACTCCTCTCCCTCTTCCCTCCACAACGAAGTCCACGACGACGACGACGACTGAGAGAGTCATCGAGATGGCGAAGGAGAAGAAGTTGCCATCGCCCGTCCAGATCGACTTTAACGACGAGGAGACCATTCAGAAGATGGACGTCGCTGTTGAGGAGGAAGGAGTTTCTCTGATGGAAGATGACCATGAGGAGACTAAGCCCATCTTCGTCTTCACTACTACACCCAAACCGGTTCGTGTCCTTCCATCGGAATAGAATGAGAGACAGATGTAGCAATACAGAATACACATCATTCCACTAGTATACAAACTAATGGATATTTCTCAGACTGCTGCTCCTTCCAAGCCCCGTCATCCGTCACTCGTGACAGGAGGGAAGAAGGGAGGATCTCCCACTACTGATTCGCCCCTCTTCCACTCCGATGCGGAGTCCTCAGCCAGTAGTGAGTGGGGGGAGAAGAGGATTTATCTCTCTCTTCCTTCAGAATTGGCCATCCTCATTCCTGCTTCGATCGTCGTCGCATGGATTCTCATCCTCCTCGTCATCGCCTGCGTCGTCCTCGTGAAGAAACAGTGAGTAGAACAACGAATCCTCCTCATTCCAATCGATCCCTTCTCCTCTTCAGAAGTGCAGCTCGTCGTCTTCGTTCCTCGTACGGTCCCTCGTACGCCTTCAGAGGGGCGACTGCCTACGGACTGAATAGACCCGGGTGAGTCTCTCCCCTCCTCCGTGTGTGGTGATGGGTGTGGTCCTTCGTCGTCCTTCTGGGGGGGGGGGGGGTGTGGCCAATCTCCCCTTGCAGCTACTCCGATTCCTCGTACGAAGACCATCTGGAGAAGGCAGCCAGACTGAGCAGTGAGATGACTGCTTACAATCAGGTACCACGGAGAATTCCTGTCTGTCTATTCACTCCCTATCTAATCCAGTAGTGTCCTTGCCCAGTCCTTCCCCTTCTGAGTCCTCTCTTCTCTCGAATGGGATGGTTGCAGACTGGTCGAGTGTCTCTCTATGGTTCGTACTGGAATCTGAACAACCATTCCCCTGGGAGTAGTCAGACGACAGCTCTCAACGGGAGCACGAGTAGCAATGGGGAGAGGACGGAGAGAGTCCAGACTCGCACTGCCATCCCTTACACCAACCCTGCCTATTCTGGCACTGCCCAGGTCAGTCTTTCTGTGGCTGCTCGTCCTAACTGCCATCTGTAACACGAATCACTTCCCCCTTCAACCCAATCCTCCTCCCTCTCTTCCTCTTGACTTCTCTCATTGCAGCGCTACACGTACTCGGGTCGGTACTGAAGTGGCCACTGTTTATTAGATTCCTTCTTCCTAATATTATCATAAATTGTGCTCAAGTGTTCGCTTAGTTCCTCGTAATAGGCATATCATGGTCTCTGTCTCTACAGTATTCGTTTTCCTTCTGAGATTGTCACATCCCTTAGTCCATTCATCCATTCACCACGGGTTTCGCATTTAAATGCATCTTTCATCTACCATCTTGTGCATTTCATCCTCAATCCACCGAATAAATTAATATTTTCAATTCACAAGAAAGATTGTTGTTCGGCCCAAGTTTGTAATTTAAGTCAAACTTTCCCAAGCTTTCCAATTCTAAGTTTTTTTTCCTTTCTCCCCCGCAATCCCTATGAATGAGATCACCTCTTGTGCCAACAAACAACTAGAATTGCACCTATCTATGTACATAGATACTGATAACGTTACCTAACAATATTAACAATTCCCCATACCACTCTTACCTAACAACATTCCACTTTTGAGTAAGAGCGCAACAACAACAGAATAGTGCATCTTTATAGTTTATGTATGCGTGATGCACTCAGGAGACAGCTTCTCTCGATGGATCGGGTACTGCGAAGTCCTCTGCATTCACCACCTTCAGCATGATTCGAATGATCTGACACTTCTTCCCCTTCGATTCGTACTTCGCGATCGCCTGAAGAGAGGAGTGGAGAGGGGGGGGGGGTAGGTCACCCACCTCCTTGGGATCCTTCACTCCCTCCATCGGACAGTATGCAGCCACTAGTTTGTCGTTCTTCGCAGGTCCAGAGGCACGAGTCACAGTGAGAGTCGATATTTGACCCTCAATTTCCCAATTCAGAGACTACGGTAGTCTACAGTATCCACCTTGTCGATCGCTAGATACACGGGCATCACTTTGTACTGCGCATTGTTCGAGCATTTGATCTGTCAGTATCGATTATCGATTGTATTAATGTGTTGATTGCCTTGACTGCTATGGGTGTATAAGTTGTATTGACTAGCATGAAATCCTGTTTGCCACCAGCCTCGAGAAAGTGGCCTTCCTGAGAAGTGAAGTTGGGATACCGTAAGAAGCACCATATACAATAATCTACCGCACTTCCGGGTCGACACTCAGTCGTTTGTCCTCCTTCGTGATTACAGTACTCCCCTCAGTCTTCACTTCGGCAATGAAGCTCTTCTATCAGGTTGGCATGAAAGTCTTTGTCACTTTTTCAAAACTTTATTTCTTTGGGGAAACAATATCATGAGTTCAATTATAATAGCCCTCTTTATTGGCAATATGTGCCCAATGTACCTGCAATTTATGGATCCCCTCCCTTTAGAACAAGACAAGGTGCGAATGAAAGTATTGCTCGAGTTCAACCTCGAGACTTCCACGTGAATTGAAGGCCCCACCTCAAACGGCATGGGTCAGGTCAGCTAAAAGCCACTAATCGGAAGAGGCCAAGTCAGGAGAATACGGGGGTAAGGGAGAACCATCCGTCCATATCCAGCCAGTTCCTGCTTGACTTGATTGAAGTCCTGGGGACGTGGGTCATTTTGCTGATTATACACTTTCTTGTCCTTCAGCATTGAACGATCGACTTCCAACTTCAAATTTTGTAGCTGTGTGAAGTACTTGGCCCCGGTGATTGTCATGCCCTCAGGGACTAGCTCCGAGTAGATCATGCCATCCACTCCACACAACATTGAAAGCTTATTTTTCTTGGGGTGCGGGTAAAGTTTGGGGATACCCTGTGCAATCTCTCCTTCTCCAACCCACTCGGCTCTAATGTGGTTGCTATCGTAGAGGATCCATTTCTCATTCCCCATTATGAGCCGTTGCAGCCATCGATCCCCACCTCGGAGAATGAGGAGAGTATTGGAAACATCGACTCGACGGTCATGGCTGGCTTGGATCAGATCATGGGATTTGAATCGACCGATTAATTTCCTCATTCCAAGATATCTCAAGCCTTCTTTGACAGTGCGATAGTGGACTCTAAGTGCAATAGTCATTTCACGGGCACTTTGAAATGGGCTCGTTTAAGCAGTTTTCTACAAAGTGTCAAAATGTATCAAACGCGGTCTCCCAGATCGATCCTCATCATAGAGGGAAAAGTCGTCTTCTTCGGAGCGATGGATCCAATTCCTGCTGGCGTTGTAGAGGGTGCATGTGCGTGATAAACATTCTTCAGTAGGGTCTCCGAATCCTTCATCGTGGTGTAGGATAGAGAGAGGCAAAGTAGAACATATCGGAAGTGAGTGGCACCAGTAACATCGTTGTTCTACTAGAGCTTGATTGAAGGACAAGGAATGGGAAGTTGTTTACTATAAAGGCCAATCACTGACTGTTATTCACTAGGAACGAGGGAACACCAATGTGCATTTGCGGCGAGCAGTGTAAAAACAAAACCAGTGACAAAGACTTTCATGCCAACCTAATAGAATCGATCGATCATTCTTGCATACCGTATCCATTCCTCCTTCTACCTGCTCTTCCTTGACACTCTTATGGATGTTGATGTCGCTTTTCTCTTCCTGTAGAGTGGATAGAAGACCCTCCCCCCTTATACAGTACATGCTAATCGCCTTGCCCATATGCGGCCGCGGCGGGCCGCGGCGGGCCGCGGATGCCCGCGGATCGATTTTGCGGGAAAATGAGTAAAGTTCATGTAATGAATTGTTCATTTTTGAATTCCTCATGCGATTTCGCATCGGAATCACTATTTCATAATGGAACATTTTTTTGAGGGAGGTCAATTCAAAGTGATCAGGGCTACCGTACTCCCGAACATATTCCCACCGTTTTTGTGTCTAGAATTTTTCGGGTGAGTTTTCGAACGCGATCCAAGTTTGCAAACTCTTCAATACCCTAAAGAAAGTTATAAAAACCCCAAAATGGAGGGATCATTTTCGGGAGTACTGTAGCCGTGGTCACTCCGAATCGAACCCCCTCAAAAACTTGCCTTTGATAAAATTAATATATTATAGTGATTCCGATGCGAAATCGCATGAGGAATTCAAAAATGAACAATTCATTGCACGAACTTTACTCATTTTCTCGCAAAATCGATCCGCGGGCATCCGCGGTCCGCGGCGGGCCGCCGCGGCCGCATATGGGCAAGGCGATTAGCATGTACTGTAACGAACCTTCTCAGTCATTCTGGGGACACACAACTGTTCCTGGAGAGGACGAGAATGGAAAATGAATCGAAGACCAATCAAAGGTTGTTGTGATTCAAATAAATCTATGCAAATATTCAAATATCTTATTCTCGAATGCCTCTCCATTTTCCGTTCATTTCTTGCATTTCTTCTCACGCTGAGCGGTCGACTGCTCCTCTCTCTCCTCCTAAGAGGTCTGTTAGGGTTACTGTAGATACCGTGTCCGCCCCCTCGGGCACCTTCGTCGCAGCCTAGGTAGTTACGGATGTGTCCAGGACTAGGACACTTTAGTGAGCTCAGGACTAGAGCTCTAGGGCGCCGCTAACAACCAGCCCAGGACTAGGGCAAAATTTAGTGCTGTCCAGGACTAGGACGGCCAGGGACTTCTTTCATAGGAGGGGAAGGGATCAAAGATCAATTACCATTACACTCTCCTTCTCTTTTCATGATGCTCGATGCCTGAACGACTGCGAATGAAGAGGCAAGTGATGGAGGAAGAAGCGACGAAGGACGATCTCAACCAAGAGGATGAAGAAGGTGGAGATTCGCAAGGTGATGTGGGGTTACGGTAGATACCGTATTCGCCCCTCGGGCACCTTCGTCGCAGCCTAGGTAGTTACGGATGTGTCCAGGACTAGGACACTTTAGTGAGCTCAGGACTAGAGCTCTAGGGCGCCGCTAACAACCAGCCCAGGACTAGGGCAAAATTTAGTGCTGTCCAGGACTAGGACGGCCAGGGACTTCTTTCATAGGAGGGGAAGGGATCAATGATCAATTACCATTACACTCTCCTTCTCTTTTCATGATGCTCGATGCCTGAACGACTGCGAATGAAGAGGCAAGTGATGGAGGAAGAAGCGGCGAAGGACGATCTCAACCAAGAGGATGAAGAAGGTGGAGATTCGCAAGGTGATGTGGGGTTACGGTAGATACCGTATTCGCCCCCTCGGGCACCTTCGTCGCAGCCTAGGTAGTTACGGATGTGTCCAGGACTAGGACACTTTAGTGAGCTCAGGACTAGAGCTCTAGGGCGCCGCTAACAACCAGCCCAGGACTAGGGCAAAATTTAGTGCTGTCCAGGACTAGGACGGCCAGGGACTTCTTTCATAGGAGGGGAAGGGATCAAAGATCAATTACCATTACACTCTCCTTCTCTTTTCATGATGCTCGATGCCTGAACGACTGCGAATGAAGAGGCAAGTGATGGAGGAAGAAGCGACGAAGGACGATCTCAACCAAGAGGATGAAGAAGATGGAGATTCGCAAGGTGACGGTACATTCAACAAATGGTTGTTTAGCTTTCCCAATAATATTATATAAGCTGACAAGTATATACATCATTTATAAATATTTTATCTTTTCGGCAGTGTAAAGGCGTTCGATCCTTGGCAAGAAGTGACGGGAAGTGACAAGAGAGAGAGAGAGAGAGCATCTGTTCACACTACACTACTCGATTATTAGCACGAAGATCAAAGTACAAAGAAGGAAGATCACAGTTGAATGGATGTTCATTCTGGCAGTGGGGGGATCGATATGAGATTCGTTGGATGGGAATTATCTATACGTACGACTATGGGGGCTGAGCAAGGGAAGAAGGCACGTGAGGGAGAGTGGCAGGGGATGAAGGAGATCAAAGATGACTCTAGAAGTAATTGACTTCGTTCGAAGTCGTAGTAGTAGTCATCTCGTTGCGTCTTCGTTCTGTTCCCGTCCGAGCATCGTAACCTAAGAGATCAAAGATCAAATTTCAAGAAAAAGAAAGAGAGTGAGGGGGGAGGAGTACCGGGTTCGAAATCGTGTGATTGGTGTACTCGTGTTTTTCTGTCGAAAGTAGCGTCTCCTCTATTCTCATCATCATCAGAGTCGTATGCGGCGTTCTGCAATCAAAGATCAAAGATCAGAGATCATTCTTCAATGGACTCACGTGCACAGCCGAAGTGCTCGCCCCTCCTGCGATTGCATGGGCGAAGTGGTCAGAGGAAGTCATCGCGAACTGATCAACCTGAGGAGAAAAGAGTATTTGATCTTTGATCGCTGATCTCTGACCTCCTGTTCGAGGGCGTGGCCAGAAGCAGCAGCAGATCGAGCCATCGCTGCAGCCATCGGACCATCGGTGACGAACTGAAGAGAGAAGAGCATTTGATGGGATGGGAAATCTACCTCCAAACACCTAGATAGTCAAAACTATTCAATAGTCTTTGAATGTCAACAATGCTCACATGTTCCTGTGTCACATGAGTATTTCCCTGTTCATCAGTATACGTCGTCGTTCGGATCTCACGAGTCGTCACATCGGTAGTCACTCTGCAGATAACGAGAGATTAAGAGATCAAAGATCATCTTCACCTTCTCTCGACCTCCTCCATCGATCCTCCACTAGACATCGAAGCACCGTCATCGAAGGCTCCTGCTTCCTGGAAGGAACACCTTCAGATCAAGAAGATCCTTTTCAAGAGCTCATCGTGATCTGCTCTCCCTATCAGTCTTACTCCGTATGCGCCTGCCTTCAGCTTAGCTCTCGGTATAGTGTAGTAGTCACTGCCAAGGATCTCCTGACCAGAACCAGAAGCACCACTCGATCCACGACCACCGAAGCATCTGGAGGGAGGGGATGAGGAGGGAAGGGGAAGGGGGGAGTGTGTACCTGCATCGGGCACATGCGAGAAGACAGCAGAGAAGAGTGAGCAGAAGGAAGAGAAGAGCAAGAATGAGCATGAGGATCAGAGGAAGTTTGGAGGGGGCGACCTGCAGGGGTGAGGTGAAAGGAGGAGAGGGAGAGGGGGGGGGGGGAGATACCTCGCAGAATTCTCCCGTCCATCCCTCGACACAGGCACAAGTGACATTGTGAGTGAGGGCATCGTGGATGCAGTCTCCGTGTCCATTGCACATTCCTGCAACACTCGCCCTTCTTCTTCCCCTCCCTCTCTCTCCCTCTCTCTCACCACACAGCAGAGCAGCACAGACTCGACCAGGCTCGTTGGGGTTGCCGTCAGTGTATCTGGGAAAGATCAAAGATCCGGGGGGGGGGGGGTAGGGGTTCTCTCACCCCTCGGGGCATCTGCAGTCGTATCCGATCTTCTTGTCGGTGCAGATGGCAGCAACAGAGCAGTTGTGAAGTCCGAGGGCGCACTCGTCGACGTCTGTCGTGCTGGAGGGAGGAATGGAGGAGGAGGGGGGATGGGTCACTCTCCCTCTCTCTCCATTCACTCACCGTAGACAGATGGCGTCTCCCAGTTTGGCCTCTGCGATTCGCGGTGCTTTCCTCACGTCCACGAATCCGGGATTGCACTGGCACTGCGCCTGCGATGAGGAATTGTGGAGAGAGAGAGGAGAATTGAGATGGATGCACTGTGGGGAATCATGCTATAAGTTCAACAACGTCCCGTAGACGAACGTGTTTTTATAAAAAAGAGCAGGAGGGCTTCTCGAAAGAAGCAATGCTTCTCCAGTGTCTATGATAAGAGAGTGGTTGGGCTGGGAAAATGAATGGATGTGAAGTACTCTACTTGTTCGTCGAAGTTTCTGCAGGTCGAATTGGCAGGGCAGAAGTTGACATCGGAGCAGTAGTCGAGAGCGCACACCTGAGCAGAGAAGAGATTGGGTCATCCCTAACCAATGAGACTCACTGATCCAGGGATCTGTCCAGTAGTGGCCGCGTTGACGAAGGGAGCAATGCACTCGCATCTGATAGAGGAGAGAGATCAAAGATCAATGAGATGAGGGGGAGGACTCACTTGTAGAGGTAGTCCAGGTCGATGCATCTCGCATCAGGAGAACACTCGTTCAACTCGGGTTTCTCGCATTCATTCGTACCTCTGGAAAGGATCCAGGTTAGGGGATCCGGTGATTACGAAATCTAATTGACGGTCATGGATTGGATTACTCACCGGATGGAGAGACAATCGCGACCGGGCTTAGTGGGGTTCATGTCTCGGTAGTCAGCAGGGCAGGCACAACTGAAGAGGAAGGAGGATGGAGGGAGAGATCAAAGATCACCCACGTGAAGGCTCCTCTTCCGTCCTCAGTGCAGATTGCATTGGGATGGCAGTCTGCCTTGGCACATGCAGAGAAGGGATTCATCTGGTTGGGAGAGATGAACAGCTTCGAAGATCCAACCTGAACAGAGAGGAAGAGAGGTCTTTGGTCACTGATCTTTGATCCCTACCTCGTAATTGTTCTTCTTGATTATGTAATCGATGAGTTCACTCCACACAGTACGAGGCTCGGCCACTGATCCACGAACGAAATTGGCTGTGAAGTTGTAGAGAACTCCGTCCTTCCACGACTGAATTTGTACTCTCAGGGAGGAAATCGAGTGAAAGGTGTATTGATTGGTAGGTCATAACTCGCCCCGTTGAGTCTGGATGGCTGCGAGAGATCATTGACTTCTGCGGAGATGAAGTCCGGCTTGAGGATTGTCTTGCGGTAACTCTCGCCCACTCCATCTTCGAAGCGTGAGACGAGAGACTACAGAGATCAAAGATCAAGAGGGAAGGAGAAAAGAGAAAAGAAACCTTGTGAGTGGAATCGAGAGGGTTTCCCAGATTAGGGGAGTAGTTCAACTTCTCCTTATCATCTCTGATGACGACGAGAGGAATGGACCATGACTCCACCTGAGAAGGGATGATTTTCGATTAATAAGAGATGGTAGATCACTGACCACTCTGCATGGCTCATCGGAACCAGCTCTCTTCATACCCTTCGGACATCCACACAGTCGACCTGGAAAGAAAAGATCAATCGATAGCTATAGCTATTCCATCGTATCCTCACCAGCGATGCACTCCTCTCCTAGCTCCGATCTACAAAAAGAGTCTCCACAAGGCTCTCCTACTTGAGTGTACGTCCTGAGTGGAAGGGAAGTAGTGGAGAGATAAAAGATCAACTCACTTGCAAGGGTTGAGGAGGGTGAAATCTTTAGCCAATTGGAGATTGGCGATTCTGCCTCCCTGTCTCTGAGCCTGCTCTGCGAAGATATCGAACGCCTGCAAGAAAAGGTCAAGAGTTCGCAGAGTGAAAAATCAAAGATCGACTCGCCTTGCACACATCCATTCCCTCTTTGAGCTCAAGCGTTCCGTTGATGAGCAATCCCTTGTCCCAAGTACTGTTACACACATTTGTCAATCGTTAGCCTATCTAGAGACGTACCTGTTCTCGACCTTGGGATTAGTGATGTAGTTGATATCGGAGGTGATGTACTTGGGAGAGATCTCGGTCTTCTTCAGAGTCTCGCCCACTCCCTTCACGAATCCATCCAGAATCTGATAACGGATATGAGGAAGGTATGAGAATATAGGAATGGCATTCTGCTGATTCAATGAAATGTACCTCAACGTAGTTGGCAGAATTGGGGTTTCCATAGTCAGAGGAGAACTGGAGTTCATCCTTGTCTCTCTCGTTAACACGAATGACGAGGGGCACCTAGAGAGGAGAGAGATCAACGATCAGAGAGGGAGGGGGGCTCACCTTAACGACGGGTTCGCAAGCATCAGATGGAGAGGCCCTTCCTTCTCCCGGTTTGCAGGCACACTTCGATCCACTCGTGCAAACCTGAAGGAGGGGAGTGAAACAGTCTAACTACAGTAAGAGCGAAGCTTTTTAACCAAAATTAATTGAGTTATGTAATTAAAACTTCAAAATTTGATTAGAGAGGCGGGTACTGCCAGGGGGAGTGGGGGGACATTTTGGTATGGACCCTACAGTAAACTGAATCAGTCCATAATTGAAACTCGGATTGCACTTGGTCTGCTTACCTCTCCGAGGTCCTTCCTGCACAAATTCTTGCCACAAGGGAATCGATTGGGATCGATGGTCGTCGGTTCGGCCATTGGCTCGTTCTGCTTCAGAGCTGCAAGTGGGATTCTATAGGAGGGAAGAGTGCAAACAATCAATCAGCCATGATAATGGGAGGAGTGGGGAGAAGGTGGCTAACGTACGAGTGCACTTCCTTCCAGCTTTGTTCGCATCTGTGCTCTCATCGTAGAAGCCTTCCTTGCAAGTGCAGACGAAGCCATCGTCAGTGTCTAGACAGACCGCATCGGAGTGGCAGTCATTCGTGGAGGGAGAAGCACATTCGTTGAATCTGGAGGGAAGGGGAGACCATCGAGGGGAAGAGTAAGGGACTCACGTGCAGAGTCTGCCTGGCTTGTCGGGTCTCTGGTCAGCATAGGGATGCTTGCACTTGCAGTCGTATCCCTCGGGAGTGTCGATACACTCCGCGTGCTTGGAACAGTCGTTGAGATTGGGAGAGGCACACTCGTTGAGGACTGAAAAGAAGAGAGGAGAGAGAGGAGAAGGAGAGGGCAACTCACTGAATTTGCAGTTGATGCCAGGAGTGGAGGGAGTCTCGTCGTGGTACTCCGTCTTGCAACTCAAGAAAGAGAGATCAAAGATCATCTAGATGCAATCAGTCTCACTTGCACTCGTATCCATCCTCCTTGTCGAAACAATCAGCGAAGCGAGAGCAGTTGTTCAGATGGGGATTGTGACACTCGTTGACCAACTGAATCACAGAGATCACATATCAAAGATCCGCTTCCACTCACGGCGAAGCAGTGTCTGCCTGGTCTGCTCTTGTCGGTAGAGATGTCCTTCGTTCCCAGAGGACACGAGCAGGTGTAGCCTGAGTAGGAGGGAGGTCGAGGGGAAGGAGAGATCAGACCCACCATCGTCCATATCAATGCAAGTGGCAAGGGGATCGCAGTCGTTCAGCTTGGAGTCGAAGCACTCGTTCACCAATTCCCGACACTCGCGACCTAAGGAGAGAATGGGAAGAGATCATAGATCATCCTTCTCACCAGGCTTAGACGGGTTCTTATCGATGTATCCATCTCTGCACTTGCACTCGTACTTCTCGGGTCCATCCACCTGGGAAGGGAGAGAGAGAGGGGGAGAGGGGGGGGGGAGAGATCAAAGACCAAAGGATGGATGGGTACCTCAGTGCAAGTGGCAGCAGCATGGCAGTCGTGTTTGGATGGGTCGAGGCAGATTCTCTCGACGCAGTGTCGACCAGGACGGGAGAAGTCCATGTCGAGGAAACCAGCCAGACAGACACACTCGTAGTCAGAGGCACCTCTGAACGAGAGAAGGGACTCTTCCCCTTCACTTGGGACGTACCTCTCGATGCATCGGGCATTCTTACTGCACGTGTTCTTGCCTGAGTCGCATAGACTGTTCACTGGAAGGGGATCATCTCGATACTGAGGGAGTGAATGGCCACTCACACTTCTGGCAATTCCTTCCGGGATTCGTCAGCTCGTCTTTGTCCACGAATCCTTCCTTGCACTGGCACTTGTACGAATCGCGAGTGTCTACAGAGATCAAAGATCAGCCCCTCTCTCCTCTCCTCTGCTCACCGATGCAGAGGGCGTTCTCGTGGCAGGTGTTCGCCTCCTTCGATGCGCACTCGTTGATGAGGGGACGACACTCGACTCCTCCGAAGTGAGAGGGATTTGGAGAGACGTCTACGAACTCATCCTAAGGGGAAGAATAGAAGGGGTTACTGTATCAGGAGGAGTACGGTACCTTGCATCTGCACAGGAATCCTTCTGCCAGATCGATGCAAACTGCGTTCATCGAGCAGTTGTGAGACCCGTCCATGCACTCGTTGCGCTCTGAGATTATCGATTGAATACGGTAGATTATTGATTGAAGAGTCTGGGATAGTTACTGACGAGCAGAGCAGACACGTCCGGGCTTGAACCGAGTATCCGGGGATTTGTCGATGAATCCAGTCTGGAGTGATCTTTGATCTCTGTTCTCTCTCTCTCCCTCCCTCTCTCTCTCTACCTTGCACGAGCAGAGGAAGCTCTCATCCGTATCAGTGCACACTGCATTCGGGTCGCAATCGTGAGTTCCTGCTGCACACTCGTCGATCACTGGAATGATCTTTGATCTTTTCTGTTCTTCGTTCTCTTCACTCACAGCAGATCTCAGTCACTGGATGTCTCTTGTAGTTCACTTCGCATTGGCAAGTGAATATTCCCTCCCGAGTGGGCAGACACTTCTCTCGCTTACGGAGGTCGCATGCCTGTACACATCAGAGATCAGAGATCAGTCAGAGGAGGACTCACATCGGGTGAATTGGGGTCGCACGATCCAGGACGAAGACACTTGTCCGATTTTGCCTCGAGGACGTAGCCAGCACTGGAGGAAAGGATGAATGGTCATATCTACAGTACCCTCTACAGTATTCCATCCTTGTACTCACTTGCACTTGCAGATCGCCTCTCCCGATGGCGACTTCTCACAGACTGAGTTGGGTCCGCAAGAGGAGGGGTTCGAGGGATCGCAGGCGTCCTTCTGCTCCTCCGTGAATGGATGGGGCTCTGAGAGGACGACGATTAGGAGAGAGACACGCAGAGTGGGATGAGAGGGCGAGGATTGACTCACTGCACGCTCCAGTGTGGGGATCTCTGTATCCCTCGGCACACGAACAACGCCAGTTCCCGAAGGGAGTCTTCTCGCACACCTGAGAGGAGAATCAGTTGAGATTATATGAATAGGAGGAGACTGAAGAAGAAGAAGGGGTAGAAGAGTATCTCACTTCAGGGTAGGGACAGGAGGAGGCGATCTCGGGGTTGCAGATATCACCACCACACACCTCAGAGATCAAAGATCAACTAGAGAGGATGATGAATGGTCTACCTGAGTGACAGGGTGGATCTCGAATCCTTTGGGGCATCCACAGGAGAAGCGACCATCCTTGACGATGCAGACTTGGTTGAGAGAACGATCGCATCCATTGTGGGTGGAGGGATCACAGGGTCCTGAATGAGAGGATGAGGAGGGGAGAGGGGGGAGGGGATACCAGTGTAGGGAGTGGGAGTGTCATGGGGACAAGCCTCCTTCTGAATAAGAGAGCGAAGTCTCGTGTTGAGGTCTTCGAATGCATTGACGTGGAAGGTACGAGAACGATCTCCCGCGATCTGCTCTAATTCCGTGTCCAACACCTGAGAAAAGATGAGATCTGTTAGAGGAAGGGAGAGGAATCATTGGGAAGGATCGGCGAAGATGAACGTGCATACGAAAAAGTATGCTTCAAGAATGTAAAAGGCATACGTGGTTGGTGACTCCAACAGCGAACATCTGGATGTTCTGCTTGCGGGCCTTGTTGGCAGGGACGGTGACGTTGTCCTGAGAGATCAAAGATCATCGAGAGATGGAGGGAAGAGTCTTACTTGTGATCGTCCATCAGTGATGACGATGCAGACTCGGGAGACGGAATCAGACTGGGGACGGGCTCCTCTCGAGGGAGAGAACGCCTCGTTGACCACGTGTTCGATGGCTGCCCCCGTTCGAGTGAGACCAGTGAGGTATCTGGAGAATAGGAGATATTGACAGTCGAAGGGAAACGTTGAATGGTCTACTCGTACTCGATATTGCGAATGGCATCGTGGACATTGCGAGAGTTGCCGTAGTCTCCCAGAGAGAACTCGTGACTGAAGAGAGGAGTGAACAGGGAAAGATCAAAGATCACTCACCGAATCTGGTCAGAGTATTGGACGACGGAGACACGGGTCTTCTCAGGGGCAACGTCGAAGAGTTCCGTGAACTCGGACAGGAATCGAAGCACCTGGAGAGAGAAAAGGGAGAAAGAGGGGGAGAAGGGGGGGGGGGGGGTACCTCGTTCTGGAACACGTAGGATCCGATGGAACCAGATCCATCGACGAGGAATACGAGATCGGTGGGTTGGGCGGGGCTGAAGGGAGGGATTGGGAGGGGAGGAAGGAGGGGACGAACCATGAGGTATGGAGAGTGCATGCTCTGCCAGGAGGAAGCATCGCGTTGGAGGAGACATCCACGTACCCAGCGAAGCACTTGCACGTGTATCTGAAGAGATACAGTACTCCTACCGTATTCGCTCGTATACCATATTCTTCCTGCTATCGTATCTACTATCCTAATGACCTACCCGTCGGGGAGTTGCACACAATCTGCGTTCTCATCGCACGAGTTCAGTGACTTGTCAGAGCACGCGTTGCTACCTGCCATTATCGATTGATTGTCTATTTCCCAGCTACCGTATACCCTCGGAGCAGCGACGACCGGGCTTGAGGCCGTAACGAGAGGAGACATCAGTGGTACCATTATAGCATCTGCAATCACTCTCATGACACACTGCACTGCACACTGGACTACACCTGCACATGTACCCATCGGGGAGGTCTTCGCAAGAGGAGAGAGGAGAGCAGTCCGCTGTGTCATCGGCACACTCGTTCACAACTGATGAGATCAAAGGTCAGAGGGGAGAGGAGAGGGAGAACTCACGAGCTGAGCACTTGCGGCCGGGCAGATTCACGGGGTCGGGGGAGACGTCCCTGAAGAGAGAGAGAGGTTAGAGGGGAGGAGAGGGGGGAGAGGGGAGACGTACTTGAAACCAGCTTTGCAGGTGCAGGATACTCCATTGTAGGTGTTGGAGCAGATGGCGTTGCGGTCGCATTCGTTGCCCCCTCTCTCGCAGTGAGAGAACACTGAAGGAAGAGAGCATTGGGAGGGAGGGAGAAGACAACGATGTATTCCTATCTTGCATGTTCAATACGGAATGTATGTTTCATTTCTTATGCTTAGAAGAGTGGCGTACCCTTGCACACTCCGTTGGCCATCTTCTGAGCTCCGAGTACACAATGGCATTCGCCTCCCTTGCACTCTTCATTAGCAGCACACGAGGAAGCAGAACTGCAGCTGGGAGTCTGAAACATATGGTTAATCCACTTTCACAATCAAGTGAGTGCTTCAGCTGCAGAGGATGACTACAATAGACTAGGGATGAGAGTATCTCACCGGTGGTTCTCTCTGCCCGTAGTAGGAAGGTTCGTGGGGTCGATTGCACACTCTTCCGGGGTACTTGTCAACCTGAGAGAAGGGGATGAGGGGGAGGGGGGGGGGGGGGGTGACTCGTCACCTGGGGGGAAGCATCCACGAATCCAGGTCTGCATCTGCACTCGTATCCATCTGCTCTATCGATGCAGACTGCATCAGATGAACAATCGGCACTTCCATCAGTACACTCGTTCACTACGGGGACACACTGAAGGTGAGGATGAAGGGGGGGGGAGGGGGGGAAAGGGGAGAGGGACTCGCCTTCCTTCCTGGATTACGGGAGATGGAAGTGGAGATGTCAGTGTATCCTGGCTGGCATACACACGTGAATCCATCGGGAGTATCCACGCAAGAGGCATTCTCATCGCAGTCCACTCCGTATCTGAAGAGAGAGAAGGAGATGGAAGGAGAGTTGGAAGGGATGCGTCTTCTGATGATTTGATTGTTGAATTGCTCACGTCTGTCTCTGACTGCACTCATCAGCAGTTCTCTGGCAGAGTCTTCCTGGTTTGTTCACTCTATCGGGGGAGACATCCGAGAATCCCTGCTGGCACTCGCACGTGTACCCTTCTGTCTGCAAGGAGTTCTCTTTGTCTCTTCATCATCCTCCAATCCCTTTGACCTCCTCTTTCCTCCTCTCTTTGTCCCTTCTCAAACCTGTCCATTATCACTAACTATACTACATTAACGGAACGGAGTCATGGGGTAATCATCACTATGGAGTTTGCCATTGCAAGTGAAGCTCGAGAGAGAAAGATAGCAAGAAGAAGAAGAGGAAGGGTGTGGTTCAGTTTGAGAAAGAGAAAGTAGTGACCTGATCGATGCATCTCGCATTTTTGTGACAAGAGTGAGTGGATGGCTTCGCGCATTCGTCCACTAGCATGCATCGACCATCGCCCAGTCGATTGATCTGAAGGGAGGGGATCAGGGGGGGAGGGGGGGGGGGCATCCTCCATCATTCATTCTCTAAGCAATGGATATGTAAAGAGAGTGCGTACTCCATGGGGGCACTCGCATCTGTATCTTCCTTCTGCGAATACGCACACTTCTCCCTTCGCTTGCGAGCACGAAAGAGGATCGTTCACTCGACACTCCAGAGCTGAACAATCCATTCTGTGCCATTTGAGAACACTTCCAGATAATAAATAACCTTTCTCACTTTCAGATGTTTCCTAATCAGTGATTGACTGTTGCTCGCGCGTCTCACTGCTTTATCCCCTTTCACTCCTTCCCTATCTATTTCACTTTCCTTCCCCTTCGACCTCTCTTTTCTCTACTCAACTCGTTCCCACAACTTGCCAAAGAGATAAAAGGATACTGTGAGATAGCCGGAGATCAATGAGAGATACGGTAGTTCTTACTGTAGCTCTGCTCATGTCTGTATCGTTGATGGGAGAGGCAGAGAGAAGGGAAGAAGAGGAAGAAGACTATGGCACGATGTGCCATAGTGGAGTACCTTAACGAGATCATTTAAGGAGATCAAGAGAATCTGAAGGGAATATTCATGCGAATATAAGAGAGACATGCTAATAGGAGGAAGATGAAAATCGAGGGGATAATTGGCATGGATTTAGTATGGCCAATGATGGAAAGGGGAGAGGAGAGGAGAGATTGAGAGTGAGAGTTGAAGAAGAAAGGGAAACTCTGTTAGAAGTGACAGTATCTTCTATCAATGGCATTTGGAACGCGAGGAGAGAGAGGGAGAGGGAGATAGCTGGATTTGGAAAGAAAAGGGATTTGACCCCTGATAAATGAGACAAAAGAGTGATAATAGCTGATTGCCTTGGAGGGATAACATGTTACACTGTCTACATAGTACCACGCCTAGTGAGGTAAGGAGGACTGGTAGGTCAAAGAGGGTCAGAGGAAAGACGAGAATGGTAGAACTCTCGGTTGAAGAAGCATTAGGCTGAGGCAGCCCATTCCTCGTTCACTTTGAAGGCAAGAAAGATTTGTTGCCCTCAAGGTTAACAATGTGGGTGCATAGGAGAAGGAAGGGTGTGGCTGAGTGGTCGGGAGTGGGGATCAGAGTACGGTAGGAGAGATGAAAGGATGGCAAAACACGCAACGAACCAATAGAAAGAACCAATGAAGGAGCGGAGAGAGGGGGGCAGCTAATGGGAACTCGACTGCAGTAATCTATCGAAAGAAGAGTGCACGCGTAGTAAAATAACAGCCTGATTGGGGAGAATTGAGAAGAATGATTGAGGGTTCGAGGACACAATGAGAGGTGTTCGAGAGAGGAAAGGGAGGGGCTGCCTATGAGAATCATGCATGACTCAAGAGGTCAACGGGAACGAGAAGTTACGCCCTTCGATAGATCGAGTAATCAATGAGGTGGCAAATAGGAGATTGAGAAGAGAAGGAAGTTCAGCCTCTGCTAATAGATTGAAGCAGAGTTCTAACGGGATCTATAACGAAGGGAAGACAAGAGCTTGCGAGGGAACGCTCACAGACCTTTTTTGGTCGTAATCGCTTGTGAGTATTAGCTGCATTCGAAGGAGGACCGCAGATCAAATAATGATGAGTAATGGAAAGAATGAAGACCAGATGATGAGTCAGTTATGGAAGGATTACAGGAAAGGAAACCGAGAAGAGGGTGGATCGAGAGACATTCTTGAACTGATGGATACAAGAGGGTCTAAGTGAGTATCTCTTCACAAAAGAAGGAGAGGAGAGATAAGAAGGCAGGATTTGAGTGTGACTGACAGAGGGGAAGGAGCGAGTCGAGAGGATTGAGTAGGGATGATGAAAGAGAAGAGGACTCATCGGGAAGAGAGATGATGGCATCCATCGAGGAAGGAGTGGGATAAGGAAGATGGAGGAGTTTGTGTTCGTGATTGGATTGAAATTGTCAATCTGAGATTGGAATGAAACTTGGTAGTGTATGGGGTAGAAGTGATTGAGGAGGGAGTTAATTAAGAATGCATCGCTTCTCCCTCTCTCTTCCCCTTTGCCCCCTGAGGGCACGAAACCGGAAGAAGGTGATAAATGATAAGAGAGGAGAGAGTGTGTAGAGAGAGGAGAGAGCAGATGACGAGAGAGCGGGAGAGAGTACGGTAAGACGAGAGGAGGGGGCTTATACTCGTGTTGTTATCACAAGAATCATCCCATTAGAGAGGTCAAATCACTGATTTATTGATGAGAAGGGTGGGTCAAAGGGTGAGAAGGTATGAGTCAATGGAGGGGGAGAAGTACATATATGTAGTCAATGCACTGCATGCAAACGGTGGATAGAAAAGAAGAAAAGTTGGCAATGGAAAGGACGAGATTCATATCTTTATAAGGTTTAATAAAAAAAAGATAATGATTAGTTGTGAAGAATGGGTTGAAAGGTGCCGAGAAAAGGACAATCGTCTCAGTGAGAAACCATGAAGAGAGATGAGGTAAATTGAGAGAATTAGAAGAAGGCAGAGAGTGAGAGAGAATGGCAATGAAAGAGATCATTGCGGAAAGAGGAGGGGGAAGGGGAAGACTCGGCAAAAAGAGATGGGGTTAAATTGGGAAAGAATTGCTTGTATTAGCAATCCAAATGGAGAGGTACGCAATGATATCATCGATAGATAGTCTATAGATTCTCCGTGGAGGGTGTAATGGAGGGGGGGTACTGCTAGGGAGAGGCAGATCAATAATAGCGGAAGCGTGATGGATCGGATGTCTAATGTGTGGCTATTGGCATGGGAGTAAACCGGACTGTGAAGACTTTGTCTCGCATGACCACCCATGGAAGGAGACTGATTGAAACGAAGAAGGAGGAAGGAAGGAAGGAAGGAAGGAACGGTGCCCCAGGGCATATCAATTGATACCTTCCTTCCCCTGGGGGTCGAATGCGAATGTAATACAGATCTGGCCCCCAAATGAAAACAATTGAATTTGTATGCCATTGGAATGACTGCCCTTTCCCTATGGCGGCGACCTTGCAAGAAGTGCACTCTCATCATCAGTTCATTCCTCGAAGGAACGATGAGTCGAAGGGAAACTCGAGAGCGAACCACACCCAAGAATGAAGATGAGATGAACAACAACGAGATTGTTGACAACGAGAGTAGATCAAAACTGCGTTACAGCTTGTCTTCTTAGCCATTTGATGTAGAAGAGAATGGAGAAAGAAGGCAACACTAATCACTGTGAGAGAAGAGCGATCGAATGGAAATGAGATGGGGTTAGAATGGGTTTGGAGAGGAGAATCGACCTCGCAATAACGGGCTCTCTCTGGGAAACTGGGAGGAAGTAGAGGATGGACTCTGATGGGAAGGGCAGAGTAACAGGAGGGGTTACAAAGGGTGGTTAGGAGGGCATTTTAGAAGGGAGAGCATGGAAGAGATCCGAGGAAGGCTGGTTAGAGATGGTAAAGCAATCTCAGAGTTGGAAGAAAGAAAAGGGGCTGAGAAGAGAGTTGTAAGAACGAAAAAGGCGATTGGGAGGAAAGGATTGAATAGTCTTGAGGGTTCTCTCGAGATCTGGAGTGATAATCAAGGACATTGGAAGGGATTATGGAAGAAGAGGGAAAGTGATTGCAGGTCACTCATCCTTCTATTTCCAATCCTAAAATATGTGATCTTCGCTAAATTGTCGCATCAGAAATACGTGAGATACTCCACATTTCCACCGAATCGGGGGCGGACAATCCGGCAACGGACAATCCGGCAACGGAATGCCCTTCGCTGGAGATTCGAGCTAGCCACTTGGGTGTTGTTTCATTGTAATCAGTATGTGCTACCCTACCTTTGCACATACAATTCTTGTTGCAAGGCGAAATTGAGTTTCACTCCATATCTATGTATAGGGGTTCATGGTTCAAAAGTGAGAATTTGAGTGGAAAATCATTGTTAGATAAACACCAAATTTCGTTACCAATCGATACCCATGTTAACGGTTTACAGTAGTTACTGAGATACTGTAATATGAATTGGTTACGATATTTGGTGTTTATCTAACCATGATTTTCCACTCAAATTCTCACTTTTGAACCATGAACCCCTATACATAGATATGGAGTGAAACTCAATTTCGCCTTGCAACAAGAATTGTATGTGCAAAGGTAGGGTAGCACATACTGATTACAATGAAACAACACCCAAGTGGCTAGCTCGAATCTCCAGCGAAGGGCGTTCCGTTGCCGGATTGTCCGCCCCCCACCGAATCCCTTGGGGGGGGGATGTTGACAAAGTAGTTTTTTTTTATTTTGTATATACAAGTAAATTGCGATTGATGTATGCATGATGTACATATCACGGATCTCCTGTAAAAATGCAGGAACCGATGCGACAAAAAAAATTGTTGGTTCAATGATTTCGCTGTAAACTTTAGAACTGACCAAAGTGAGGGCGTGGAGAACGCCTATCCACTTCATTCCTCGAAATTTGCATGTTGAACGGAGTTATGACCTACCGCGTTGGAAGGCCTTTTCTCAGGCAGTTTTTGACCTACAGCCAGCGTATTTTTTTCCAATATGTTCGTAATAGAGAAATATACGAATAAGTTCTCTTACGCTCCATGCGGAAATGACGTCTTCACATAGTTTCATGCAAAAAACCGGTTTTCTCATCATAATATGCTAATTTTCTACCTTTTCTGATCAAAACATCTCGATTTTTATTCTTGATTCGGATTCCCCATCCCCGAAATGGGGTACGTACATAGTTCATAGGTCGTAGTAGGTCGAGGTACATAGCGGCACTCAGTAGGGAGAATTTGAACATAGTGCAATTTTTGAATGAAACATGTTTTGGTACGTATCTCCCCTCCAACATATGCAAATGAAAGAACTTATACCACTTTTGGATACCTCTCCAGTAGGTCTCCAACAATGACTCTCAGACAGATAATTGCATTTTCTTCAAAAAATATTACAAGTCCTAGATCTCCCTACTGAGTAGCGATGTCTACATCCCCATGTCAAGACAAACGAACTATGCACATAAGTCAATTTCAAGGTAGGGAATCCGAATCAATCATAAATATCGAGAAGATGCAATATCATAGTGGACTTTTGGGACCATTTCGCCTCAAATTTCCGAAGAACAGCTCAATACAACTAGTTTTTACTCCGTATCTCGAAAACGGATAACTTCAGGGTTTCGTACCCTGAGTCATTGTTAGAGACCTACTGGAGAGGTATCCAAAAGAGGTATAAGTTATATCATTTGCATAAGTTGGAGGGGAGATACGTACCAAAACATGTTTCATTCAAAAATTGCACTATGTTCAAATTCTCCCTACTGAGTGCCGCTATGTACCTCGACCTACTACGACCTATGAACTATGTACGTACCCCATTTCGGGGATGGGGAATCCGAATCAAGAATAAAAATCGAGATGTTTTGATCAGAAAAGGTAGAAAATTAGCATATTATGATGAGAAAACCGGTTTTTTGCATGAAACTATGTGAAGACGTCATTTCCGCATGGGGCGTTAAAGAACTTATTTGTAGATCTCTCTATTACGAGTCGATTGAAAAAAATCCGCTCGCTGTAGGTCAAAAACTGACCGAGAAAAGGCCTTCCAACGCGGTAGGTCATAACTCCGTTCAACATGCAAATTTCGAGGAACGAAGTGGATAGGCGTTCTCACCGCCCTCACTTTGGTCAGTTCTCACGTTTACAGCGAAATCCATGATCCGAAAAAAAATTTTGTCGTAGGATGGTCTCATTTTCCTGTATTTTTACAGGAGATCCGTGATATTGCAAGTGCGTGAATATTCAACTGCATATTCTTTATAGCAAATCTGATTGCTTGGGTGTCTATCAAAGTAGGTTTTTGCATCTAGGATCGGCCCTTGCTAGGCTGGTCTCACGTATACTCATCGAATGATGTTTTACCACCCACACGTTCGTGATCTAGGTGTACGGTATGAGCCACAGGGAGCCATATTAGGGTGATTCTCCCGGCCACTGAAATGGTGGTCTCTACTTTACATCCTATTTCACTTGCTCCATCCATCGTTGTTCTTTACTAACTTTGAGTGATCCATAAGTAAATGATCATCTCAATCTATTGGCAACGGAAAGAAGAACAGACAGTAATATTTCTTCTGCAGGGAAATTGTATCTGCAAATATTTGGTCGTTCAATACTTATCAGAGTTTTGTAAGTTACGTGCAATATCGCTTTCTGGATATATCTAGCGTTGCGATTGCTCGTCCAGACTTCTGAAGTGCTTTCAATTCCTTCTGCGATCCGTACGGAACCGTGGTATTGGCATTCAAAGTTAGAAATTTAGTCACTCCGGTAGGTATGCCCTCATATCGGAGATCGAAGTTCTCACTGGAAAATCCAAGTTCCTAAATCCAAATTTCGAAATTTTTGTAAATTTCTGATTTTGATTCTGAAAATTGTATTAGACTTTCCCTTTTAGCATATTCACTAACCAGTCCGGCTGCCCCCCGCCTTCGGCGGGGGCCCCGTCCTAGCGGAGTATCTAGGTTTCGCAATCACTCATTTCGCAACTTGTTGTCGCGAGATCTCTCTCCCTCCCCATTTCGTAATAGTTTCGCAATCCGGACAGACGGACAGACACACACTGCGCTTTATATATAGGTATAGATATTCGATTCTTAGATACCTTCTAATTATTATGTTCTCTATTATAATATGTTGTTGCATTGTGTGTTTTTAAATATTTAATTTGTAAGTGTAGGTCATTAAAATGGTGAAATTTTAATATCGCGGCTATTTACTGAATCCCACCACGAAATACTCTGCTTCTTTCTCTACCGTGTCTCGAATATTCAAAGCCGGTCGCCCGTTCCATTTTGAGTGATTATTGCATGTTTTTATATTTGCATAGTCGATTATCACTTAATCGCGTGCTAACTACTTGTAATGGGGGTGTGATATAAGTAAATCAACAGTACAATTTACTAATTTAACTGTATTTGCTATTTGGACGCGTCGCGGTTGCGTTTTGTCATCCTTGAGTTGTTTTATATCGTTTTTTCTTCAGATACTTACAAGTGTTTCAAAATGGAGGTTGCTACCGTTAACGAAGACCAGTCGTGGAAGCAGAATCTTCAACTTCCGCCCAAGGATAAGCGTTTCAAGACTGCTGTAAATATTTTTTTATTTGTTTCTTTGCGTTCTGTGCTGTTACTCTTGACTTCATCGTTTAAAAAGGTGTTTCCAGGATGTGACTGAGACGAAAGGCATCGATTTCGAGGATTTCTGCCTCGGCAGAGATCTTCTGATGGGTATCTTCGAGAAGGGATGGGAGAAGCCGAGTCCGATTCAAGAAGCTTCTATCGGAATTGCGATGTCTGGTAAGAATTTACAGTAATCATCTTTTTCAAAGTTATTCGTGTCGTTTCAGGCCAGGATATTCTGGCTCGTGCCAAGAACGGTACCGGAAAGACTGGAGCGTATTGCATTCCCGTGATTGAGAAGATCGACCCTAACAAGAAGAAGATCCAGGCAATGATCATTGTCCCTACCAGGGAGTTGGCTCTTCAAACGTCTCAAATCTGCGTTGAGCTAAGCAAACACATCAAGCTGAAGGTGATGATATATAGTATTTGCATAATTTTAAAAATTTCTTTGTAGGTCATGGTCACTACCGGAGGAACCGATCTTCGTGACGATATCATGCGTCTCAACGGAACCGTTCACCTTGTTATTGCTACTCCCGGCCGTATCCTCGATCTGATGGAGAAGGGTGTCGCCAATGTCGAAGAATGCAATGTGCTGGTCCTCGACGAAGCGGACAAGTTGCTCTCCCAAGACTTCCAGGTATACATTCGATTTGAATGTTTATGTTTCCGTGTTGCGGTACAATGATGTTAGCATTGGGCTCTTAGTAACTTATGTGCTGTATTATCTACATTATCTGAGTACTATTCCTGAAAAATAGGAAAATCAATAGTTAATAGCTCTGATTAATGATGTGTTCTGTCAGGGAGTACTCGATCGTCTCATCGCATTCATGCCAAAGCAGCGCCAGATTATGCTATACTCTGCTACTTTCCCTCTCACGGTCGCCGAATTCATGAAGAAGCACATGCGCAAGCCATACGAGATCAATCTCATGGAGGAGCTCACGCTTCTTGGAGTTACCCAGTACTATGCTTATGTACAAGAGAAACAGAAAGTACACTGCCTCAATACGCTCTTCCGCAAGGTACTATTACGAATAGTCTTTCTCCCATTCATTTATTTTTTTTAGCTTCAAATCAATCAGTCGATCATTTTCTGCAACAGCACGCAGCGAGTAGAGCTTCTTGCTAAGAAGATCACCGAGCTCGGATATTCGTGTTATTACATTCACTCGAAGATGGCTCAGAACCATCGTAACAGAGTCTTCCACGATTTCCGTCAGGTATATCGTGGACAATTTATTTGCGATTTACAGTTCCACTGCAGGGTAACTGCCGTAACCTCGTCTGCTCTGATCTTCTCACTCGTGGTATCGACATCCAAGCTGTGAACGTTGTCATCAACTTTGACTTCCCTCGCAATGCCGAGACGTACCTTCACAGAATTGGCCGGTCAGTTTCAGATTTCGTATATTTTATTCGCTTTCTCGTGCAATGATGATAGCATTGGGCTCTTAGACAAACATGCTGTATTATCTACATTATCTGAGCACATTGAACTGTTTTTCTTAGTATAGTTTATTTTTTGAGTTTCAACCTTTTTTTAAAGCTCTGGACGCTTCGGTCATCTCGGTATCGCCATCAACCTCATCACCTATGAGGACCGTCACACGCTTCGCCGTATCGAGAATGAGCTCCGTACCCACATTGAGCCGATTCCCAAGGCTGTCGACCCCAAGCTGTTAGTTTTTAGTTCCCCTTGGTCCTTCTCTTAACCGTCAAATTTGAAGATTATAACATTCATTGACTTATTCTTTTAGGTACGTTGCCGACTTCCAGCTTGTGGAGGACGGTCAGGCTGCGCCGGTAAATCTCCAGCAGACGAAAAAGGCTGACGAGGCGACTGCATAAGATTCATGAAGGTTATTGATTGTGATTCCAATTTTTTGTACCTAAGCCCTCTAGTTCCCGTTGATCTTTCTCTCATGCTAAGTTCTCGCGCGGTGTCTATTCTGTCTATCCAATTGTTTGTTAATAAGGAATTCGTGCTCTACCGCAAACGTGCTAGAAATTGTCTATTCTGAGACTAGATGTCGAATTATCGATTTCATCTCCCTTTATTTTGTACCCTCTTGTGCATTTTGCCTATTTAATTCCTGGAATTTGATGACATTCAGTGATTTTCGTATATTTCCACTTCTAATTATTTCCCACCACCCTCCCATTCGGTGTGTACCCCGCTGTTGATCTTTCCTAGCTTATCTTCCTAGTAATACTTATGATTCATTGGTTGTACATAGCCAAGGCCCATTCGTTCCTGCAACTCTCTAATCATAGGCAATACGGGAAAAGCATTATTTCTTTTGAGAAGTCGTTCCCCTCTTGCTCTCAGCACTCGTTCATCTACGGGACGTTGTTGAACTTGTAGAATTACTCCCCATATTACTGTATTCTCACGCACCCTCTGTGTATCATCTGCCATCTCAGTGTGTTGTTGTGATCCCACACATCCCCTCAAGATCTGTTAAAGTAGGTTTTTGCATCTAGGATCGGCCCTTGCTAGGCTGGTCGCCGCTCCCATCTGTGCCTAGATGTTTTCCTACTTTCGTAGAACAACGAAGTCTAGGCTTGTGTCCATGATTATCATCTGAACCATGGTCTCGCGTATACTCACCGAATGATGTTTTACCACCCACTCGTTCGTGATCTAGGTGTACGGTATGAGCCAAAGGGAGCCATCTTAGGGTGATTCTCCCGGCCACTGAAATGGTGGTCTCTACTTTACATCCTATTTCACTTGCTCCATCCATCGTTGTTCTTTACTAACTTTGAGTGATCCATAAGTAAATGATCATCTCAATCTTCTGTTCTTTGTTTACATTGGCAGAACGGAAAGAAGAACAGACAGTAATATTTCTTCTGCAGTGAACATTTATTTGGCTGTTCAATACTTATCAGGTCTTGGCCATGTAAAGCTAGCCTAGACTTATTAGGCAAGAGCGTGGTGCGACAGTATCACTAAAGCAATATTTACCTTGAAAAGAGGAATCTAGTTGATACGAAGCATCCTAGAAATCTCCATCTTGTGCTGCCTAAGCTGGGACTGCAACATCCCGATTCTAAGTATAGTATAAGCAGCCAAACGGAATTTGCATCTAAGCCAGCTTCCTCCAGGAAAGAAATGCCAAATGTACGACAACTCCGATCCTCCGGATTGTGGATATGTCTCCAATTATGGCTTTATCATGAATGCGCAAGATTCTTGTACGTCCTTGCTATAGAGGTGCTCTATAAAGTTCATAACATGTTCGATGTTATCATGTTTTTGCATTGTTTGTGTTTTATCAAGCCTAGGAAGTAATATTTATCAAAAAATACGACTAGGACAGAAGAGTGCAAAGGCTTATCACAAATCGACATGGTGATAATCAACAACGTGCAAATTCCTTTCTATCAAATATGCAAAATAAATATAAACAATCACTCATACACATTATTAGCGGGAAAATCGGAATGTACTGAGATGCAATGGAAATACGAGGTATATCCTACGATACTAGAACGGGATGGTCTATCTCCTCTTCTTATTGGCTGACTGGGCAGAAGCTGCGTGCGACTGCTGCAGCCCCTGCAGCCAGTCGGAGACCGAACGGAGTCGCTCCATCCACTCCTGAGGATTGAGAATGAGGAGAGCCAGCAGACCGAAGAGCACGAAGGCGAGGATCGAACTCTTCGAGATCTCCACCTGAACAGGAATACATTAGGATCTATCGAATCCACCTTCTCTCCATCATCATCCATACCTCAGTGGTGTGTTTGGATGGAGCGAGGGTTACGTTGATGACTTGTACGGGTGCATCGGCGACGAAGGGAGTCGCGATGGGAGGGAAGAAGAGGGAGGTGGAGGAGGATCGATCAGCCTCCACTCTCACAATGTACTCAGAGCCGTCACGGGGAATGGAGCGGAGGGTGTAGATGCCGACCTGAGGAGATAAATGAGTAAGGGGGGGGGGGTGAAATTATGAGTTACTGGTAAAGGGGAGGGGACACTCACGGGAGAGGGAATTGTCTGCATGGCAATCTGATGGTGTCCATCACGAAGCACAGTGATCTGCAATGAAACCATCTATTCACTTATTTTCACAACAATTGTAACCAATTTGCACCCAATCCAATTCTTCAACAGGTCTTCCCCGGATGACAAAACTGCAACAAGGTGCAACTCTTGAGACTTGACAGTGGGAACATACTGTGAAAATCCTACAGAAGGGTACTTTTTGGTTATCATCCGAAGGCAATCAACCGACCTAGTGCCCTACTGATCCTAGCCAGTATTGACCTTCTACGATGATTTTGAAATTTTTCAAAGTTGTCTTTACCGTGATAATATTTCACAACATGGCTCATTCAATAGCCACCGTATTTCTAGTTGTAATGTATACATAACATCTGGGAAACGAGTTGATAGCTAGTTTGCTCATGAGTGCACCACCCATGCCGTTTCATCTCTCCCGTCCTGCATTAACTTCTCCGTGTACTCACCCTCAGTCCAGGTCTGACAGCAGAGGGAGGAACGACGACGTTCACGTCCACTAGCAACTCCAGTCCCTCGTCCATCGGTGCAGCAACCTTCAAGAGGAGAGGAATTGGGGCTGAATTGTTGTTGAGAAAAAGTTTTCAAACATTTAATCTCTTACGCACATCCTTCTTCCTTCCCTCAGAACTATCTCTATTCCAGTCCATACTAGATTTGGCTAATTTCTCACACCCGTGATTAATTATCTTCCTTTAATGGTCACTTAGAATTCTAGAAATCGATGTACAAATAGTAGGAGTAATGCGTAGTTGGCAATCCGCGCGACTTAAGGTCATCGTTGATCTGTTTCTACAGATGGTTAGTAGCGCACCAACTGTACACATCTCTTCCCTCAAATTTATGCGTTTTCCCGTCCCTCAATCTCATCTGAGTCCTGTTTGGGAACTGCAATAGCATCATGCTGCCACCATTCCTTCTTCCTCAATCTGTACACCCCCTCCCCCCATACAGTCCCCTCATACGACTCATCCAAGTGCTCACGTGTTCACAGCCAGCTCCTTGAAACGATCTGCCATTCTCTCACAAATGTCCAATCCATACATTCTCTCCGTTGATGCAGCTTGTTTGTCCATAGAAAATAATGCCTACGTTAGTAAAGATAAGCTGATTAATTTCTCCCTTCTTCCATCGATTCTCTCTACACATCTCTTCGATGTGATGGAACTTTCTCTTCCCCCCCCCCCCCCCCCCGAGACGACATCGTCCCTCGCTAACTTGGTGTAAACTGAGGGGGAATAAGGAACTCATTGCAGCTGTGTACACGATTCATATGGAGTGGGAGAGATAGTGCGATAAATCTTGAATTCATATGTGTCTTTTATAAGGATCCTTTGCTGTAGTAGTCTAACCCCCCCCCCCCTCCCGCCGATCGCTCCATTCTCCTCCAACTATCACTTTTCATTAAAAAAAACCAGTCTTGTCGTCAATACTGAAGTGAAGAACCGTTTTAAGAATTTTATGGAACTGTTACTATCGAGAATTGAATTGGAAAAAAAAAAGGGAGAGATAAGCAGTGAGAAAGGAGGGAAAGACGAGAGGATGAAGAGAATAGAGGGAATGTGGAAGTAGTGGTGGAAAGGACGAACACCGCCATCTCTATTACCCATCTGCCTCCTTGTTGCATTGGAATCCTTTGCTCATTACTTTGCTAGCACACACATTCATAAAACGCACGAGGCTGGCATAGGATCAGATTGTTCATTGATAATTCCAGGAATTTACTGTATGTCATTCCCAGGCTATATTCTCTCTGTCTCGTGCGCCCGTAGACATACCCCCCGCAATATTCTCCCTACTCCCCTCTTCCTCCAATCACAATCTCTTCGAGGAGGTCCTTCATCCTCTTTCTGTTTTCTGTTTTCTTCCAATCAGAGGAAAAATCCTCCACCTCCACTTTCAATTCCCACCCTATATGCCGTAGTTGCGTGAGTCTTAGATTGCTCTACCCTTCCATATTATTTTCACACCCCCTCGCAATTCCAATTCTAGCTTCTTTCTCCTCCCCCACCCGTGTTTGAGACTTCTTCTCACTCTTCACTGACTCATCTCCCCTATCACATTTCACCTTGTTTCATTTCTTTGGACTCCATCTGAACAGAAGGATGAAGATTATCAATTCCCCGTTCTTTACTTCGAACACTTCCCTTTCCCATTCAATTTCCCGCTTCTCTCTTCTTCTCTTTTCTAGATATCCCCCTTCTTAATTTGACAGTTTTATTCTGCTTTCAACTCGAGAATTTTAGCATACCTTCGAAAAATTTGAAAATAGTGTTTTCTACAATCCTTCGAGAAATTTACACTGCAAAAATACCAGTTGACCTTCTTTTTGGTGATCTTCTTTATTATATCATTCTAAAATGTATATTCGTTATCCCATTTTCACTCATTTCCCACTCATTCACTCATAAAACAAGAGAATGCAATGGGAAGGGGAAGGAAACGGGACGTTCATTTCCTCACTCCCTTCCCGCCTCCTCCCATTCTTCCAGTCCAGATTTCATTCCCACCTACCATCTCTCCACCCAAATCTCTCTCCCTCCTTTGTATTGTACAATCGTAAACTCCATCGTTCCATCACCATTCACATGCGTAAAGTCAGTCAACAAATATTTCAAGTGCTCCTTCGCAACATTTCCACTAATCGAGATTATCGTCCAATTATATATTTTAAAAAAAGAAATACGATGTTCTCTTGTTTCGCTTGCTCCTTCATTATTTTCGGTCTCAAATTATGCACTCTACTCATAATAACGATGCCCGAAGTAGAAACAAATACTTATACCCAGATGAGTCTCTCATTCGTCAAATACAGGATGAAAACCGAGCTTCCGTTTGTTTTTTTACACCCATGAGGAATAATCTTCATTTATTCATCTCACGCTCCGTCTCCCATATGACTTCCCTCTCCCTCCCTACTTTCCTTTGATTCATTCATCTCATCAAAAGAATCCGAGATGCAATCTATCATAAATTTTACCTACGATCTTCCGACATTCACGGAAATCAAAGATTTCCCAGCTCATCACTCATTCTGAAGATAATTTCGTCATTTTCTCGTTCACATTCTTCTTCCATTTGTTCTCTCTCTCTCTCTCCACATGTAATTAGATCCCAAAAGGCTTCACAAATCGTGCCAAATGATAGGATTTTCTCTCTAGTAGACAAAAGAGAAATAGATGATTTCCTTATATCCAACGGGAAAAGGTCGAGATCCTTCTCAAACACATTGCTTAAATGTCTAGAACAGCCTCCATCTTCTCTCGTAAGAACCCACAACTTACATTTAGTTCATCGCTCCTCTTCCTCTTTTTCAAACCCGATTTGTCCCTACCCGTCCAATTCTCCTCCACTTTTTCATGCCATTCTTTGGATTATGAACCAGAAGAGCACATAAATTGTGCCGTTCATTTCATTCGATTTCTCATCTTCTTTCTCTTCCCTCGCTCATTTCTCTCCTTCCAGTCTCCTTCTCCATCCATCGGTGGAGTCATCGCCATGAATGTTTCCTCTCCCCTCCCCTGTTCGGCCTCTGCCTCCACAGATCTCGAACTATTCATTGAATTCGCCATCGCCATTCCCTCCATGGTCCTATACGCACTATTCTTCCTCGTCTACTTCAAGTGAGTACTCAATGAATCCTCTGAGGTAACTGTATTGATGGATGATTTCTCTTTAGATCGTTCCAACTCACTTCCTCCTACTACCTCATTTTCTTCGTTCATTCTTGCATCGTGAGTATTCTCTTCCTCCTCTATCACCACTTCCTCTCCATTCAGAACATAGTCTACTTCGTCTCTCGTGCTCTCATCATGCGGGTTACTTCCTTTTCTCCTCTTTGTCAATGGATTCTCGATCACTTCGGCCACTTTGAGTACACCTTCACTCCTCTCTACTTCCTCTACCACTACACTCAGCACGTACGCCCCCCTTTCCTGTACAACCTTAACAGAAAAAATATACTGAATGATATAATATTCATCCAGGCGCAAGCTCTTTCCATTATCGCCATAAACATCAATCGAGTGTTTGCTATCTACTTTTACAACTCCTTTGTAAGTCTTCTCTCCTCTTCACATCTCTCCCTCCACCCCCTCTCCAGACAGTCCTCCAGTATACTACTCCCATACTCCTCATCTCGTCACTTCTCCTTCCTCTTCCTCTCACTTGGCATCTTCTCATCTCTCCCGTCAAGTTCATTCCTTCTCCTCCTGTTCTGGCGATGGACTATGCGAGGATTGTTTCCTACGTGAGTCTTCCCTTCCCTTCCTCTGATCCACTCTCCAGCCTGGTCTCTCCGTCCTTCATCTCATCGTTGACACTGTAGCGACAGGAATTGTAGCTGCCACTTCCGTCCTCATTCTCGCTCAGATGAAATCACTACAGAAGAGGAGAAAGGTGAGTGCCCTCTTCTAATCCTCCATCCTATTGGTTCGAGACGAACGAGCACTCTCTCATCATCGTGTCTCTCCTTCTCTCCTTCGGTCTCCTCCTCTCAGCTACAGTGCAGGTTGGATTCCTTCCATGGGAGTCTCTCGATGGTTTCTCTTTCAGTACCTCATTCACTCTCTTCCTCGTCAGTCTTCTGGCTACTTCTTCACTCTCAACCATCGATGGATCATCACTGACTTCATTTCTCTCTTCCCTCCTTGGTCTCTCCTCCTTCTCTCATCCGTCGTTCGTACAGAGGTACCTACTCCTCCTTGCGAGCCGCTGTTTCAACTTGTTTCGTTCGAATACGGAGGTCTCGTCCCACAATGTTCAGTCTGTGCAAGATTTACCGCACGCTGTTTATTCCCTCTGGTTGCTTATTCCCTATCGAGTAAATCATGGAGTATTCCGAATGCACGGTTTTCCCTCTTTTCCATCCAGATCTCTGCCCACCTCCAAGTGAATCTCCAGTCAACTCTCGCTTCTTCCCGTCCTCTCGTACCTCCGCCCTCAGTCTCCAACCTTCCCTCTCGACCACTCGCAGAATACCATCGACTCGACACTTTCTAATCTCCATCGGCTACTCTCTTCGTCCATTCACAAGTAGAGCCTTTCTGCATGCAAACAGCAATATCCATGGTAGTATATAGTGGTAGTTGAGTAGTATTCCATTCGCTCTTTCAGATGTATCGAGTGGTGACCCTGCAGGGAGTGACTCCTCCTCGATCCACCATTGGGGCAGCTGCCATGCCCACTCGCAAGACTGTCACTCTCCCTCTCGCAGTGGGCAACAACGATGCCAGTAGGATGAGTAGATTGAGAGGCTCTCTCCCCCCTGTCCCCTCCCCCTCCACTGCACTACGATACCATCTCATCCCTCCCGATCCACTACCATCACATGTAACCGTAGAGATAGAAAATGTGAGTACGACCAAACCGAACTTTTAGTTTCCCAATTGTGCAGCCTAATCCCATCAAATCAAACCAGAACAACAATTACGCGTCACCGACCATATTACGGATTTTATTATCTACCATATTTGGTTTGTACAATATCTATACGATACAATATTTTGTACCCAGACTTACGACGCATTCTGATTACAACCACATCCGCGTTGATACAATTATATTCTTTACAGTATCTAACTTCCAAGATTGAATAAATAATGGGAACTGACCATCTCGAGTCCCTTCACATCGGAATCCGTCATCTTGACATTGAATGAAGAGGGGAAGCAGTGAGGGGCGGGCGATCCCTCGCTAGCATGCACTCCAATTCTGTAACCGAGTTCTCTCTACCTCTCTTCCCCTCCTTCACTCACTTGTAGTTGCAACCCGGTTTGAGTGCTCTGATTCTGAATGATCCGTCTTCCTTGGTGGCTGCCACCAATTGGTGCTGGTCACATTCTTCCGAGAGGGCCTCCACTCTCACCTCACGCAGAGGAGATCCACTCATCTCACGAACCACTCCAAACGCACTGCAAACAACTACTTTCGTTCCATATACATAAAAATACAGGTGAGTAAGAGAAAGAGAATGGAAACAATGCCCACTTAGTCCTATCCTACCTGTATGCAATTCTAGTTCCTCGAATGGTCTTCTCATCGTGTTCTCCCTCCTTGGTGTCCACTGTGATGGTGGAAGGGTCGAACTCGTACTCCTGGAGTACTGCTCGGATGAAGGTGCCAGGGGCCTGCAATGGAACAACTCCCCCCTCACTCCCTTCCCTCCACTCACAAGTGCTGCCAGTTTGATAATTCCACTTCCATCCACTTTGTGGTGTGCCGTCTTCTTCTCTCCGGCTGTCCCTCTCACGTACAACATCACATCGTCCAATCTCTCGCCCGTCGCCTTGTCTTCCTTCAAGTTATCCAACCAAAATCAGACGAAATTGAATCAGAAAAGAAGCCCAGTGAGATACCAAATAGGAAGTGTTTGTGAGACAAGGAACGAACGAAAGTGAGTGTGAGTTGACTGAGTTTGATACTCTTGAGATCTCCGTGCTTGGCTCCCTCAGTGAATGCATATCCATCCTGCAATGACTTCCTTCCCTCTTTCCTCCTCCCATTCCCTCACCTTGGTGGCAGTGATGTGCATGTCCTCTGCACGACGGATGGGGCCGATGCTGCAAGGGGGATTCTCCATCCATCTCCTCCTCCCACTCACCGATACTTTCCACTCTTGTCACTCTTCGTCTTGATGACACTCTTGTCCTTCTTATTCACTGCCTCGATCTCCACTCCCTCCACCACGGGCACGACCGATCCATCGATGAAGATTCCCTGCAACAACCAATCCTTGATATCTATAATCGATAAATATCTCTTACCTTGGTAGCCTCGAATACGACGACATCTTTCACGCATTCTCCATCGAAGATGAATGAATGAGCCATGGGAAGGAAGAGATGAGTGGAAGAGAGAGGAGTCAACACCAACTCAAAACGAACAATTCATTCACACTATTATGCACGAGTAACCAATTCACCTTCTGGGAAGCGCTAGTCAGGGGCTCCTGGAAGGAAAATGAACCGGAAGCGTCTACTGTAACCTCACGCTCTCCAGAATTAGATCTGCAATGGAACCAGTTATCGATCGTAGTCCTCTTCTACCGTATACCTGATGGAGATCTTGGTACCAGCTACAGGTCCGTCCAGCTTTCCTCCTACGGCAGCAGATACGGCGTACGACTCGAGACGGGCATCGGAGGGGACGGAGATGGAGAGAGATGGCTTGTCGAATACCATGCACGATGAGATCTGCAGAGGGAGAAGTCTCTCCCTCCCTTCCCTTCCACTGCCCACCTGCATCTTGTACCCTCCTGCAGCAGGGAGACAGAGAGTGTTCAGTCCTTTCTTCCCCTCGATCGATCCCTTCGCTGCCTTCTGATCCACGTGTTGCCAATCCTGCAAGGGAGATCCCTCCTCCTCCCCTCCCTCCCTTCACTCACAATGGTAGCAGGATGGGAGAGAGTGAGATGGGCATTGAATCCCGACTGGACGAACTGTGCAGGGGGTGGCTTCACTTGTCCCACTTCGATGGTCACTTCCTCTGCCTCCCAGCAGTATCGACTGCCTCCCGGCACACGCACTGAAACACTCGCATCATCAATCATCACTGGAGAAGGAGAGGGGGGGGGGGGGGCGTACCCTTGTACTTCCCGGGAGAGACATCCTTGAAGATGAAGTGTTCTACTCCCTTGGCAGTGGAGACGACATTGCCAGTGCGAGCAGAGAGGAGAGAGAGAGAAAGGGAATCACAGGGACCTGCAGTGAGAGCATCCCTTCACTACTCAGGGGACGACTCACCGATGCAGGTGAACTTCACTTCAGCCTCCGTCTTGAAGTGCGTGAACTGCAGACTGGTCTCGGGGGCGGAGCTGCAATGATCTCCCTCATCACCCACTTCACTCTTCTCATGTCTACCTCACGTCCACTACCGTACTGGCAGGCGCAAGCGACGACTCAGTCGAGATGGGCTGGAACAAGTATTCATCCTGTGTCCCATCTCATCACTACCGTACCCCAATCGAATATTTTCCGGGAGCAACCGAATGGCAGAATTCTCCTTTGTCGCCGGGACGAATCGACTTGAAGTCGTTCGGCTTGTCCTGAGTAAATTAATTGACAATCAATCAAAAATATAACTATCCAACCTCGGGGGCGAACTTGAGCTTCTCGAAACCTCCCTCAGATCCGCGCTCCACTCTACCACAGATCTCGAATCTGTAATTAATTCATTGACCTATGTCTCGGAGATTCGCTCCTTCATTACTAATAAAGAGTACCCCTCGACGGTGATATCGGGGATGGATCTCTTGGAGATGGAGAGGAGGAGGTTCTCATGGGTCTTGAAGGAAGTGTGGGGGGCACGGGCAGTGACGGAGACTCGTCCTTCCTTCAGTCCACTCACAGTGAACACTCCACTCGAGTCTGTCTTCCCCATCGACTGAAAGACATCATGAGAACACTGATGGAAGAGTGGGACTCACCTTTCCATTGAGGATCACTTCCACTCCATGAAGGGGCTTCTCTCCGACCACCACTTTCCCACTGGCACTGAATCCCTCGACTGAGAAGGAAGTTGACACTCGTTCATCCTCCACTCCAACCACTGACACTGCAGGCTGCAATCAACTTTATTATTCCCAGACGGTCACCATTCTGCAATTTGGCAGCAGGCTCAAGCCCATGTATCCACAACAATTCCTATTCCTTATCACAGGCGACCAGCTAATCCTAGCCTTCAGAGCAACAAAGAACTGTCATCTCCCACTTCTCGATAAGAGTCGACAGTAATCCCCTGACTCAGCTTATTCCTGGCAGAGACAAAGACAGCAGCTACTCAGCACGACCTACGACACACCCTCTGACATCTCCGAGGAGAGCACGAGTGAGATATAAGCGTCCGATTCTCCCCTCCCCTTGCACACGCCTCCACTCTTCCTCCCTCTTCATCACTGATCTATTCCAGGATGAACTCCTTCCTCCTTCCTCTCCTCTCCGTCGCCCTCGCTTCAGCAGCAGTCATCAACCCTCTCCATCTAGTCAAAGTGCCTACTTGCACTGACGAAATGTCGAAAGGTCCCTGCTCCGACAGTGAGTCCCCCATCCCCTCTTCTTTCTCATTCGCCATCTTCCTCACAGGAGACAATTCGTGTGAAACTCCTGGTTACATGTGTGACACGACGACGAGTCTCTGCTGTCCCATGGTTGACTACAAGAACAACGAAAACATCGTTGGTAAGCAACCCTTCCGTCCCCACTCACTACATCTCCATCTCCTTCTCTGCAGGTCCTGCCCTCAAGGGAGAATGCGAGGAATTCTACACTGCCGTTTTCATCCAACAGTCATCCAACTACGAATGCGTCTCCCTCGACAGTCGTCAGTCCCTTCCTCCCCCCCTCCATCTATCGATCTATTCCACCCTTTCAGTGCCTGATGACGTGCAATGCCCCACGGAACGTGGTGCCTCATGCACACCCTCCAAAACCGCATGTGCAGCTGGATACACGTGCTACCCCGTGGCAGGAGCTTGCTGCAAAGATGCCGCGGTACCTCCCTCCCCGTCTCTCCCACTTACTTATCCTACTTCAGTAATCATCATCAAAACACTCATATCTACGATTAATCATCGCATGCTATCTCTACCGTGTTCATAATCGATAAACGTTTACACCCAAGACTATGAAATGTGCTTCTCCTTTACACTCTCATAGGGGCTAAGCAGGATCGGTACTTATCGATGACACATCATCCCCTGCCTCCGCAGATTGCGAAAAGATTCCATCGCATGTCGCCAAATAAGGGGGGATGCTGATAAAACTCTTGACCACTCAGTTTTCCGTCTCATCTCTGCGAACCTCTCCTCAACAGTCCTCTACTCTACCATCCTCAATCCTTCACTTTCACTTCTAGTCTCATGCTATGGCAGTGTGCTCATAGGGAAGTGCACTTGGGGTGCGAGCGGTACTCCCAGCTTCAGATAGTCCGTGTCCATTGGGACATATGCGCGACACTCTAGGCAGTAACCGAATTTTGTTGCGTCGTTGTTGACTACACAAATGAGAAATATATTAAAGGTAAGAACTTAATTCTTTACAAATTTCAACTAAAGATTTTTATGCGGAAAATGTTTTCGTACTGTGTGGCCAACAATGGACAGTACTAAAACATATTCCGGTGAAGTGAATATACAAGGAGGAGAGAAGGGTGGAGAGTGCGTGAGTACACTCTCCAGTTGGTACTAGATACTAGTCGATCGATAGTCCCTTCTTCTAATTAGACCAGGTTCATGCATTGTCGATGAGCTGACCGAAGAGTGCAAACAACGCCTAGGAAGTGGAAACAATGAAACAATGTGTTTCGATGGCATCACCTGCTTTTTTTTTAAAAATTACTACAGCCCTCTTCATTCAGAAGCACCTCGAAGTGCATTTCCTTACGATTTGTATGATAATTCCATTACTGATGTTTCAACTGCTACTGTAACTGGTTGAAATGGAAGAAAGTAGTATACCGTGAAAGTGAGTCCCTCCATCTCCGGTCTGACGTGGTACGAGCCGGGGGCGATGCATGGGACGTGCACTTCACCCTCCAATCACGAGACCAATCACTTCTCCCCTCATCGTCCCTAGTCGTACCTTGGCGTCAGTCTTTCCGAGCAAGCACACCAACTTCGTCCCTTCGACTGCCTTATCTCCAGCGACGACTGCACGACAAGTGGACAACTGCAGACGGGAGAGAGAGAACGGGAGGGGGAGAGTTCTACCTTAGGATCGAGAGATGAGAAGAGCGAGATCGCCGCATCCTTCAGTGGTCCATTGGGCGAGGAGACTTTGATGGAAACAGGATAACCTGCGATGCAAGGACATATTATCATCCCATTCAGTCAACTATAGCTGTAAAACTTAATAATACGGAAAATATTATTATGATTCGCCGAAAAAAAAGTGATTTTTGTTTGCTGTTCAATTGTTTGAATATTTCATGGATTTGCACCGTCACGATTTTTAGAGTGGTTCTTTCATTTGAAAAAATTCCCAAATTTTTCGATATTTCAGATAGGAAAATCTCTGTCTCCGGTTTTCCATCCAGTTACCCTTCTGCAATAAACGCTTTACTCACCAGAGATTCTAAGAGGTGGCTCGACTTTGATGGGGGTAGACTTCACTTCGACGTGTGAAATCGCGTGTGAAATGCACACATCAGCTCCCTTTTCCGTCGATACTGTGTACTTGCCTGAATGAGAGCACATGTGCGCAAGTAACAAACAAATATTGAAATAGGAATTACCAGGAGGAGCCTGGAAGTTGTACTTTCCTCCCTCCGAAGTAGTAGTAGAAGCAATGGCAGAGCCATCTTTCAGAAGTTCCAGCTTGAGACCAGTTGGACCTTAAATGATATTATCAGCATTAGTCATAGTTCCGACAAGTGAACATTGTTTGTTGAGATAACATTTAATTATGAGCGATGGTCTGATTCTATTAATTTTGCACATACTCTTACATGTTAGAGAGAGCGAGAGAGCATACAAACTGGGGAGTCGGACGATGATTCAGAATTAGTCTGTCTATTGTATTATATGTAATAAGTAGCAACTGACCCTGTCCATTCTGGCTGAGAACGGCGCCTGCGATGGAGAATGCAGATAGAGAGAAGTTAATGTCTTCCTCGAGAGAACACTTGTCAGTAGATCCATCCAATTTGAAATCAAACGTCGGTGGTTCTCAAGTAGGGACAGTACAATAGAGGGCTAAAAAGAGGACAACTAACCGAAGAACCATCCCTCTGGCGCCGAAACTCGAATAGAGTAGGAACCCTTATTGTACACCGGAATCATGTAGTATCCATTAGCTGCATTCACATTCTCCTCGTGTCGAAGATTCCCTTCAGGAGTGAGAAGTTTGACCTGAAAGTAGGGTAAATGCAGGAAGCATGGCAATTCTATAGAACGTTGCACCACAATGAGAGGGGTAGGAATGATAAGGAAGCACAGGAAGTCGGCAATCCACGAAAATCATTTACTCTATCCAACCGTAACTCACAATTCTCACTGGGCTACACCGTCATACATTATCATGCCATGCTTCTTCGTCAATCCTACTCCTCTCACTTTGGCACGACGTTCTATAGAGCTGCCGGAAGAATGCATCGAGATTGTACCTTGATCTTGGAGAAGTCGATCGGGACATCAGACTTTACGAAGCCGCCACAACTGTACACATCGGCATGAGCTGCCGCCGCAAGAGCAGCCAACAGCAATGGTACCACCCGAATAGAGGTCATGCCTGCAAAGGTGAATATCGATGCAATGTACTCTGAAAAATGAGCGAAGAGATAAATTCAAATCTCATAAAACTAATTATCTACCCGCGAACTAAATATTGATAATTTGCCGATACTATGGACCATACAAAGAAGACCATTTAGGTTAAATAAATAAAAAAAACAATGATTTAGCGAAGAAGAGAAAATCAAATAATCCAGAATTCATCGATGAATTCAGTTTCTTCATTTAATACGGTAAGAAAAGCACGACACTTGTCATCGATAAGTAATTGTATTTCACTAGCTCTATCAAGTCAACTTAGTATTGCATGTGAATGTGTTTTTTAAGTCGGTATAGATCAACCGATTGAATGTACAATTCTTGATTGTTGTTTTAAAAAATGGTCAAATGCAATAGACTAGCGACCACCAAACCGGGAAGTCCTATTTAAAGACCGGGAAAAAGATGGTGAGCGAGTGTCTTTAAAATGGAGTGTTTTCCCAATGCGCTAAATCGAATTTTTACGGCCAAAATCGAATTCTTCTTGATTATAGATTAGTTTATTGGCCCGCCTCTCTGTTTTTGTTTCGAATCGATGGAGAATCTATCACTGGGTAGATTGTAATCGTTTCGTGAGAATCGGTACTAGCGAAAATTTTCAACACCTGAACTGAAGCAATGTTTTGGAGAAAACGAAGTTTTTCTCGTGCCATTCTCTTGCTGCTTAGCCCTATTTCGTGAATTTCTGTGAATCCTATTAGAATGTCCATACGCACATCATATCTTGTTTTGAGGCGAATCGTTGTTAGCGAAATTTTGCTACGTTCGCTCAAAGTTCGTTTATTCTCCGTATTTTTTCCGTCATGATTTATGTTCATCTTACTTATGTTCCAGATGGCCGATCCTTCTCATCTTTTTTATGATGGCTTCCCAATGCCAAACGAATGGATCGCCGAAATTTCATATCCTTACGGTATGCTTGGATTTTTCTATAGTCGTCTGAAGGGCCGATAGTGACTGTAGCTTCTGTTCCAGACTCTATAGCTCATCTCGTAGGCATTTATTGCGTTCATTTATATTTTTCTCTAGCTCATCATTGTATATTAAATAGTTTATCGGCAATTGATAGCGTTGTTCTTTCAAATCTGACATTGTGGTCAAGCTGAAACACTTTTTCGCATATTCTTGTCTCGTTTCGACAAAATTTATGAAGATTGTTGATGTATTTCGAACTATCTATTTCTTGTTCCCCCGTGTCTGACCATCTTTCTCAACTTCTTCATCAGTATTCACAATAGAAACTTTTAAATCCCCATTTTCCACTCTATTTCATATTGTATGCGATTTCACATATAAACTCATTTTTGATCAGATTGCGGTTGCATGTGCTATACAAGGGTTTTAGGACACATACTCATACGGGCAGATTTAGACTATTGGAGTAGGAATTTCTATTTGAGTACTTCAGTCTGATTACGGTAAGTTTGCTTCCTTGTAGTTCAAAGTAAGAAAGATAAAACAATTATCGAGATTAATCAATCATGATACTACTCGATACCAATTAGTTGCTATCACTATTTAAAGTTCACTAAACTTTTGTTTCGGAAATTAATAATTGACATGAGCTTAGAAGGACATGCTTGTTTGCGAAAATTTTCCACTAAAGTGTGAATTCTATTTATCATATGGTTATTTGTCACTCATGACAACCTCATAACTGCAAAAATTAAAGCATTTAAAAAATTCTCCAGTTTCACGTGACGATCGCTAGCAATAGACGCACGGCATTTTGCGTACACACAAAACCAAGACCCCGCCCACTACACCACCGCCAGGTTGCGGCATGGTGCGCGCACCTGGCCGCCACACACAAGACCGGAGCCGGAAAAAAGTCATACCTACAGCCGGAAAAAAATGAGCCGGAAAAAAGTCATACCTAAAAAAGTCAAAAAAGTCCTGATATCGATTGAAAATATCGATTGATTTTTGGTCCTATGCCGAAATCCCTTGCGCAAAGTTAATGGATACGGTAACATTCAAAAATTTAATTATTCCCACGGTGGTGTGCACAAAAGTCGGCGCGTGCGTTTGGGGGTCTGTAAGTGGTTTCGTCAACCTGCAATTCGGACCGTGAAATGCCGTGAGACGGAAATATAATTTAAAGCTAGTTTTCGATACAATTTTTTCATCAACACACCACAGAAAAATGGTCCGCTAAAAATTGCCAATCAGGGTAGTGCGGTGCATTATACGTTCCTGCACGATGGTAACTTTTCGAATTAATTATACCGTGTCTCAGGCAACCTATGCCTAGCTGTTTAGCAGGTACCAAGAAATACTGTAGATATACTGTATGTTTACTGTAAAAATCCTATTTATTTCTATTTTTAGCAAGTCTTTCTGTGTTTAAAAATGGTTCTGAAAGGGACCATTTCTTTCAACAGGGTGTTGATAAATAAATTGCCGTTTCGTGAAATTCAATTCATTTTTCCCTTTTCCATAGTCTTTGATCTTTTCGTAACTATGACTTCTCGAGTGATCAATCTAGGAGCTTCTGTCACGTTAAATTCGAAGATAATTTGAGGAGCATTCACCAGAAACAGAACCTATCTCCTGCTAACTTTTCATTTTGACGTGTGACTCGAGAATCCTCTACAATCGGATTACTGCAGTGCCGGAGAGGCCACGCGAGCTCTCATCTCTTCCACGGGTCATTTTTCTCTTCTTCTCGGAAGTACTATTCAACTGTGAGGAGGTTGGCGTCTTTCGAGCCTCTTTTCTTATCAGTGATGAATCGGCATTCATCTGATTCGTACCCTATCCGTCCGATCAATTGCATTTCATTGAAAAATGAGTGACAGATTCATTCCAGTGGCGACTACCTGTTCTCTTTCCGTATCATTTCTACTACCGCCTTACTAATCTCCCCGACCAGTGAGTTCTTTATTTATCTCTCTTCCTCTCTCCTCTGCTTGTCTGATCTCTTTTCTTCTCCTACCCCACGAGTCTTCAATTTCTCATTTCTTTCTTTTCTCTTGGGATGCACTCCCTGCAGTCAGACACTGTCATTCCCCTTCTAACCTCCTTTCCTCTAACTGGACAGTGTCTGATTGCAGGTATGTCCTCCGAGAGTGATCTCCTCTCTGCCCTGGAAGGGGGCAAGCCCTCCTCTCCTCCCAATCGTCGTGCTGGTCTCATTGTGGCTGGAGTGGCTGGAGGAGTGGCACTGGCTGTCTCCTTAGCTGCCATTCCTTTCCTCACTCCCGCACTACGCAAAGTGTGCATTCCCTATGTTCCTGCCACTCCCACTCAACTGGCCAATGTGACCAGAGCATTGGGAAGGACTGGATTGACCCCTAAGGAGTTGGGTCCCCTCATCGATCTGGGATCTGGAGATGGAAGAGTGGTGAGAGATTCAGTATTACAGGAGGGGTAGGAGGAGTGACTGACTGGCTGGCTGGATTCCAAATCGACGGCAGAGGATAGACGACGATTCCATTGAATTAATTGTGCGATCTGCTCGAGAACTGAGGTATGTGACATTTCGTGGCAATGAGTGATTAGTAATGTGTCAAGGAGGTTTCTTAATCCTCTCCACTACCCTATTCGTTAATTTGTCTTCGCTCGTATTTCTTGCGAGAATTTTCCATTTTTTGAGCTGCAACAACTAGTATATTTGAGTGGGGATGAAGTTCGGTGAGCAACTCTCCTCCCATCTCACTCCCGAATGGAGGAAGCAGTACATTAATTATGAGAGCCTCAAGAATATGCTCTACGAGTGCATGCTCGAGGTACCTTCATGCTTCCCCCTCTTTCTTCTCTATTTCGAATCCACTCACATCTTGTAAACTGATTTAGAATGATGATTCATATGTGCCACACTGCAGTCCCATCACTTCTCTCTTAGGTTCCATCGGGGGAGGACGAAGTGAAGAGGGAGGAATTCATTGCTCAGATGGACGAGAGATTCTTCGCTGAGTGCGAGAGAGAACTCACCTCCATCAATCTATTCTTCTCCCAGAAGATCGCCGAGGCTCAGGGTTAGAAGGGCTTAGATGTTATGAATACAGGGGAGCATATTCATAGTCAATATGATATGTTGTAGGTAAATATCACGAGCTGGAGAACGAGCTTGCTCAGTACAAGGTGGTGTACGGGAAGGGCGAAGGGGAGGAGAATGGAGGGGAAGCACTGAGGAAGAGGAGGTACTCCACCCCCCCCCCCCCCTCCAGATTGGCCAGTTGCCTCTCAGATTCGGTCGTCGAGATGGGGCAGCGAAAGAGCAGACGAAGACGGCGCAGCAGCTGAAACTTGCCTTCTCCGAGTTCTATCTCTCACTCGTACTCGTCCAGAACTACCAGCAGTTGAATGCTACCGGATTCAGGAAGATATTGAAGGTGAGAAGAGGGAGATTGAGGCAGTCTATTGAAGATCACACTAAATATGCTCACTGTTGAGGAGTAATGTAGTATGGTATTGCAGAAACACGATAAATTGACGGGTAACGAAAAGGGATTGGAGTGGAGAATCAACAAGGTCGAGAAGAGTTCCTTCTTCCTCAATCGAGATATCGAGAAGTTGATCTCGGAGGTAGGATTGATGAAAATGGCCATTCATCATTTCGTTCTCCTAGGTTGAAACGGCAGTGATCAATGAGTTGGAGGGAGGAAATCGACAAGCAGGAATGAAGAGATTGAAGGTATTCTCTTGGTCTCTCCATCCTCTCGACCATCTCGATCATATCTCGTGCCAGTAGGAATAGTAGTTGATGTAGGTTCCACCTCTGGCTGAGAAGCAGTCGGCAGGGACGACTTTCTCCCTCGGTCTCTTCATCGGATGCACCATCGTACTCCTCGTGGCCATTGTACTCACCTGGTTGGCACCCAAGACTGACTACAACAATCCCAAGTGAGATTCAGTATCTGAGTTGTAGTCTCGTTGTGAGAAGGCAGTAAGCACGAACTAATAGAATGGTCTTTTGTGATTTTCCTTTTCTCTACCCGACAAGGAATACTGGGAGTTGATCTATTCTTCGTGCTTGAGATGGGTGGCAGTTCGTCTCTTCCGTGGTCCTTTCCTCGCCTTCCTCATGATATTCATGTGTGGTCTGAACATGTACGGATGGGCGCAGGCTGGAGTCAATCACGTACTCATCTTCGAAGTGAGTACACTTGTGTTGAGGGAGAAGGACTGGTATTGAGTAGCTGGGAGTGGCTGCTCATCTGATCTCTTCCTTGCAGGTCGATCCTCGCAATCATCTCACTTACCAGACAGTCATGCAGATCGCAGCCTTCATGATGATGCTCTGGGGAATTGCCGTAAGTCCATCTACTTATTTGCACTCTTTCATTATCAACTGGGTCATATTTTGGCCAAGTGATTCCATATTTTGTTGTAGATGGATGATGTCAATTTAATCTTTGATCTCTGAAGGTGCTAGCCCATCTGTACGCCCATCTTCTCTCCATTCCTCCCTTCCTTCCTCCTCTCATCCTCATCCTCATTTGTGCTCTACTCATATTCAATCCCCTCGCCAAGTCAGTTATCATTGTCTCCTCAACACTAGTTAGTAATCAGAACTGATTGTGAGCAAGTGATTGCCGACCCCATTCAATTTAGTAACTGAAATTATCTGCAATAGTATTGTGGTTGCAGACCCGACAGTGTCTTCCATCGCAACTCTCGTTTCTGGCTTCTCCGTCACTGCTTCAATTGCTTCTCAGCTCCTTTCCACTTCGTAACCTTCACTGATTTCTGGCTGGGAGATCAGATGAATTCACTCGTCACCAGTTTCCAAGTATGATTTTTTTAAATTGTAAAAAAATACAATTGCTATGATTCTTAAGTGGGATAATTCAGGATCTGCAGTACATGGTGTGCTTCTACGCGACGGAAGTCGACTACGGATGGGATAATGGGTGAGTGAGACATCTATTCATCGAGTACTATTTCATTCTTTCGACTACATTTTGTGTTCCTTTAAGACACCGGCTCAGTAATAATTCAGGAGTGGCCGGACATGAGGTCGGCCGATCCGGCTGAAATTTTTTCTGGGGGTACCCCTGCATACCCTGATCCACTTTAGGTACTTAATTGGTACCATACTTGCTAAATACAGAAATTGTAAAATTACAAATTTTCGGAATATTAAATTCATAATTTTTAAACCAACAAACATATGACCAATATTAGTGTGGATTATTGTTACACCTCACTAGGGGACATAAATAAGCTATTTAGAAATTTTCCATGTTGATCGCAAAGTGATTTTATTTTCCGAAAATTGGGGTTTTTCGAATGCTGCGAAAAATATTTATCCTAACAGGGAGCTCTAACAGAGTTCATTTTATAGAGCGTGAAATTCTGCACAAACTCGTCTCGAAAACCAAAAAATCGAAGAGGACCATTATTCGAAAAATCCCCTCAAAAACATCGATTTGAAAAAAATATTTTTAAACATGATCGTGTTGGTGCTCAAATTATTCGCCAAAGTGTGTAGAGTAATGTTTTTGTTGACAACTTTTCATAAAAATCATTACCTGGGTAGCTACATTCTCGTAAAAGTCAACATTTCCGCAGAATTCCAAAATCCTCGCAAAATGTTCACATTTACGAGAATGTAGCTACCCAGGTAATGATTTTTATGAAAAGTTGTCAACACAAACATTACTCTACACACTTTGGCGAATAATTTGAGCACCAACACGATCATATTTAAAAATATTTTTTTCAAATCGATGTTTTTGAGGGGATTTTTTCGAAAAATGGTCCTCTTCGATTTTTTGGTTTTCGAGGTGAGTTTGTGCAGAATTTCACGCTCTATAAAATGAACTCTGTGAGAGCTCCCTGTTAGGATAAATATTTTTCGCAGCATTCGAAAAACCCCAATTTTCGAAAAATAAAATCACTTTGCAATCAACATTGAAAATTTCTAAATAGCTTATTTATGTCCCCTAGTGAGGTGTAACAATAATCCACACTAATATTGGTAATATGTTTGTTGGTTTAAAAATTATGAATTTAATATTCCGAAAATTTGTAATTTTACACTTACTGTATTTAGCAAGTATGGTACCAATTAAGTACCTAAAGTGTATCAGGGTATGCATGGGGTACCCCCAGAAAAAATTTCAGCTGGATCGGTCACCCTCATGTCCGGTCGCAACAGGCAAATCCTCGAATCTTACGTAGCCGGTGTCTTAAGAAGATGGTTTGCAGACTAATGATGAACGTGCGTACAATCAACGCGACATCGGGAGAGACCCTCCCATGGACATACGTCGACTTGTCTACGGGTGAGCACCAGTAGATCGGGGACTCATTCCCTATGGGAAGTCCTCCCTCGAATGGTGGTTGGTTGAGGGAAGGACATGTGCATGTCTGCCTCGGGGATTCGTTCCTTCGTCGCCATTCTCCCTGCACTCGTTCGATTCCTGCAGTGTCTGAGGAGATATAGAGACACGCGGAGAGCCCATCCCCATCTGGTGAGTGCAGAGAGAGAGGGGGGAGGGCATTCTCCTCCTCAGACCAATGCGGGGAAGTACTCGACGACGTTCCTGGTAGTCTCGATGGGGGCAGCTAACAAGTACTACGAGAGGATCGAACCCAATTCGACGTCGCCCTTCTTCTACATATGGATCGCCTCCTACATCATCTCGTTCACTTACACCTTCCTGTGGGATGTATTCATGGATTGGGGTAAGGAATGAATCAATAGGGGAGAGGAGTCTATCCCTTCCAGGTCTCATCGATCCCCGATCACCCAAGGATGCACCCTTCTTGAGAGAGGAGATGATATACGGCAATAAGGTCAGTATCTATCGACTCATACAAATAGATGATTGCAATACAATTGTGAGAATGCAATTAACGAGAATGATGGATTGAGAAGAGACTCGTATCTCAGCAGACTCGTATCCCCCCTCTCCTTCAGTTGTACTACTACGGGGCGATCGTGCAAGACTTCGTACTTCGTCTCTCGTGGGTACTCAATGTCTCCCTGGGAGAGGCATGGACTCTCGATGCTGACCTACTCATGTGCATCACTGCTCCTCTCGAGGTGAGAGTCATGGAGAGAGAGAGAAGGAGACTTCCCTTCTCTGCAGGTATTCCGTCGATTCATATGGAACTACCTCCGTCTGGAGAACGAACACGTCAACAACTGTGGACAGTTCCGAGCAGTCAGAGATATCTCCGTCAAACCCATTCGAAGGTAGCTATTTTCCTCATATTGGAACACTGATTCTAAATTATCTATTTTAATTGATTTAAAAAAATATCTGTTCAGGGCGATCTAGATGCGCTGATAGCGAAGATGGACCAGATGGACGGAGTCACCCCACAGGTCATTGAATTCCGTTCTTTGAATTAGGATGAATGGTTCCTTCAGGGGGTTGGATCTCGTGGAGAGAGTGAAGAAGCAGAAGAAGACTGCCAAACACACGAGACAATTACTGAAGAAGACGAGATTGAACAAGGTGAGAAGAAGAGAGCATCCTTCCCTTTCCTCAATCTGAGGGTTGAGGTCACTCTCGCTACCACCAACAACTCTCCCTCTGTCGCCCTCGTGGAGAGCAAAAATCTGTAGAAGGATGGCATGTAGACTATCACCCCTTCCCCCATTCCTTCCTTCATATTTCCATTTTTATCTGCTTACAAATCATTTAAATACAACACTATAATCATTCCACCCTAATTTCACTTAGTGCTCTATTGAAAGTGTCCTCTACCTTCCGAACCGATCAATCCAATTCCAACTTGTACTACAATCTCAAAAGAGATCAAAGATCATCCACCGGCGCTCCTTTTCGTATGGCCAATATTGTTGTAGAATCGATTCGATTGTAAATAAGTTCCCTAGCCAACAATTCAGTTCTGTCAGACAGCTCTCTCATTCTATTGTACTACCATAGTATTCAGTTCAAGTATTCTTTAGTTGATATGTATTGATTACAATTTAATCAATCTCTATTCAATGATCCCGTTGTTCCATGATCAAACTCATTCCCCGTTCTTGTCTCAATTCACACCTTCCATTTCAATCCCCGTCCAATCGATACTTTAATCTTCAATTTACTAGTCACCCTTATAATCTATTTTTCCTTCCTTCATATTTCCATTTTTATCTGCTTACAAATCATTTAAATACAACACTATAATCATTCCACCCTAATTTCACTTAGTGCTCTATTGAAAGTGTCCTCTACCTTCCGAACCGATCAATCCAATTCCAACTTGTACTACAATCTCAAAAGAGATCAAAGATCATCCACCGGCGCTCCTTTTCGTATGGCCAATATTGTTGTAGAATCGATTCGATTGTAAATAAGTTCCCTAGCCAACAATTCAGTTCTAGTCAGACAGCTCTCTCATTCTATTGTACTACCATAGTATTTCAGTTCAAGTATTCTTTAGTTGATATGTATTTGATTACAATTTAATCAATCTCTATTCAATGATCCCGTTGGTTCCATGATCAAACTCATTCCCCGTTCTTGTCTCAATTCACACCTTCCATTTCAATCCCCGTCCAATCGATACTTTAATCTTCAATTTACTAGTCACCCTTATAATCTATTGAAGATGATCATTTTTTGTTAATTTTGTAACCAATTGTTTCCCGTTACGGAAGTTAGTAAATTTGGCAATGACTAACTCCTTTCCATACTATTCAATCGGATGCTCAGTGCTTCTCAGGTTGGTCCCTCCTTCATTTTATTTATGGAAATGGTAAACAAAATGTGAGAGCGATCGAGTTGTGTTGAAAAGGTAGAGAAGGAATCATCGATTCCAATTTGAGAAGAGAATGTATGGATAATCCAGCTTAGCGAGAAAGTGGGGATGGGAGTCAATCGAGATGTTTCAGCTATTTCAGGACCAGTCAGTCAGTCAGGTTCCAGTTTATATTTTATTATTATTAATTAATTTTTATTTAAAATCGGGTTCTATGAGAGACGAATAATAAATACGTGATTGGAGGTGCTGGAGTGTGCCAAGCAGGGAATCGCCAGCAGTGGAGTTGAACTCAATTCCATCCTCGTCGCCTACAGCAAGGTCTCTGATAAAAGTTTCCCAGTGGGTTCCCAGTTGGGAGCCCGCATGTATCTCATTGGGAAATCACTGGGATACCACTGTGAACCCACTGAGAAAATCCACTGTGAACCCACTGTGAAATTCCACTGTGATCCCACTGGGATCCCACTGGGAATTTCCACTGTCATCCCACTGGGATAGCGACTTGAGCAGACTTTCCCAGTGGGATCACAGTGGTATCCCAGTGGATTTCCCAGTGAGATACATGCGGGCTCCCAACTGGGATTTCACTGTGATCCCACTGGGAAACTTTTACCAGAGGTACCCTAATCATCATATACCCAATCAATATACTTCCGTGTTGTAGGAACAATAATGAACTATTAAGTCTAACTTGGAGATATGACAACCGGGATGAC
>BTRK01000003.1:25601272-25866239 GCA_036245805.1 Pristionchus mayeri | reverse complement strand
GTGGTTCTTCTGAATGGCCGACCTCTCCGCTTTGCAACAATCGCAGTGCCCCTCATGAGAAACGGCTGTAATTTATGGGGTCGAGTTCAGTCGGTTAATCCTCTCTCTCTTTCTCCGTCCCCCCACTTCTCCCCTCTCGTTATGTCCTTTCTGCTCGTTAGACTTCCTCTTCCTTCACGAATCTGCATCTACCACAAGTCTCATTGCCTTTATCTACCAGTATTTGATCGATTCGTGATTACTGTAGTAGCATGTATAGTGCGAGGAGTGCTATTGGGAGGGCGACGTTTCTCGCATCGACCCCTTGTGGTTGGCTTCCGCCGAACAAACCCAAGAGGTCAATGGGAAACCGAAGTCCGCTCCGATTATTCCAGTCTTGCTGTGATTGACCATTCATCGTGCCCCTCTCTCTCTCTCCTCACCTCTCCCGAGAGTGGTTTAGTCCAACTGGTGTACTGGGATTCCATCATCGTCACGTAGTACTGGACGGAGAAGTTGGCATTGCACAGGTCGTCTTCACAGCAATCATCGCAGTTCACCTGAATGGGATGGGAAGAGATCGTACCTCCCCTGCCCCTTCTACCACCCACTCATCCAAATCCGCTCCTTTTATTACTGTTTGAGGAGATACTTGGTTTCTCAGAAATATTTTTACTTTTCCGAATGTTCTCACAGTTGCCGTCACCTCATCCATTCATGGCCATTTCTCACTCCATCCATTCATCATAGCCCCCTTCCATCACCCCCCCCCCCCCTCCCCCTCCTCCCCTCCTCCTCTTTCATCTCCTATCGCCCACCAATCCTCCCTTTCCACACCCACGAGGTGCCAAAATAGAAGGGAAATCCCAAAGTGATGCCATCCCCATTCGAGAGACTTTCCATTCGAAGACCTCGATACATTCATTCCATTCAATTCGAATCGTCTTCTTGATTGACTCGACCTCGTTAACTGCTCCACAGTGAATTCCCCTCAGTGCGTGTTATTCCCTCCGGTGGGAGTAGTTAGAAATTCATGTGTTCAAAGTTACTTTTCCTTCTCTCATCTGTCATCGCTTTCTCTTCCTTTCTTTCTCTTCATCCCCCTAACTTTCGAAAAACGTCACTGCATTGTCTTCCTTTCTCACGTATTCTAACACTCCAGAGAGCAGTTTCATTCCGTTTCCAGAGTGATCCCCATCCCATCCCCTGATACTGTGCCTTTGAGAGAATTCCTATTGACATACGAATTGGTGCGCATTTCGTATTCTATCCATCTCATTCTTCCGTCGTGGCCTTCATAGAAATTGCCCCTTTCCTCTCTTTTCCCTTTCCTCTTCGAAAATCATAAATTGCAGTGAAATTTGGGTGGAGTGAAGTTTGTGTTGACTCGGGAACTTCTGCAGGCAAAGGTTCGGTTACTCGCAGAAAGAGAAGAGAGCAACGAACTCCCCCCAGGTATCTTTCCCCTCCCCCCCCCCCTTCCTCCCCTTAGTCCTCCACCAACCTGATCTTGTCCGTATCCCTCTGACTCGCACAATTCACTGCATCTCTCCCCACATCCTCTACTCACTGACGTGAATGCGTTGTTGATAGTCATGACTGCAGTCTGCAAGGTTGATCTTTGATCTCTCTCTCTCTTCCCTTCTCACCACACAGAATCCCTCCCAGGGTGCACATATCTTGCTGGTCTCTTCCACATCGTATAGCACGAGACTCTCGTTAGCACACCACGCATCCCTCAATCGACCACCCATCTTCCCCTTTCTCATCCAACTCATTCTCACCTGTGTTCCATGTCGTACAGTTCATTGAACGAAAAACTGCAACTGTAGCAGCGTAACGCGACCGCGACGCATGAGAATACGGTAATAATCGATAAACTTGTGATGAGCAGGTGGATCATGGTGAGCAATGAGAATATCGATCGTGAGATTCGGAAATGCTCTCGGATAAGGCCCTTCCTCTACGTGGCAGGCATTGCTGGACTATCTCCGGGAGTTTTGAGTGAGTTAGTGCTATCAAAGAGTAGAGGGTAGGTCACGGGAGATAGAAGGAGACACTACTCAGCTGTTTTCGACAGCCCGACCAGTCTGGGAAGGATAATAGTGGTGTGGAGAGGGAGGGATACCTAATAGCACCCCTATCCACGTCCACATCCCGCTTTATACTCCGAATATTAGCCCTATTGACGACCTTTTTTCCAGATCGATTCGGGACCGTAATCAACCTAATTCCCGGCTTCCGACTGAAGGCTCCTTCCAGGCTCAATGTCTATCACATTGCCATTGACGATGATGAAGGTGAGAAGAATCGATGGAGGAAGAAGTACAGTACCTTTTAGGGGTCGATCTCACTCCCTTCTGGACTACGGTGTTCAAAGCAATCGATGAGGAGAGGAAGAAGAGGGGAAAACTTCTGTTACTCTGTGGGATGGGCATATCAAGGAGTGCAACATTCGCTATTGGATACCTTATGTGTATCGAGAAGTGAGAAGGGAGAGAGGGAGAGGAGGAGATGGAATGTCTGCAGACTCACACTGCACGACAGTTACAAGCATGTGCAGCACTGCCGATCAGTTGTCTGTCCTAATATGGGATTCTTCCGTCAAATGATCGAATTGGAAGAGAAGGCGATCCCCCCTCCCCCCTCTCCTCCCTTCACTCTCTTCCTTCAGATGTTCTCTCGTCGCACAGTGAATCTAATCGAACCGATGAAGGGGATAGTAGTGGCTGATGTTGTCTGGAATGAACTCTACGATGAGATGATGGAGAGTATGACAGAGGAAGAGAGAGTACTCATCATTACTGCCAACAAGTAACTCATTCAATACCTTACTTCCTCTGTCGTTCTATCGAATCAACTATGCTTGGAAAGGGTGTTGCAACTTCTTCCGAATGAGTCCCCTTGACGAGTGGTAACTCAGATCGAGTCCTCCTCCGTGCGCTTCTCCTTCTTCTTCAGTCTCTACCATTGGGTCTTCTTCCAGCAACAATGATCTCCATCTCGAATTGGATAGTCTCTCACTACGATCTGCCTGATAGATAGTAGCATGTAGACGCATGAATATCTGTAGATACGGAATTGTACACGACTTTACCGAGCTTATACATCTAATGTATGTTCAATGATAAATGTTTCTCTGTCAAGTTAAAATTTTATACAAGTCGTAGTCTTACGCAAGTGCAGGAATAGTTCAATGAATTATTCCAAATGATATTTATACACAATTTCAACTATATTTTGTTGTTATGTTGTTGTGCATACATGATAGAACAACACTTGTATAAAATATACAGTACTGTGAGAACAGAATGCGTAGTCCGTGGTGTGGTGTGCGAGAGTTATCACATTTTGTTGTATTACTCACGGAACGCGGGAGAAAAAAAGTTCGGCGAGTAATACAACAAAATGTGATAGATCTCGCCCACCACACCACGGACTACGCATTCTGTTCTCACAGTACATAAAAAATGATGAGAAAAATGAGAAATATATTTTTTTCGTTTTTCATTTTTTTTCTAAAAAAATTTCCACGTGAAACATATAATATATCATATGATATCATGATAGTATACTATTGCTAATAAATTTTAAAAAAACATATATATTTAATGTAATGTAAATAAAGTTAAGTTAGTTATTGATAGAGAAACCGGTGCCGTCATAAAGAAATAGGCTCGTGGGCGCACGACAATTGCAATTGTCGTGCGCCTGGTTTTGAATTTTTCTAATTTTTTCCTTTTATCGATTTTATCTCTTAATTTTTATTAATAATGTTTTCCATCATTTATGCTTTTCAAATAGTATCAGAAATATTTATGTCAGGCATGTTGATCACTCAGAAGCCAGAATATGCACGAAAAATAGAAGAAGATCGTCTTAATCCGTTTTTAAACGATGAAGTTCTGCTGAATTTGGCAGATAAGAAGCTCTCAGTGAGTTATCTTAAGTTGTTTCTTGATTTTTATCCTTTATTACTTATTATACTTGTTATAACGAGAGTAATTTTTGCAGAATGCAGACATATACACTGCTCACACGTACTACAACTACGCCATTGTCCTCAACAGTCACATCGAGCGAGCTCTCGCATGCGAATCCCCCAGACTTCAACCTGCTGTCCAGAGACTATGCGAGTAAGCGAATCATTTGTGGTGGAGTCTCAAAGGGACCTTTGCAGACTGTCTTCTCTCGTTGGAAAGGCCGCAGATATCCGAGTGACCGGTGACGAGCAGAAATCGCTAAGCGCCTTCACCAAAGCGCTTCTTGCGAGACGAGCTGCTGATCTCATCCTCGTGCATCATGCAACCGTTCGTTTACTCTTTTCCATAAACACCATTTTTTGGTTCAATCAATAAAAAATTCAGAGTTCTCTGAACACGAAGCCTAGCCCCGAGTGGAAAGTATGCGTATCGGCCCTGTGCCGTCTGGCTCTGTACTGGCTAGCTGCATGCAAACAGTATGCTACATTTACATATTATTGTATATTTTCCTTTGAGCCAATCAATTTGTCTATTGAGAATAATTGCAGCACGACTTCTGCGACTTCGGCCCTCGTAGCCCTTGAGGCACTCGAAGCTAATTCGATCAGAAAGCGCCTTGATGTTGATGAGGCTCGAGTTGAGAGGCTGCTACATAATCCCGAGGTGAATTTTTGTTGTTAGAATATGTGATTAGAATATACGGAAATCTTTAATTACAGTGTGCAGAGAAATTGGGAGATGCTTGTGGTGCAGCGTGCCCCTCTGCCACCTCTTCCCCCTCGAGGAGCGGACTCTCTTTCACTCCCACTCTCATCTCATTCGTTCCTCTCGGAGGATTCGAGAGATGCATCCAAGAGGCAGCTCAAAGTGAATCACCTCCATCACTCACCGACGACAAATACGAGAAGTGCATAGGAGGTGAGTGAAGTAGAGAATGGAATCGACTCCAATCGTGGAACACACACACACACGCGCGCTCTTTCTCTCTTTCTGTCAGCATGGTGGCGAACACTTGATCACTTTCAGCACTCGCTGGAACCCTGGATAACTCGATGGTTGTCCGTCGTCTCGTCAATATCATGAGAATGGACTCTGTTGTTTCATCAGGTGGGTGAACAATGTCTTGCGCGACAAACAACGTTATCTGCTTGAGGCTCATTCATCGACTCAATCTTCCCCACTCTTCCTGCCTATCCTAACGAAGCCTCCTTCAAAGTGCTTTACAATGCGGAGCTCAGTAGATTCGACCTCAAGGTAAGTGATGAGTATGATATTCGAGTGCTATTCCCTGGTATTGAGTGTTACTTGGTGCTGTTGATGGGATGGACGAGGGTGTGTCTCTCTTCTCGTCTCTCTTCGATCACTGGAGCATCTCGATTACTCTCTCCTGCTCCTCTTCCTGTCTCCATCTTCTCGCAGCATCAGATGTCTCTCTGGAAGTCACTCGTATTGAGGGCACAGAATAGGTGAGTCCCATAGATGAAATACTGTTTAAAGATCGAAAAATAATTTTAGTGGAGCAATCTAAAATTATTTTTTTGTATTTTAATTACTTGGTATCTGCATTTCAACACCCAAAATGCTATGGTAGGAGGTATTGCACTGCCAAAATGATTAAACATTTTTTGTGTGGTGAGGGCACTGAATAGAAGGGCACTGAAAATTCCAGACACACGAGTCCGTCGGAACACGCGTTGTCAGTGCAGGGAGTGAAGAAGGTTACTCGACTGATGAATGCCCCTCCTGTGCCTCTCATGGGCACTCTCTTCTATACCATACGGCGAGTCGATGGAGGGGAGAGGAAAAAGAGGGGGCTATTACAGGGACGACTGCAAGGGCGAATTCATCACTGAATTGTATGCGAGGAAGATAGTAGATACTATCTGCTGGTCAGTATACTTCCCTTCCCTTCTCGAGTAACCAATATCATCATTTTAGAAGTCCTTCATTACAGCTATGATTCGTGTGCTGATCGCACCATCTTCCGTTCTCCTCAGGGAGGGATCGAATTCGATAGTGAGGAGGAGATGAGACTGCTCAATGATGTGAGTCCCCCACTTCTTTTCCCGTAACGGATAGTCTCTCTTGGATAGAAAAAGATGATCGATGTATTGCAGGCGTACATCTTCATATCTGATTGTGAGATGAGGAGAGGAGAGTGGACGAGTGCGGAGAGAACTCTCCTCATGTGTGATCAGGATGAGCAGATAGTGGAACAATTTATAGAGGTGAGGATGGAGAATTGAGATGTGAATAATTCGTTGAAGAAACGAGGAATGGAAGTGAATGCAGGTGTATTCTGCATGGCTGAGGGCTCTGGATGCGGGTGGGGATTCGAATGGAAGAGCAGCAGTGGAGACGAAACTGAGAGAAATGGAGGTATCACCAAATTTCTTTTTTTTTGAATACAGGATGAATTATGAATCGCAGGTGAAAATTCAAAAGTTCCACCCTTGTCGATCGGAGAAAACGAGCGAAGAAAAGGGGAACGGGAGCATGGTTTCTGTGAAGGGACTCAGGAATGGGAAGAGCAGATCGCCAGCCATCTCCATAGAGGAAGACGATCTCAATGTGAGCACTACAATGGGACACTGCTCTTGTTTTGGTTCAAATTTACTTCCTTCTTAATTGGCTTCCTTACTCTTCTCTTCGCTTATCGGGTTGCCAATAAAGAAATGATGAGAAGTTGCAGCGTTCGTTGGCCAGTTCCGAGTACACGTCTGCTCCCAGTACTCCATTCAAGAATGGAACGATATTCGGCGCTGAGACTCCTACTTTCGTAAGTATCGGTATATTGACTTTTTTTTGGCTCTGCTTTCCACTATTTCCCCAATGTCATGGATGCAGCACACTCCGGGTGGCCGTCCTTCCCTCTGGCCGGGAGCCATACCAAAGAATCTCTTCCTTCAGGCCACTCAGGTAGCCAACACTATTTAATTGTCAAGAACAACGTAACCGCGACTGATATTATTGAAATTTAATACTTCTACCTAAAACTTATGAAAATTAAAGAATGCGTCGTCAACTCCTAAGTCCTCTCGTTCATCCGCCCCCATCGAGTTCAGAGAGGAAGAAGTGCAGACTGATGCGGATGACAGTGTATTCATCGTGAGTATCTTTCTCCCTCTCTTCAATCCACGGTACAATGGCTGGAAAGTGTTCTCAGCAGGAGGCCGAACCCTCCGTCTCCGCAGTGACCAACAGCCAGAATGACACCGAGGTGAACTAACTATTTATTTTTATTTTAGGGTTGCCCCATGGATGAGTAAGTAGGTCGTGTAATGAGGAAGAAGAGGAGGACTTATCAGCATAGGATCATGCTAGCTCTTTCTCATTTACTCCTCTCATGCACTCTCATGCAAGACAGACGCATCAATCTCGTTGTCCTCTCTCGTTGTCCTCTCTCTCCCCTCTCCTTTCTTCATCTTTCTTTTTTTCTCTCTCTCCACCGCAATCGTTTCTTCCTAATTATCATCTCCTCATAGTCACGGGAGAATCACAATAATATGTTGATTTATTCCATGCTCTACGTGGGTGGTCGAGAATTGCTGCTAAGGAATGCTCATTCATGCAGAGGAATGTACATGTCATGTTGAGAAGGGAGAACGGATATTCGATGGTCTTTGAATATTTTTTAATGGTGGTGGTTCACTACAGGTCCAAATGCGTAGGCGTACTTCCTCGGAGAAGGAAGATCTGAGCGCATCCTTTGTTCCTCTTTCAAATATTACTGTAATAGGAAGAGAGAGAATGAGGAAGGGGGTGGAGGAGGGGTAGGGGTAGTACGAATTCGTGCGGTCTGGGGCTTTTCTTTGGAAGGATTCTATCATAAGTAAATACTTAAGTGTCTCATTATGGGAGGAGGGGGAATTTTGTTCTTGGAAGGAACAATGAGAAGGAAAAGGAGTGACGAGTACCGATGAGATTCACACAAATGGATTGGATAGAAATGAATGCATTCTCTGCAGGTGTCTCGTCATAGAAGCATCTCCGAGGTGGATTTACCAGAAGAGGAATTCGAATTGGAATCCATGATGACGAGTCTCAATATCATCAACGATGAATTTGCCCAGCGAACACAGGCTAAGGTACACTTTTTTTCCCATATTTATCGTGTTTGTTGTATGTTGATTAACTAACGACACGATAGTTTATCGAGGTATCGAGGTGACTTGTCAATGGATGGTCACGGGGAGGGGAAGGGCACTGGGATGGGCAGCAATACTCGGAGATCGATTGAGAGGGAGATCATCAACAAGGGGAAAGGATTGAGGAGAGAGAGATCACTCCATCCAACTGTACGGGTTGCGAGCTCTCTTCTGGAATTCCATCCACGAGTAGGGATTGCGGGCTCGCTTCGTTCCTGACTGAAATTGGCTGATTTTTAGTGATTTCATTCGCTAATCAAAATTGGCCTATCTATTCGGGGAACTTGCATTGCTTGATCCAATTTTCTCGCGATAATCGGAAAGCCAAAGAGGTTTCTCAATATATGCGAGAGTCGTGCAGAGGGCACTGCTATAGATTGGGGTACAGTTTAAAGTACCAAGGATATACCCGGGCATGTGGATAATACTTTACGACTACCACATCCCTATGTCCAGATCCATTTCCCTGGGTCTAAGACAAACCAATACCTAAACCGACGGGTAAAAGCATTCGGACAATACCAATACAATATCTATCGGTACCCCAATCTGGGCTTCTATAGTAGTGCCGTGCAGAGATAGTTGATAAGCAAAATTTGAGATGTGTTGAGAAGGATGAAAGTGCGGATAACATATTATCCACATCGACCTTCTTACGTATTTACATTAGCAATCGGCCGGATATGAGGGGGTAAAATGGGCTTGTCGCGTGCCCCTATTTTCATGCTTGCTCGATTACCCATAGGGGACGCGATCCGTGATGGAGAAGTGAGACGGGCAAGACACGGAATGTGCAAGCCCCCCCCCCCCCTCCCGGAAGGGAATGTTGTGAGTAGGGAAGCATTTCTATGATTCTCTCCGAGTATCATCAGAGATCGGCTTCTGATTATGCAGTCACATTTCCGTTATGACATTGTTTTGGCAGCTCTCTCGTTGAGATACGCGGTTGGTATTTTATTTCTACGGTAGGAGTGCCGTCATAAGATAGGTAGGGACGGTGCAATTTCCCCTATTGCTTTACTACTCGATTACTCGAGCCGCTCTCCCCTCCGTCATTCTCGTTAAACAACGCACTTAAACCAACGAGCTTTTAAAAGCAACTGCGATTAATAGCGTGAGTGCAGCATGTGTTCTCGATAAGATGTTGAACGTGAATAGTGTAAGTGAAGTATAAATAGAAAGGTGATGACTAACCATCCACGAGTATGGATTCCTTCCTCGTTTGTCCACGTTCTGCCACGAGTATGGATTGCGACCTCGTTTATCCTCATCTGCAATTCAGGCGATTTTTGATCGCTTTCTGTTGTGTCCCCACAGGGTTGTATCCCGTGAATCTTCCAAGTATGTAATAAGTGGAAAATATTGAAGTGGTGCTTCACAATATTCAGCACTTTTACTTTTCGCACAATTATTGAGTGCCTAGTTTTCCTCATTATTTCACTCGTGAAGTTTGAAGTGGTCCCTCGTTCTCTCGAAAGTGAGGACTCTGTGAGGAATACGCTATCCTAGCTCCTCTTTCTACACGTTAGAGCTGAATGTATGGGGTCACACAATATGGAAACTATGCAAGCTAAATCTGTCAACGTTCACGTTCACATTCAGAAGGAGAGAATTGTCTACAAAAAGAGATGGTTATCATTTCTGTTAAAATACATACTGATGTCGTCGAGTGCGAGGATGGAGATGAGGATGGAGGCGAGGATGGCGAGAAGGAGAAGGGAAGGAAGGAAAGATCGAGCCATTCCAAAGGTTGAGGGAAGGGACCTGCGGATGGAGGAGTGTCGGGATGGAATGGAGACAATGACGAGAAAAGAATAATGATGCGCGGAGAATGAGAAGCTACGGTGGTTGAAATTATGGGTTAGGCTGGGATTGGTGGTCTCCGAATGAAATGGCCTCCGTGGATCAGTGAGAAAGAAGGCGGAGTCTGGAGAAGGAGATTAGAGAAGATGGAACTTATGGGATTGAGAGAATAGGGCGGAGTCTGAGGCTAAAATTAGGAATGGATAGGATGACGTGTGATGTGATGATTATCCCTCGTGTTATTGCGGGATAGATTGGTATGAATCGGTGCTATACCAGGAAGGAATTTATTGTTTTCAAGAATGCTCCTGTTTTTTTTGGTTTCCACATCGTGTTTCTAAACAGCTGTTACGGTTGAATAAGCAAGGGGTGTGAATGGGGAACTTATCCTCATCCAAGTTTAAGTTCCCCGTAGCTCCGGATGTCTACTTCTCTTCTCTTAGTTTTTTTTTATGGTAGACACATAGGAAGGTAGTTTGGAGATTTTTAACCATATATTTCGGGTGACAGATCTACAAATTCTAAGAATGTCTACGTTTTACATATTTGCTATAGGCTTCTGTGGACATCTGCCATCCGTTTAATATGTCAAAAGAATCTCATTTGAAATTCACGAGATCCTTAGAAAGTTGACGATAATCTGGCATCTCGCGAGAATGTGTGAGAGATCAGGCAAACGGAGAGTGTCAGAGAATAACCAAGATAGGATGTCGAAACGTACTCTTCTCTACTCGCATATTCTCTCGATTGTATCAGATTAGGACGACCTTTCTCGCCGCTGGCAGGGATCAGAGAGCTCGCGGAAACAAAAGATTCTCGCAAGATTCTGACAGATTAGACAGGAGGCTGGGTGGTTTTGAAGATTATTGCCTGCCTCCTAATTGACCACTTTTAGGCCATTTCCTTTATGAGACCGTAATTCACGGAGACCTTTAGCGAATAGGAAAACGTGGAAGTTCTTAGAACCCGATTTAGCTCTCGTAATGTCTCGATCATAAACTCAACCTAGCCTCGTGCCCTTCCCTATTCATTCTCAATGGGGTTTTATGTTAATGGGAGCACCGTCTATAAAGATACGTTTCCCTAATCCTGAATGCTGTAAAAGGGCGTAAGGGACCTCCCACATGCGGCTACTTGGATAGATTGCGAGTGGGGACTTTGTAATCACTGTTCTTCTTTTCTTGCCAGATTCTCTCTAATTTGGTGGGGGAGAAACCTTTTATTGCTTCGCAGTATTTTTACTTCTATTGGGAGATTCATCACAGTAGAAGGGAGGGGAAGGAGGGGGTGGGGATCAACTATAGGATTGGATGACTGGGCGACTAATCGTGTTTGGATACGTGGGGTCGTTGAATGAGACATAAGAGAAAAGGATAATGGGATCATTTTCATTCATATGGGAGAAGGAAAAGAATCATGGTTTTCGATTTCCATCTTCTCCCTTCTATTCCCGTTTTCTGGAGATGAATCGTGGAATAGAGTCATTGACTGGGATACTCGCTTAATTGCCGTGGGCTCGTGTTGGGATACGAATGGTGAGAACAAAAGATGAGTGGGCACATTCCCTCGACATCCGGAGTTGGCAGGCTATGAGAGGACTGACTTACTCATATATCCCAGAGCACGGATATGACGCCGAATCGTCACGTATTAAGGGTAAAAAGAAGTTCCATTCAATGAAAGCCACTCGGAGATATTGCTCCCTTTTCTCTTTGTTAATCGTATATCGCGAATGTGACAAGAATTAGAAAGCTGAAGAGGATGAGGAAAGGAAGTAGCGCATCTGCGATCTACTGAGATGGAGGAAGAGGCTTATTTAGATACAGACAGACTTATTCGCAGATGTAGGCATCGCACGTGTGGGGAGAAATATAATACACCTGCAGAAAGGCGAACCTTATTCGGAAAACCTGTATTCTAGACCAATATTAGCTGTATACAATCTGCCACGAATAGTTGAATAGTCGGTTGCAAAAAAATAAAGTTGACGTTTCGCCTCAGGGGAACGGAGGAGAGGACCACAATGGGTTGATTCTAGAATGGTGGGGGAACCAATGACTGGGAGGGTGGAAGTGGTTGAGTGATGGAAGTGAAGAGGCATGACTCCATCAAATGTAATCCTTCTCCCTTCCAACCCATTGTTCTTCTCACTTCAACTCATTTCTCGTCTCTCTCAACCTTTTCTTCTCTCGTTCGACCCACTTATGGGAAAGAAGAAGGAAGGGATCAGATGGACGATTCTTCCATTGCACGAGGTTGAATGCACGTGGGAAGTGAGGAGGCGTATAGACGGGGAAGTTGTCACCTCGATATTGCGATTGGATGGAGTGTGGAATGAGAGGAAACGAAGAGGGTAGAGGAAGATGATCGGAAATGGACAGATTGTTAAAGTTACTCAACAACCATGAAAATTACGATATATATATATATATATATTAGGTTGAGCCTAAAGTTTTGCGCGATTTTGGCTCTCAACTTTGAGTTCGTGCATTTTATTTTGCTAAAATAACGATCTGTTGTCCTGATGTCGATATATAGGGACATGTACAACCTTTAGAATAATATATTTTAACTAGAGAAAATAACTCTACTTTGCGAGAAATTAAGGTCTGCGTAAATTTAGCTTTTTCAGAAAAATATTGAATTTACTTTAAATTGCTGTACTTTGCCGAGAAATTTTTAGATAGAAGCTCATAAAGTTTATTCAGAAGCCCGAGGTGTGCACTACCTAGTACCAAAAAGAGAGAGCTGTGCATTTCAGTATACGCTTCGTATAGGTCAATGAATCACGGGTACTTGAAAAAATCAGAGTTCTCTCGAACAAATCACCCGTTTCGCGGATTAACGAGACTGGCAGTTACCTATGGGCGCTGTTATCGTTACTTACAGGGTTCTCTATTGCAACGATATTTAAGAGCCCTCTTGGCTTTCTCATCTAAAAAAGTGTTATTTGCATCTGAATTATTTTTCAATCAAAATGTCGAAAACGCTGATATGGAGGGTCTTCAGGCACAATTCACCCAAGAAAAAATAGCGACCTAAACAATATTACTAATTAGTGAGTGATAGGGTAAGGGTCGTTCGTTAATTTTAGCACGAAAGAACCGCCCTTCGAACCACGTGGCTAGCACAAAAAAGGCAAAAGTGTGTATTTCGATTATCTACATTGGACACCTAAAATCCGAAAACCCCTGTCCATGAATGGAGTTCCGCATTCTCTCCCAAATGGAACTTTGACGTGTACTAGAAAGGTAGTTCACATTCATAAATAATTGCAATCCCAAGATCTACCGGTATAGATACAGTGCCCAAAAAACTTTTCTTGACAATCGGCATGAAACTAAAATTCTGATTACGCGCTTATTTCTTCTAATAGACCCTTTATGGCTGATCATCTCAACATTACCAGTACAATATATGCCAATCATGCTTTACAACTGTGCATACATTTTCATACCCTCGGACTCCGAGGGTACCCACTTTAACATAATTTAGTCTGCCCGATCTATGAGTAGGCTCAAAAGATGCGCTGTGGGGCGCCGATAACAAATCACCTTATTGGTAGCCACTTATATTGCCATCCTAGTGAACGGGAGCCACTTATATGCAAATACAGTAATTTTTGGCATTTTTCCAACTATGGCCTAGAGACTCGGGAGTAGGCTCAAAAGATGCGCCGGGATGTGCAGATAACAAATCACCTCATTGGGAGCCACTTATATTGCCAGCCCAGGGAATGGGAGCCACTTATATTGTTTCCCCGAGGTTAATGAAAATGTATGCAACTGTGGTTAACATAGGGTCCTATCTCTGTTCTAAAATAAATTATAATCCTTTGAAAAGTCATGTCGTCGGTTAGCCACATGAAGTTTGCTGCATCGATGTTTTATTTCCCTTGGTTGGACAGATCTATGATAGTGTGCGCTAAAGAGAGTATAAATGTCCCTATCTAGCACTGAAAGATCTGAGATTGGGCATCAACGAACGATGTTAGATATCAGGATGCACTTTAGTCAAAATCGCGCAAAACTTAAGGCTCAACCTAATATATATATATATATATATATATATATATATATATATATATATATATATATATATATATATATATATTATTAAAAAATACGCCGGAATTGGTTCTAATTAGTAACTTTAATAATGAAAAAAATAGAAAATCAATATTAACTCCATGGGAGCCGCAATTATCAGTTTGAGTTGCCTGATCATGTGCGCTCTCTTCCTTTGCACACTCTCGCTAATTTTCTCGTGATAAGGGCACGACAGCCAATTCAAATAATTGTCATGGTTGTTGGGAAACGTTAAGAACACCATTTGGAGAGGGGAGGCGCACTGCGATAGAGTGGAATAAAGAAGGACGATTTGGTAGGGGAAGTGAAAGAGAAGATGGGCTCGTGCTGAGACTGTGGTTGTAATTGGAGTGTCACTGTTAGGTAGAAGAGGGGAAGGAAGGAGAATACTGATGTTCATGGAATGATGAAGGGAAATTAGATGCTAGGGGAAGGGAAGCAATTCTCGTTTCCTTACGGATGAAGGCGCAATACTTTTATTGGCGACGGGAAGAAGTGAGAATATTAATTGGAAGAATACTGAGAATATGGCAAGAGAGATAAATAAATGCATTCACGAAGGATTTTTCATTAATTGTAAGTGAGCTAAATGAGTGTTTGCAGGTGGATCAGCTGGAGAAAGCTTATGAGGAGGAGAGAGAAGAAGAGAGGAGGAGGAAGGAGGAAGAAGAGGAGGAGAGGAGAAAGGCTGATGAAGAGATACGGAGATTGAATGAGAAGATGCAGAAGAGAAGAGTGATCATGACCACTCCCAAGACCCCCTCCCTTCCCTCTCACTTAGGACATCGACCACTCGGAGCTGCACCAACTGTCGATGCTATGGTGAGTGAGAGGGTGGGGAACCAGCTACGGTAGAATTGATTAAAATAGCGCCGAAAAAATTCCACTGAGATAATGCATGATATTCAATAGAGAAGGAATGTGGTTTGATCTAGTGAATTAAATGGAATGTTGTTGTGAGAATGTTGAATATTCCCATCTCCTCGTGAGTGATTCCATTCCTCTCCATTCCTGATTCTCCTCCCCAATGGGGTGGAATAGTCGAGGAGGGGATAATAGACAGCTTCCGGCGCAGTCACGGGCAACTTGTGTGGTTGGCGGAAAAGGGCGCAAGCCCGTTTATAGGCTTACCCCTTTTTTGTATCCTGTGACCTAATGGCTCGTAGAAACACTTGAACAAGTTTTTTTTCTTTCAAAGTCTTTGAATCCTTACCATTAGAGAAATGAAATGGTGGAGTCAGAGAAAAGGAGAAATAATAGTCACCGGAACCCCCCCCCCCCCCTGCTTTTGTGGTAGCCATAAATCTCCATCTTTCATTGACACTTTTTTGTTTTAGGGGCCAATGTGATTGTGAAAGCAGAAGCAGAATCAGGATGTAATTTAAAAGAGATCGATGGAATGGCGGAAAGCCCTTTCCTGATTTTCACCTAATAGGCGGCGAAACAAGAATCTACGAAGATTCCATGTGACATTTTTAATATTCGGGCTCATCTCCTTTGAAATGTCCAAAACATGGTAGGGCACTACGAGGGAATGCAATATGAAGCAATCATGCGAATAAAGTGGTCCATTGCAGCAGGATCTCTCTTCCTCCTCTACTCTCCCTCGTCTGCTTCCGCAGCAGCAGCAACTCCTCCAGTCGTACCTGCAGCAGCCAGTGATGGCTGCAGCTGCTGCAGCTCCATCTACCTTGGGATCGGGACCAACTGTGAGCTTTCCACTAGCAACCATCTTCTTTGAATAGTTTTACAATTAATTAGGACGCGGTAGATTATAATGGGTGAGATTGCAGCTGCAGCAACTACTGGGAGCAGTCGCTGACCCCGCGAGTGTCCAGTCACCCAGTATCCTGAGAATTGTGAGGGAATCCAGCTCATGGTTGATATGGGTACATGATTGAATGGAAAGTATTGTCTTGTATTGAGGGAGGAATGCATCAAGGTGCCTGGACGGTGCCCCGTCCTATCTTCCCTCCTAGTGGACTGCAGATTGAGAGCCAGAAGAAAGAAGAGGAACCAAAGGTGAGGGGAGAGTCAGGATGGGAGGAAGCATCCCAATCCATTTTTATCTTCCGAGTACTTGATCTCAAAATAACTCAGTGAGCTGTCATTCTAAAAATAATGAATTTGGTCCTAAACTAATGTCCTCATGAAATAATCGAATGCCCTCAAAATTTCTGCATAGGTGCCAACTGCGAAGCCACTGAGTGCATTCGAGTCGGCATTCATGAAGAAGAAAGAGGAGGAGGAGAAGGAGGAGGGACAGCACAAGGGATGCATGTGCTGTGCATCCGAGGAGGAACAGGTACGGAGTAGAGAGAGAGAGAGAGGAGTGAGGGATGGACGAATTGGAGGAGCGATGGTTCGCAGCCTACGATCGAGTCACTGAGATAAACGATGGACTGGACTGAGGAGGTTTTCCCCACTCACCACGCCCACTCCCCCATTGCCATGCTAATGTAGATGTCGATTATTTTATAGCATTATATTGAATTGCTAAACAGAAGAGGGTTGACTAGAATGTGCACTGATTAACCCTTGAATAGCCTTTATATTACGAGATTTGCCTAGTCTTTGTTGTTCTACATCTCGCACTTATCTATATCAATCTCGGTCTCGATGTTTCCCCGTTGTCGGTTCATTAGGAATTGATATTTTTTGATCCCTTCCTCACACCGTTTGATTCCTGTGAATATATTAATTGATATTCGATGTAACATTGTATGCAAGGGAAAATCAACGATAGATGAATGAGTACAGTAGTGGTAGCAGTGCGAGGCGAGGGAGTGATCTCGCAACGCCTTCCTTCCCTCCCATCCTTAGATTGCGAAATCAAGAGAAGGCGGCTCGCCTCGTATTGCCAACCCAACATTACTTCAAAGACGTGACCTTATCCGACGGACGGGGCACTTTGCACATTTGAATGTGCAACTTGTCCCGTCCGTCGGTTAATTATCCGACGGACGGGGCAAGTTGCACATTCACAAAACTGGCGTCTAGGTGTCGTGTATCACTCGTTGCGGTTATGAATCGATCGACCTCAGGCTTATTAGTATTTTTATGCATATTTTTAAAATTTACTGTTGTGTACTGGTTGCAGAACCTATCACACAATTAATGTAATAAATCAGGCAATAATCCTTTCCTTTGTACGGTGACATGCGAAGCCCCGTAAAGAGCTGTTGGAAAAATAGTATAAAATATACTTTAAATTTTATTAGTAAGCTCTTGGTTTCGTGCGATGCTCGCAACTACAAGGGTTCGACGAGGCTGTAATACTATGAAACTCATGAAAGTATTATTTCCGATATAAAAACAATTGTTCTTTTCTAATGATCCGCATCGAGTAAAAATTGTACAGTAATTACTGAATGCATTTACATGATATGAATCGATTTCTGCACACATCGCTCCTTTCTGTCCGGATCGCCGGCCTAAGCCTAAGCGGTAAGCAACGGTAGGGTCTCCCCGCTTCGCGGGGAGACCCTACCATTGCTTACGGGGCTCCCCGCTTCGCGGGTCGCCGTATCAGGGAAAGAGTATGGCCCGATTTGTTACATTAAATGTGTGATATGTCATTACCCTCTAGTGACCTTCACTCTGTACATCAGCAAAATTGTAAAATATACATAAAAATATCGTAGTAACCCCGTGGTCTATCGATTCGCAACACCAACGAGTGAGGCACGACTCCTTTATCGCAGATTTGTGAATGTGCAACTTGCCCCATCCGTCGTATAATTATCCGACGGACGGGACAAGTTGCACATTAAAATGTGCAAAGTGCCCCGTCCGTCGGATACGGACCGGTACTTCAAAGATATGTGTATTGAAACATTGGGACGATTGATATCGCATTTTCCATGTTTTCTTCTTTTATATTAAAAGAAAATGTCCCTCACATGGGCATGATCTGACGACACATGTGCCGATCTTCTTTTTGCTTTTTGTTTTGTGTCCTTGACCAATTTCAAAGTATGAAATACCATTTTTTAATTAGTTCTTTAATCTGTTGCAAAACAACCCTACTCGATCAGTGAAGCACATGACGTTCGAGTGTATGGCTATCCTTATATCTCAAGAGGGTTTATCGATTTTTTTCAATTTTGGCAGATTTGAAATTAGCGTAACCGATTTAGTATTCCATCCAATTTTCTTGAAGATCGGAAGATATGCGTCCTCAGACCACGGCCATGTCAGAGTTAATACAATTCTTGCCATCATTCCTCGATGGAATGCCTTTTGGACTCTCGGTTTTATCCCGGGAAACGGTGAGTTTCCGAATCTGCCTTTATGGATTTATCGGCGTTGCTATCTGCGGTAAAAATGATTTTGAGAAACTACTAACACTTCGCGACCCTCCCTTGTTAAAATCAGCGATATGAGAATATCGAGAATGTGGAAAGTGAGTCCTTTCTAGGAATGTCTTGTGAAGTGTAACAGACCGAGGGAAGAAGCATAAGAAGAACAGGCACCCATAAGGAAGATGAGAGTCATGGTTCGATTACGGTATGTTCAAAGACGAATATTGATTGGTCTTGGAATGAGAAGGATACCCTGGATAGATCCGTAGCACTGAGGGATGGGTGAGTACTGTACGAAGAAGGGATACTAGAGAAGAGCGGGGGAATTGCTGGAGACCAGTCTAACTGCCAGTAATTCTTCCTCTTCTGGAGTAGACGTCGTCAATGCAGTCTTCGTCTCCATCGGAGTGTTCTTGAATCCGTTCTGGGATTAATCAATATTCTTTCTCTCTCCATCTGCCATTCTCACAGCTGAGAAACGATCGACGGGAGTGGCAGTTACTTTCGTCATCCTTGCAGAAGTTTGCTCACTATGGGTATTCGCCCTTTGTTGTAACTGAGAGTTGAGAGCTCCTGAAGAGAAAATAGATTGAGGGTGGAGTACGGTAGATTTGCTTACCGTATAACAGCCAATTCATACTTGAATTCAAGAATGGCAATGCGTGTATGAAGTACATGCAGTAGACGAACCAGGTGGAGATCTCCCCGTCACCCTTTCCCAGATTCTCGAGATACACTGCGTACACCTGAGAGAATCCATAACTGATGGATACTGCAGTAGAGGAGTTCTTACGGTGGCAGCCCAGAAGGGAGTCCAACACACGAAGTAGAAACAGGCAACAGCGAGAGTGTAGAGAGAGATGCGCATGAGGGGGATGTGAGAGGACTGAAGGAAGGGGGGATGCAATTAAGACTGCTGCGAATCGGAAGGGGAACTGACTTTGAAGTTGCGTGCGTGTTTTCTGAGTGTCATGAGCAATCGGGTGTAGAAGAAAGTGACGAGACTCAGAGGGATTATGAAGCAGAAGAGGAATTGGAAGATGGTGAAGGTGGAGAAGGTCGTCGAAGAGATCTCACGAATAGTGCACTGCAGATGAGAGATGAACGAAGGAAGAAGAGACGGGAGGAACCTTCTCGATCTTCATCCGAGTCACTCGATTTGGACCTGTCATCTTCTCGAATAGAATGATTTCCTTCGTCTCGAATGACATGATGAGAGGGAAGAGGATGATCATGGCGTAGATGGAGAGACCGATGAGGATGTAGATAGACATCGATCGAGAACGAAGAGACTTGTTACGGGAACTGAGAGAGAAGGATTACGATCATCCCAGTACAAGTCCATCTCATTCTTCCACTCTATGGATCTAACGTTCTTTTCGCTCTCTTTCAATAATCTTCACTCCTCACATGCAAACTCCAGCATATCGATCGAAGCTCATGGCAGTGAGAATGAGAGAGGAGAAGATCTTCCCGAAACTCTCCAGCACGGCGTGCAATTTGCACAGAACACTCCCGAACATCCACACTCCGAGGATCTGTGAAGAGTAGGGATGAAAAATGAAGGAGGAAGTGATTACCTGGTCGATGATAGTGAAGGGGAGGGAGAGACACACTCCGAAGTCAACGCACGACAACACGATGATGTAGAGAAGAGTGTTGTCCAGGGTGTTGTTACGATTACGGAGAATGTGAAGGATCGTAGTGAGGACTGCCACATTGCCACAGGTGCCTGAATGAGGGATGGAGGGAGAGGGGGGGGGATGGAGGATACCCAGAAGGAAGAGGAGGATGTAAGTGGCAGCCATGATGACGACATGAGTGTCCTCGTGATTGGGAGGAGGAAGAACATCGACGATCTCGGGCTGCAATTCCAATCTCCCCTCCACCCCCCCCCCCCCCCCCCCTGATCCCCATTGAATGATTGACGTCTCCCTTGCATCACTCCTCCCACTCATTGATCGCCCCTCCATCTCCACTTGCAATGCTAAATGGTTGATTATTCGAGAGAAGCGAGAAGGAGGGGAAGAGTGATGGAAGAGAGAGAAGACTCATGCGCATTCAATCAAGAAGTTGACGTCTATTCACAGAATGGAATTCCACCCTCGATTCTTGGTCTAATTCTTTTCTTTCCCGGTAAGCACCCAATTTTCGCTCAGTCTCAATGAATTTTCACACGAGCGAAAGGGAGAGTATGACTTTCTAAGGGTGGAGAGTTGGAGTGAGATTCATATGGGATGAGCAGAGGGGAGGGGAGGGGGGGAGGGAGGGGAGGGAACGGTCAAGAGAGTAAACAACGACACTTTGGAGACACATGACGACACACGGATTATTCACTTCCTCTCTCTTCCTTCCTTCGATTGTCACTCGGGGGGAGAGATCAAAGACCAGATTGAACCCATCCTACTCAATCCCCATCACTACTCGTTGTCAGTCCGCAGTTCTCACGATGAATAATAGACGAAATCGTTTCGAAGGGTGGGAAAGAGGACAAGAACGAGATTCAAGGAACTACTGCTAATACAAACACGTGTGATTCACACCCCGATCGAGAAGGAATATCTCGGATATATATGATAATTCGAACATAAGAATCACCGCTGTTCCATTGAAGTTTAATGATGAGAGGAGTGGTTGGTTGTCTGAGTCCTCCATGGGAGATTCAGAGTGATCGATATGGGCAAAAGTAGGTCACTGAGCCATTCCAAGTCTGAAAGACGTCAGTGGAAGAGGTGCGAATTAGTGGAGTGGCTGATAACAGGATGGAGAGGATGAACGAAGAAGAGGAAAGAACGAGGGAATATGTGGATGGAAATGCACTCGATAGAACGACAATGAAGGAGAATGAAATGGAATGAGACTACTCCATCGGAGTGAATCAGAGATGTATCACGGGAGACTGTCTGGGGAAGGGGACTTCCTATCACGCTCCCCATCCCATTGTTCACAGCACTGCCAATTGAAGGACGTGACGAGAGATACAGTAGTGAGGTATAAGAATGAAAGAGTAGTGACCTACTCTCGCCCTCTCTCCCTCTCAGCGACAGCTCATGGGAACGTCGAATGACCTCACTCATTCGTGAATTCTATTTTTCACGCAACTCGGAGAGAGAAAAGAAGAAGATTCTAATTAGAGTAGGATGAATCTTGATGTACGGTAGTCGACTCGTACAGGGAGAGAAGGGGGGGAGGGAGGGAAGAGGGGGGGGGGGGGAGGGAGGGGGACAATGGGGGGGGGATACTCTCACTTCGAACCAATCGAGCGAGAGACGACCATTGGGAGAATGAACCAGGAAGATTTGTAAATGTGGATATGAGTGGGAATGGAATATTCTCCTTCATCATAACTCTTTCTCTCCTCTGTATCTGGATGAGGTTGAATGGATGGTGATGAGTGACTCTTCTCTTCCTCTACGTGACATCTTCCTCCTCTCTTCTATCCCTCAATACCTCATTTCCCTACCGTCTCTCTCTACTCGGTATTGTTCACTCTCGACATCGAACTCACTCATGAATATGCGAGAAACGATTGGGATGTTGTGTCGAATGGCGACTTTTCCAATTAGTCGACCAGATGAAAGCACTCTCCCAATCACTCCCTCAGTGTGGGATCCAACCAGTGACTGAATGAATAACAGACGAAAAATAAAATGCGTCAACTTGGTCAAAATAAAGTGTATGACTGCCGAAGAAGAAGAGAAATCGAAATTGAAGGGATGGAGGAGAAGAGACATCGAAATACAGTAGTACAAGTATAATGAAATGACTATTCAGAGGCGAATAACAGACTCAAAAGTGATGGAAAACAGGTTTATGGGCAAGGAATTGGCAGAACGGAAGAGGACCAGACAGGAAGGACAATCGACCTGAGAGGATGGGGAGAGTGATCTTTATTCTCCCCAGAGAATCCTTGGCCCAATCGACTCGACTACATTTAGATTGCACAGAATGTGTTAGTGAGGGAACGTATCCCCAATGAAGAAGAATCAGGGAATTTGTCGAAGGCATTCTCCTATCTACATCCTCACAAGAGAAGAAGGAGGAGCAGGAAGGGTGCATGGGAAAGGGGGGAGGAGGAATGCACTCCGTGGGAGCAGACATGATCTCCCCTCCTCAGTGCTCTTCCCTTTTGGAGTTTGTTCCCAGAGAGAAAGAGACGGAGTCCTCAGAACTCCTACATCGGGAATCTTCGAACAAAACGGCGAGAAAGAATGAAAAAGGTGCGTGGACGATGTCTACTCAGTGTACTCCTCGTGTGACTGGACTGGATAGAAGGTGGTTGAGTGTAGATGGTTCTGCACTCTGACCACCCATTGTCTCACTCCCAATAAGGGTAAGAACATTCTGAGACGAAATGAGAAGATGAAAAAGGGGAACGAAGGGGATGACGAGATTCGATGTTGTAAATGGGAGTGATTTACGATGGCCCTCAATGTTCACTCTGAGTTACAGATTGATTGTGGAAGATGTCACGGACTACGGTAATGGAAGGAAGTGAGGAGAAGGAGAATGAATCGATGATTGGAATGAAGTGGAGAAAAGAGAAACGCCACTGAGAACTAATACCCAATTATACCCAGTGAGCCTGAATTGAGTGAGGAGAGATTGCAAATTGAAGTAAGGAAGGGGGAGGAGGAGAAGGAGGAGGAAAGGAAGAGTCGTGGAGGTGAATGGATCGAAGAAGGGGAAGAGAGAGAGAGGGGGGAGATAGAGAGTACGGTATGATTATGGAATTGAGAAGTAGTACTGAGATCATCGATGTGATGAATAGACATGGAAGGGAGTGATGGTAAAGAGTGAACTTACGAGGGAAGAAGCTCAATTCACTCAATGCCATCAACTACTTCATCTCCCATTCCCTTATTTACCGTATCCTACTCCATGACAACGTTCACTGATTGCATTCGGTAGTTCTCAAAAATAGACTGAGGGCAATCAATCTTTTCTTCACTAGAGAAAGAGGGATTCATGGGGAAGAAGAGTGTGATCGTGAGAGGTCAAAGAAGAGAAAGAAGCATTTGCAGACACTGTTGCGGTATCAATCTTGAATACTGCAGTGAACTAAGAAGGAGAAGAGGAATCAGAGAGAGGGAAGAAGGAGTGAAGAGTGAGTTGCGTGGTCGAATGGGGAGAGGACCAGGGATGAAATGATGACTGAGGATGGACGAGAGGGATTACGGAGAGGATGAGGAAGGCACTAGAGAGGATGCCAATATGTCCCTTCTGACAACAGGTCGAGAATAGCAAAAGAGAGAAGGGGGAGGGGGTGGAAGAGGGGGGAGGGGGACAGTCCCCATGAATGGGGAAGCGATGGTTGATCGAGAGAACGACTGATTCCTTTCTTCTCCTCCAATTTCCGTCGTTTGTCCGAGTTTTCCTTCTTCGTTTCTCAGTTCATTACAATTCCAAAATATTCGCTTGGATTGGGAGTGTTTTTGTATGCGAGAAAAAGTGAACAGAAATGAGAAGGAAAAGAGAAAGAAATGAATTAGAACTGAGGAGTGGATGAATTAGAAGAGAAGAACGAAGAGTACGATTTAATGCTCAAGAAGAAAGGGGAAGGGATATACTGTTGAGGATGATCAATCATCAGTACGATCTAGAATTTTTGCATTATATGAGACCTTAATTGTTCTCCTAGATCATACAAGAAATGGTGATATTTCAACAGATGAAGTGTCATATGTATGGAATTGAGGTGAAAATGATTCAGAAAATGTAAGAAGTACTTGTGAATACGCAGAAGATACGGGAATTCAAATGATCAAGAGATGAAAAGAAGTACAAGAGTGAATCCTTAGTAGTGGAGGGGAATTACAGTACGGGGGCTTCCCTCTTCATTCCTCCGAGAACTTCTTTTCTTACTCGAGATAACTGAGTGAAATATCAATAAATGGAAATGTGGACAGACTGCCATCAAGGGGACCCACCAATATACATAAATCACGATTTGCCCTCCTTCTCTTTCCTATTCCAGAACAAGGAGAGAGGGGAGGGAGAGAGGGAGGGCGGGGGGGGACTCATTCCTACCTCGAGGGAGGGAGGGGAACAGAAATGAGAAGGAAGAGAGAAAGAAATGAATTAGAACTGAGGAGTGGATGAATTAGAAGAGAAGAACGAAGAGTACGATTTAATGCTCAAGAAGAAAGGGGAAGGGATATACTGTTGAGGATGATCAATCATCAGTACGATCTAGAATTTTTGCATTATATGAGACCTTAATTGTTCTCCTAGGTCATACAAGAAATGGTGATATTTCAACAGATGAAGTGTCATATGTATGGAATTGAGGTGAAAATGATTCAGAAAATGTAAGAAGTACTTGTGAATACGCAGAAGATACGGGAATTCAAATGATCAAGAGATGAAAAGAAGTACAAGAGTGAATCCTTAGTAGTGGAGGGGAATTACAGTACGGGGGCTTCCCTCTTCATTCCTCCGAGAACTTCTTTTCTTACTCGAGATAACTGAGTGAAATGTCAATAAATGGAAATGTGGACAGACTGCCATCAAGGGGACCCACCAATATACATAAATCACGATTTGCCCTCCTTCTCTTTCCTATTCCAGAACAAGGAGAGAGGGGAGGGAGAGAGGGAGGGCGGGGGGGGGGGGGGACTCATTCCTACCTCGAGGGAGGGAGGGGAGGATCTCTTTCTCTCTGCACAGAAGACCATCCATGCCGACCTCTTTTGGTCGCTCGATTTCGGAGTGAAAGAATTCATTGTTAGAGTGTCATTGTTCTGCAGTTACTGAAGAGACTCTCGTACCGAACCATCTACTATGCACACGATTTTGACGATTTTCCTCTGGTCATCTTTGATGGTTTCCAGTGGAAACTTTCCACTGACTCCTACGGTACTATTTTCCGGAAGCGGTATCCATAAGTTGAATGTAAGGATAACGACAGAGAAGAGATGAGGATGAGAGGGAAGAATGAACCAGCTTGTGAGCTGTGCTTATGTGACAAAAAGAAGAGGAAACTTCATTTTATTCTTTTCTCTCCGCTCTGAAAATAAATCTCTGTGAAATATTAGTGAAACAGAGAGAAAGGGGGAGTTATGGTTGAAACTCGCGACTTCCCAGTTCAACCTTTGATGTTCCTGATTGGAGAGAGAAGAAAAGAAGAGGATCCCTCACCACCCATTAATTCATCCGAAGGAAACAAAAGTAGAAAGTTGTAGCGGAAATGAGATGGAAATGAGGATGAGTTGAGATAAGAAAGGAAGAGCACTCGAGAACAATCGGAGAACAATTGGGAGGAGAGAGAGGGAGGAGATTCCCACCCTAGTCTCGACCCTCTCACGGATAGGGAAGAAGACTCGAGAGAAGAACAGAGACACCTGAAGAGAACTGACTCAAACGGCGGATTAACGTACTGGAAATGTAGTAAGGACATTTATCTCATTGTTGTCAGAAAGGAAGAAGAAAGGACTCTTTTGACACTTCGAGATCAGTGGAAATGAGAGGGAGGAACAACGGAGCAGTGAAGACTGTAAACTGAGAAACGTAAACGGAAATATGGATGAGTAAGAAATAGAGAAGAACTCGAAATGAAGGAAAAGAGGAGAAAGAACACTTCAAAAGAGTTCTCTCACAAGCGTCTAAGCACCTTGTATATAAATGTACAGTAATAAATCATCAACATTTCTCATATGTGAAAGCAACATAATTATTTAGATATTCTTACGAGCTCAATGTCCTTCTTCTGATGTCTCAATGGTTCTCACTGATCTCTCTCTGGTTCTCTCTAATTCTCGCTCCTCCTCTATTTCAGTCCCATTTTAGTCCCCATCTCAATCCGAATTGCATCGAAATTCGCTGAGGACGCAGCTTGTATTTAGGAGGAAGATTCTCATGAATTTAGAAGGACTCCATGCTTCTGATTTGACTGATACTCTGAATAATAACAAAGTGCTCGTTGGAGAATAACTCGGGAAGGAATCTCTCTCTCTCTCTCACACAGATCAAAGCTCTTCTCTCGATCGAACGGATCTGCTGATCAATCAAAGGATGAGCTTCTCTTCGTATAAACACGTCTTCCTCCTTCCTTGCTGGCAATCATCCTCTTCTCCATGTGGTCCCCCCTCCTCATCCCCCTCCTCCTCCTCTCTTCTCTCATCGGAGGAGTCTTCTCACAATGTGGCACTGTGAGCGAGTCGATGTGAGTATCTTCCCTTCCATCGATTGGTTCCCTAAGGAGATGGATTTCCTCCCCTCTCACTCCATCCCATCTCTCTCTTCTTCCAGTTGCAAGGAATGGGTCGCAGCTGGATTCTGTTCATCTTCCCTCTACTCAAAGGTCCAGATCGCTGCTTCTTGTGGGGAAGCATGCAACATGTGCGAGTGCAATGGAGACGCCAACCCCCAGTGAGTCCCCCCCCTCCCCCTTCCATTCTCGTCTCCCTTGAGGTGTCCTAAATGGGTGGCCGATGGATTCTGCACCAATGATCAGTATTCGAAATCGTTCAAGAGGGAGAACTGTTGCGAGTCGTGCGCCACTGAGATCGTGAGTCTCCATCCCTCGATGGGAGATCCCTCCATTCTCCCTCGTAGGATCCCCCTCCTGCCACTGACTGTGCCGTCGTGTTCAATTCACTCAAGAACGTTGGAACTCTCAAGCCCCAAGCACCCAAAGACTCGCCCAAGCAGATACTCGCGGTGAGCAGAGAAGGGATTGAGGGGAGCAGTCAATGTGAACAGGGTGGAGGGGTGATAGTGGAATGTCCATATCACTGCAGACAGTCACAAGGGCGTACATCAAGAGGGGCTGCTCACTCACTCTCACCATCACGAATTCGACTGCCGGGACTACCGTAGTCACGTGAGAATCCATCGTCTTCTCGGCAGTCATTATTGATTTCCTCAGTACTCTTGCTGGAGAGGACACGTACGAGTCGGTGCCCTACAGAGGGACTGTCAAGACTAAGTGCATGTGCTGAGATTGAATTAGCATCCATCATTCCATGTGACGATAAATATTTCCTAGCATCCCCCCCGCATTTTCTGAAATTGGCTTGATATGATATATTTGGAAGTGATTGTTCGATCGGGAAGGAGCAGCACTCTCAAGTAAGGGGAACAATCCAATATGGGATAGCAATCAATCTAGACAACAAATTTTCATAAAACACTAATAAAATTTCTTTAACAAAATGCATGCAAAATCGGAATTATGAATAACACAGGTATCACGAGTCAGCGGAGGTGGGCGGGAACATTTTCCAAAAAAATGTCACCGTTCTCGCCTATATTTGGGTGGGAGAATACCCAGGAGAGATGCTTTCGAAAAATGTAGGTCATTTGTCCCAAAACCGTCTTTTAGGAAATTTCCGGTTTTGCACTTGGCTACGCGGTATTCCAGCTTCCAGATAAGCTACGGAGGTGGTAAAGCGCTCAAAATGTGCGGAAAATTATTTCCTGCAACTTTTATGTTGTAAACTTTTCACAGCAACAACAAATAAAAATTATATTTCCGCAACTGAATTCAAAATCAGAAAATAATTGTTTTCACCATCATGCAGGAAACTTTCAATGGATTTTTATCGCATAATATGAAAGAACAATCATTCACATTAATAGGAAAAATATTGGCGAAAGAAATATCGGTGCCTTCAAACTCGATATGCCGAGACAAACGTAGTCATATGAGAAATATTCAGAATAAACTCAATCAATGTCACCGTAGTTTGCTTTACAGTTACAAATATTTATAATTTAAGATGTTTCTGGGACAGATGAGTAAGTTTATGCTGAAAAACCCAAAGTTCGATCAAGTTTAAAAAATCGATTTTTCCAACATCAATTTCTCTCAAGTTTGTGCATTAATAAATCCGCTCGTTGAATACTACATCCCGAATGAAAAGGGATATTTTGTAGTAGATACCGGGCAGAGTTGATATATAATTCAATTGGCAGATTCATGGTTTTGCATCTCTTTAAATTTTCACTCAACTATGGTTCCATGTTTTCAGCTGAAATTTAGTGGTTACACATCGGAATTGTGCATCAAAAATCACGAAAATATCGTCTCAGTCGGACACGTCGAGAAATCTCTAAATCAATACGCTTATAAACATATCACTAATTTCAATATCGAAATAAATTAAAAATATTTTATGCCCATTAAAATAATGTTATAGCTGAATTTTCTGACTAACACGATATTTTCATGATTTTATATGCACAATTCCGATCAGTAACCACTAAATTTCAACTGAAAACAGATTTTTATTCGTTTTGACCCTCCTGTGGAAGCATATTTGAGTGAAAATTTCAAGAGATGCAAAACCATGAATCTGCCAATTTAACTATATATCAACTCTACCCGGTATCTACAACAAAATATACCTTTTCATTCGGGATGTAGTATTTAACGAGCGGATTTATTAATGCACAAACTTGAAAGAAATTGAGGTTGGAAAAATCGATTTCTTAAACTTGATCGAACTTTGGGTTTTTCAGCATAAACTTACTCATCTGTCCCAGAAACATCTTAAAGAAGGAGTGTCAGCAAAGTTAAATTTTTGACACTGTCATAACCATGACCTAGACAATCATCCAACGATCATAGCGCGAGCTAAGAGGATAGGCAAAGGTCAATTGCATAGCTCAGTGGTAAAGCAGTCGCCGCGTAATCGGAAGGTTGCGGGTTCGAATCCCACCAGTTTTTGAAAAATCTTCTAGATATTTGAATTCCCGCACGTCCCTTCCCTTCAAGCCCTCCTTTGCATTCTGCCAACTAATGATAACTCGGTTCAAAATAGAGATACGCATTTGAAATTTTCAGAATCTCTTATGGTTGTACAAAGGTCGGTCATGGTTATGACAACGTCAAAATTTCAACTTTGCTGACAGTCCTTCTTTAAATTATAAATATTTGTTACTGTAAAGCAAACTACGGTGACATTGATTGAGTTCATTCTTAATATTTATCATATGACTACGTTTGTCTCGGCATATCGAGTTTGAAGGCACCGATATTTCTTTCGCCAATATTTTTCCTATTAATATGAATCATTGTTCTTTCATATTATGCAATAAAAATCCATTGAAAGTTTCCTGCGTGATGGTGAAAACAATTATTTTCTGATTTTGAATTCAGATTTGCGGAAATATAATTTTTATTTGTTGTTGCTGTGAAAAGTTTTCAACATAAAAGTTGCAGGAAATAATTTTCCGCACATTTTGAGCGCTTTACCACCTCCGTAGCTTGTCTGGAAGCTGGAATACAGCGTAGCCAGGTGCAAAACCGAAAATTTCCTAAAAGCCGGTTCTGGGACAAATGTCCTATATTTTTCGAAAGCATCTCTCCTGGGTATTCTCCCACCCAAATATAGGCGAGAACGGTGACAATTTTTTGGAAAATTTTCCCGAGAGGTCCGTTTTTCATCCACTGACTCGTGATACACGTGATAAATAAATACAAAATAAATACAAAAGAGAGACCAAGTGATTTATAGTGGCCTACGGCGCGCCCTCCCGTTCCATCCCACCCGGGTTGGATTCCCGGTCCGCCACACCAAGGCGCCCACTCATTGGGGACGGGGAATTGGTAGTCGTGACTAGATCACGCAGGTAAATAGGTCTGGCGAAAGGTGGGCACTCCAGACTGAATCCGCACAAATTGACACTGGCCTAGCAGTGTTCTCCCGCGAGCCCAGTCTTGAAGACGGCATGCACCTTTATCTTTACATTTACCTAAATACAAAAAAGAAAATAGTTTCTGCAATTTTCAGTGTTAATGAACCCTGCGAGTGCGTAATCAACGAAGGAGTCGATATTTTGAAATGAAGAAGTTCAAAGATCACTTGCTTGTGATTGACTGCATTAGGTCATCGTTTGATAAAGAATTATCCATCTCGAGAACCCAATCTGTTCGTATGAAAATGGACATGCTGTGACTTTAAATGAACTTTGCATTGGGCACATATTTATTTTTGAGTGTTTTGATTTTTTGTGTATGGCTGGCTTATTCGTCAGTCTCGGCAGATACAAAAAAAACAGTAGGCGTAAATGTGGCTGCTAGTAGCATGGTCCCTTGGTCTTCGATTGTAGCGCCCCAATGTAGAGGCGCCAATCCCTGCACTACGGTTTAGGGCGATGAATCACGATTGATATGAAATTGGAAAAATACGTATGGATTAACATAATATTTTCTTAATGTTAGTAAATCCTACATGATTCTCATTATTTGGTTTTTTTTCAATGTTCAATTTTGAGAATCCATATAGGATATTCTCGACGAGCCCCTACAAAATGAGGGATGTCCATAAGGTTCCGCTGTTGCTCAAAATAACCGTGATTTCCCGATTAATCCATTCACCTAATTTAAAACTGACAAACTTTAAAACTTGTGAGAAGAGATATGATAATACAGTAGTTTAAAGTTACCGGACGAGGACGAATCCCAATGATCTGACCCTGATCTCGTCGCGTGTACGAGAGAGTATGCAAAAGTGAGAGAGCGCGGATCATTTCCGGTTTTCCCTTGAGGCTATTATTGATTTTTAGCATTTTTGTATATTCTTTCTCAACTAATTCAGCCATCGGCTATTCGATGGAAGAAAAAAATAGGGGGTCAATTTCGTCCTCGTCCGGTAACTTTTACTGATGTTTACTACTGTGTAGTATTGTCAACTGTATTTTGTACAATAAATAATTCTTTATTATGTTGAGTGATGGATTCTGAATACTTACAAAGACGGATAGAGGGCAGGGAGAGGGGGGAGGGGGATTGCAATCGGCAGCGCGTTCGGCTGTTAACCGAAAGGTCGGTGGTTCGAACCCACCCGGGAGCGTAAATTTTGCTGTTTTTAGAAATTCTGGAAATGAAACGAAAAAAACAAAAAAAACATTTCGTTCAGGTGAAGGGCAATTGCACTCTTTCTAACGTGCACTGGGGAGGAAAGTTCTACGAGATCCCCTGGGAGACTGGATTCGCCAATGGATCACTCAAGGCCGGTGAGGAACTGAGAAAAGAGGAGACTGATGAGCTTGTATTGATACAGGTCAGAGAATCTTCATGTATGGAGCACCGACTGGAGATCGATTCAACGTCGATTTGATCGCCAGAAATGGAGACATTCTCTTCCATTTCAACCCTCGAATCCCCGAGGGAAAGGTAGGTGTTTACTGGAGAATGGACGGAGTGGTCTGTGGGTATCTCTCTTCCTCTCTCTCTAATCATTTGCAGGTGGTTCGCAATTCTTGCAAGAACAAAGTGTGGGGACAGGAGGAGAGAGAGGGGCCATTCCCATTCAAGAAGGACTGTGGATTCGACCTCACCATTGTCAATGAACCATTCTCCGTCCAGGTAGATCACCGAGGGAGAACATCAATCAATAATAATTGATTTAGCTCATCGTAAACGGAGAACAGATCGGAACCTGGGCTCATCGCACGGAGAATCCCACTGAGGATTACATTGGAATGAGGGTACAGGGAGATGTAAGTTGACATTATCATCCCACTCAATTCATCCAAATCATTACAGGTCGATGTCTTCGGCATCGAATTCTCTGAGGCCCAGTAAAAAGATCACAAAAAATCATTCTTCATTTTCTACTCTCTCATCTTTCTGTAGTTTAACTGATACTACTGTGTAGTATCGTCAACTGTATTTTGTACAATAAATAATTCTTTATTATGTTGAGTGCTGGATTCTGAATACTTACAAAGACGGATAGAGGGCAGGGAGAGGGGGGAGGGGGATTCTCATGGACAAGTGCATCTCATCGATTGAGCAGTCGTTGCAGTTCCAGAGAGAGTCACGAATGATCCCGTTCCCGTGATCCTCAAATGGATGGATGTTGGAGAGAGAAGTGATTGGATTCTCACGGAGATCCAGCAGCTGCAGTTGTTCCAGCGGGCTCAGTGAATAGACTCAAAGTGCATCCGGGATTCACGAAGGCACGAGTGAGGGGAGTCGTCTGAAGATACTCAACCATCGATTGGTAGATCAAGGGAGGACTGACTGCAGTGCCTGGTGGAATGGGAGTCACAGCAGCAGTAGCCAATTGAACTGGAGCCAGAGTCTCCGCTGTACCACGGTACAATACTCCGCACGTCGTCTCAATTGATTCATTGACTACCGTACTCGTATTCTGCCTACTGTGGGACAGAGGACACACGCAGTTCCAAAGTAAGACTGCTTCTGAGCGTCGGAGTAAAAGGTCTGGTTACAGAATCCAGCAGCGACTCAAATAGAACATCTAAATCAGCTACTCAATTATCGATTGTTTTAAAACGCGTTCTCTGTAAGACCCGGAGAGGGGTGGCACAAGGCTTCAAAATGATCCCATCGACTTGCAACTTTGAGGGTGTCATGCCTATGGGTAGGGTATGCTCCCACATAATTTTTGTGCCCCTACCTCAACACTTTGACCTACCAAATTTGAAAAAATGATACTCAATATTCAAGGGCATGTTATACACCGTTCGAAAGGGTATGAAAAGTTATGCCTAAATCTATGTTTTCGTAAGAATTGGTGCATGTTCTCATGAGATATCTCATGAAACGTGCATTTTCAAGCAGTTTTCGGGCTTGAAGACAGGGATGATATCATTTCTGCAAAAAGTTTTAATGAACAGTAGATGCAGAATGTAATTTTTTTTATGGACGTATCAAATTCGTTACATGAATATCGGTTCCGAAATATGCCCTCAGGCGGATTTTCTAACACGCATTCGTCGACGAAGGTTCAAATCCTGCCCGTTGCAGATGTTTTGCCAATTTTTTTCAATCTCAATTTCAAAGTTTTCAGATTAAATATCCACTTTATATGATTTATTGCTACTTCTAAGCCCAACACTGGTAAGAAATCACTCTCCCAAGTGTATCTTCACGAAAATTGATTTTTTTAAATGCAAACAATTGCAGTTCAATCATTCTTATTACCAAATAAATGCAGCATCATATACAGTCCTGTTGGTTTCCCATGTGAACACGTTGCGCTCCGAGTAACCCCCAGTAACCCCCACTGTCCCCACGAGTCTAGTACGTTCATCTTTGAGAGAATTGTGCTTAAATTTGTTTCGTTGTGTTCAGCATGCAATTCTGCATCGAATCATATACAATTTGTACTATTAAAAGTTTAAATATTTCGGTAAATTAATTTTGAAGTTGTCGAAAATAAAAAAAATCACTTCCCGGTGTTATCAGGGTATTAATTCTATTTTCCAGGTTTTTTTCCGGTTTTCAGACTTTTGATACGATTCACTATTTCCCATTATTTGTATGGTTTATACTACTCCACAAAGTCAATATTATTTATAACGTAAACAAAACTAAGAAAGGGGAACCGTAAAACTTATCAAAAGTATGAAAACCGGAAAAATTGGAAAAGAGAACTGGAAAATAGAATTAATACCCTGATAACACCGGGAAGTGATTTTTTTCTTTTCGACAACTTCAAAATTAATTTACCGAAATATTTAAACTTTTAATAGTACAAATTGTATATGATTCGATGCAGAATTGCATGCTGAACACAACGAAACTAATTTAAGCACAATTATCTCAAAGATGAACGTGCTAGACCCGTGGGGTCAGTGGGGGTTACTGGGGGTTACTCGGAGCGCAACGTGTTCACATGGGAAACCAACTGGACTGTACTGCCGGTGCAAGGAGGGATTCGTCCGCGATGGGGAGAGCTGCATTGAGGAAGGTACGATTCTAGCGTTGGTAATTATCAAGTTACACTTAGTCTTCTATTGATGACATTTTCTTTCACAGGGGTTTCTCTTTGGCCTCGTGAGTTATTTTTTTATTATTATAATTTTGTTGTTTGTGCACATTCTCACATTGATCCTAAAAACGAATTTATTCGTTCAGCACAACGCGACATTCTGGTTGGAGTGATTGTCTGAAGTCTACATCGTTCTCCAAAAGTCGGTTGATGATGTATCATGTTATTCCCAAAGATAAATTTGTTTTTATGTTCAAATAAGATAACTTGAAATGTACTAATCAGTTGTGAGAACGAGCTTTCTTATCAGTGTTGGGCTTAGAAGTAGCAATACGTCATATAAAGTGGATATTTCATCTGAAAACTTTGAAATTGGGATTGAAAAAAAATGGCAAAACATCTGCAACGGGCAGGAATTGAACCTTCGCCGACGAATGCGTGCTAGAAAAGCCGCCTGAGGGCATATTTCGGAACCGATATTCATGTAACAAATTTGATACGTCGATAGAGAATTAAATTCTGCATCTACTGTTCATGAAAACTTTTTGCAGAAATGATCCCATCCCTCTCTTCAAGCCCTAAAACTGCTTGAAAATGGACGTTTCATGAGATATCTCATGAGAACATGCACCAATTCTTACGAAAACATAGATTTAGGCATAACTTTTCATGCCCTTTCGAACGGTATATAACATGCCCTTGAATATTGAGTTTAATTTTTTCAAATTTGGTAGGTCAAAATGTTGAGGTAGGGACACAAAAATCATGTGGGAGCATACCCTACCCATAGGTATGAAACCCTAAAAGTTCCAAGTCGATAGGATCATTTTGAAGCCTTGTGCCACCCGCTACAGTGGGCTGTCCCATTTCTACAGAGAACGCGTTTTAAATGAAGGGATAGTAGTGAATACTCCTCTTTGGTTTGATCTACCTGAAGTGGTCAGTTCTTCCTGCAGTGCATTGGCCATTGACGACAACGATGAGGAGAGGAATCAGAAGAAGCAGTCTAGGCAGCATTCAGGAATCTGGAATGGACGTTATACGATATTGAGTGAGAATTGAGAAGATAATGATGAGATGTAATATACAACATTTCCCCTCGGGACAAGCGTGGGAGTGGTTTGTGTAGCTGGATGAACGAAGTGATGAGAGATTAGAAAGGAGGAGAGCTCCCGTCCACTCCTTTGTCACTGATCAGCTACCCAATTTCCCCTACATTGTTTCATCAGAATTCGTGTGCAGCGAATGACAAAAAAAAATGATAATTCATTTCCAGCATAATCGTCATTTGGGCAGATGAATAGCAATTGTGAAGGATGCACTGTTTCGTTGATTTTCTGAGATAATCACCATCCGTTGTGCACAGATTCATAAATAGAGCTAATATATTTATTAGTAGTTTAGATATGCTCACTAGATTATTCGACTCCACAGATTGAACAATGGAGACATGGACTTCCTCATATTTCCTCCCTCTTTTTGATCTGAAGAGAGGATGAAACAAGGGCGATCAGCTATTCAAATTGACTCCATTGTTTCATCCCCTCAGGCAAGGAACATAAAAGGAGTGATGAGTGGAGAGAGACATCATCCACTCCATTCTTGTCTCCTTTCACTGATCCATTCCAGATTCCTCATGCTGTCTAGACTGCTTCTTCTGATTCCTCTCTTCATCGTTGTCGTCAATGGCCAATGTACTGCAGGAAGAACTGACCACTTCAGGTAGATCAAACCAAAGAGGAATATTCTCCACTATCACTTCATTCAAAACAATCGATAATTGAGTAATTGATTTAGATGTTCTATTTGGGTCGCTGCTGGATTCTGTAACCAGACCTTCTACTCCGACGCTCAGAAGCAGTCTTACTGTGGAACTGCGTGTGCCCTCTGTCCCACAGTAGGCAGAATACGAGTACGGTAGTCAATGAATCAATTGAGACGACGTGCGGAGTATTGTACCGTGGTACAGCGGAGACTCTGGCTCCAGTTCAATTGGCTACTGCTGCTGTGACTCCCATTCCACCAGGCACTGCAGTCAGTCCTCCCTTGATCTACCAATCGATGGTTGAGTATCTTCAGACGACTCCCCTCACTCGTGCCTTCGTGAATCCCGGATGCACTTTGAGTCTATTCACTGAGCCCGCTGGAACAACTGCAGCTGCTGGATCTCCGTGAGAATCCAATCACTTCTCTCTCCAACATCCATCCATTTGAGGATCACGGGAACGGGATCATTCGTGACTCTCTCTGGAACTGCAACGACTGCTCAATCGATGAGATGCACTTGTCCATGAGAATCCCCCTCCCCCCTCTCCCTGCCCTCTATCCGTCTTTGTAAGTATTCAGAATCCAGCACTCAACATAATAAAGAATTATTTATTGTACAAAATACAGTTGACGATACTACACAGTAGTATCAGTTAAACTACAGAAAGATGAGAGAGTAGAAAATGAAGAATGATTTTTTGTGATCTTTTTACTGGGCCTCAGAGAATTCGATGCCGAAGACATCGACCTGTAATGATTTGGATGAATTGAGTGGGATGATAATGTCAACTTACATCTCCCTGTACCCTCATTCCAATGTAATCCTCAGTGGGATTCTCCGTGCGATGAGCCCAGGTTCCGATCTGTTCTCCGTTTACGATGAGCTAAATCAATTATTATTGATTGATGTTCTCCCTCGGTGATCTACCTGGACGGAGAATGGTTCATTGACAATGGTGAGGTCGAATCCACAGTCCTTCTTGAATGGGAATGGCCCCTCTCTCTCCTCCTGTCCCCACACTTTGTTCTTGCAAGAATTGCGAACCACCTGCAAATGATTAGAGAGAGAGGAAGAGAGATACCCACAGACCACTCCGTCCATTCTCCAGTAAACACCTACCTTTCCCTCGGGGATTCGAGGGTTGAAATGGAAGAGAATGTCTCCATTTCTGGCGATCAAATCGACGTTGAATCGATCTCCAGTCGGTGCTCCATACATGAAGATTCTCTGACCTGTATCAATACAAGCTCATCAGTCTCCTCTTTTCTCAGTTCCTCACCGGCCTTGAGTGATCCATTGGCGAATCCAGTCTCCCAGGGGATCTCGTAGAACTTTCCTCCCCAGTGCACGTTAGAAAGAGTGCAATTGCCCTTCACCTGAACGAAATGTTTTTTTTGTTTTTTTCGATTAATTTCCAGAATTTCTAAAAACAGCAAAATTTACGCTCCCGGGTGGGTTCGAACCACCGACCTTTCGGTTAACAGCCGAACGCGCTGCCGATTGCGCCACGGAAGCTCATGTGGCCTACCCCTAACAGGGGGATGTGTTTCTATTGCTCTCGGATCACCTAGTTCATTCGTTTTGCAAATATTTAGAGGCAGAGTGCATGGGTTTACCTGGAAGTATTCGACCTCATTGTACGGTTTGCGGTGCTTGAATACGTGGACTTTCTCTCCATTGCATCGAACTTCGTATCCCTCCTCCAGCACTCTCAAATACTCTGCTTATTCGAATGTCAGAGTCGATGATGCCCTGACCTCAGTCTGAGATTGAAGGTGTCTCCCTTGGTGAATGAAAGAGACTCTCGCTCTTCCTTTGCCCATGCACCATCCTAAAATCGATCTCTATTTATTTTTAGAAATTCTTCATCAAAAACAATTCGTATTGTGCTGTCTAAATTAACTGTTTACATTTTCACAATTAGTGCCAGTACTTCTCGCCTCGAGCGATAAATATATTATTAATTCATTCGTTCGTTCTAAGAATACAGTGGGAGTCAACTGACCGTATACGAATTGAATACGAGTTTGCCCTCATCGAATCTGACTGAGCAGTGCATATATGCCTGCGCAGCTCCGATCTCAGTGCCTCCTGCCAGAAGATTGACCTCGAATCTGGAATTGAGTCATGCCGTGGAAAAAGTCAAGGAGAAGAGGAAATATTTGAATTCCCGCAATTTCATATCTCGGCTCCCAGTAGTGCCAGCGACTTGAAAATTGAAATATGGGGTGGAAAATGCATTTACACTCCAAATTCCAAATTTAAAGTCGCTAGCGCTACTGGGAGCCGAGATATGAAATTGCGGGAATTCAAATATTTCCTCTTCTCCTCGACTTTTTCCACGGCATCAGTCTTCGATCCGCTACTCATCTCTACAGTACCTCTTTGTGTCTGCATTCGTGTTTCCAGTGATGTTGAGAGACTGGCCGGCAACGAATGGAGCACCCAACTTGGAGGTGTACGGTAGGGTAATATTCTGCTGCATCTAAATATCGATTGAGTGGCAATTGGAGAAGCGACACAGAGGGAATGCACATGAACAACCCTCTTTATGGTGCGAGTTTTATGGGAGAGGAGAAGGAGGCAGAAGTTGTTGTGAGAAATGATATCGATTCGGAGAGAAGGACTACAGTACAAAGAAAGGGTATGGTAGCCATCAGAAATCGATCTTGCTGGAGTGCCATTCACTTGTTTGTCAATGTGCCTACTGCCTACTATCTCCATCTATCTCCCCTCCCTCCGCAGTCTCCTCCCTTCCCTCTTCCCCCCTCTCCGTCCTCTCTTCCATTCATTCACAACAGCATCGTCGCAGCTCTCACAAACAACCTCCAGCAGAGGGATTCAAAGGGAGGCAGAAGGGGAATCCCATCGAATGCTCATTCCAGAGAGGAACGACCTCCAAATCATTGTTCGTGACGTTCAGCGAGAAAGTGAAGGGCTGTTCTTTTTTATCCCTCGAAAGAGATGCCGACTCTTGAATTCCTTCTCTCTCCTTACTCAACCTCTGCTCTCCCCTACTTTTCCTCCCTTCACAGTTCCTATTTCCCCATTCGACTCTGATTTGTGTGCAGAAGACGTGCAAAAGGAGTGAGTCCCCTCAATGAGATTCATTCGATGACAAACAGACAAAAGAGTCTCCCTTCAGGAGCAAAGACTAAGAAGAGGAGGTGAAGGAGGGGGAAGGGGGGAGAGGGGGGAGAGGGGGAGAGGGGGGACAATTCAGACTACTCACCATCTTTGACGACTCTCCTGTGGAGAACAGACGACTTCGAATGAGGAGTGTTGTTCCCCCGTCCGTCCCTCCCCTTCCCCTTCCTCCCCCTTCCCTTCCCATACTCTCTGGCACATTACTCTACCTTCTCTAACACACTCCTCAGTGGCAACTCTCCCTTCTTCCCTTTGAGTGGTCAACAAAAAGAGGGAGGGGAGTAATCGAACGGGAGTTCGAACCCGACTGAGTCACTCCATCCAAATGACTCACTCTAATGATCCAGTACTTTCTACCTTTCGATGAATAAACAAAAGGTGACTCTGAGTCTTCAGATGTTTGCCTCATTTCTCATTTAGAGAGAGATCACTTCCAATTTCCCAACACACTTTCCCAATCAAAGTGAAGAGGTGGAATCCCGTTGTTCCCTTGTGAAATCACACCTTGTTTTCACTGTGGAAGTGTTTTTGTTGCTGTAGTCAAGGTGAATATCATTCACTCACTCAAAACAGACACGAAAGGCGATTGACTCTTCGAAGGGATTGGGGTAGGCTTCATGAGTCTTCTCTCCATCGAGAGAGGGAATGGAATGAGATAGAGAACAGGGAGGAACAACTCAATGAGAGTGTGGTTTATTGAGCAAAGCATCTCAGCTGGCATAATTTATTGTGCAAAACATCGGAATGAGAGAGGGACATTATTATTTGAATCTAAATTGGGTGACACGCTCTCAAGATGGAAAAGACGAATGAGAAGTAGTAAAGGGACGAAGTTATGGCTGGACATTTTCTCTTTTTGAGTGAGAATAAAAGAGAATAAATGGAAGAATCGATAGTGTGATTATTGATAATACACGAGGAAGAAGCGAAAGAACGAAGGTTTTGAGAGTTCGAAAGGAAAGGCACAACAATCAAGTTCATAAATTAATAAATAAATAATTTAGAACATAAATTAAGGTGACGAGATGAGGCGACGGACGGTTTAATGGCATTGTGGCATCCTCAGTCGTCAATTATCCATCCTCGTCCATTACACTGTAATGACCATGGATTAGTGTGGGTGGGCGAGGGATGGGAAAGGGCGACCACACAACAGCACACACGGCACTCACTCTTCTTCCTTCTCACGCAAGCGATTCCTTGAGTGTATGCGATGGGAGTGCATCGACAGACTCCGTACTCGCATTGGGAGAGTCCCTCTCCGTAGCCAACACACTGCGCATGAGTGTCACAACGTCCTCCGATGGGACGGGACCCTATGATACGGTAGGAGTACTGTAGGGGGAGGGGTACTTACTCATGAGGGAGGAGAGAGGGGAGGGCGTGTGAGGGACGGAGGAGGGTGGACAGCACAGATTTGATCCACTCACACACACCATTCCTCCCCCACATTGGCCATCTGCGAAGCATCCAGACACTGCCGGTTGGCCATCGGGGCAAGAACCTAGGAGGAAGCACTCAGAGGGGGAGGAGGGGGGGACACACTTCGAGGAACGGAGGAAGGCTCAGAGATGGAACAGCAAAGGTCGTTGACACAAGTGAGACCAGCCCCGCAGAGGCCATTGATGCAGGCAGAAGCTGCCCCCGATCCATCGGGACAACCTCCGATTAGGGAACGAGGGGCTGAAGGAAGGCACACACTCACACTCAGGGGGAAGGGGGGAAGGGACTCACGCATGAGATGGGAGACGGGCTTGGACATGGGGAGACCAGCGGGCATCCTATGCATCCTCATCGTAGCAGTGGGACAGCAGACTTCAGCCAGAGTGAAGCAAGTGAATCCTGCCGTGCATCCAACCCCTCCCGGACAGGGGCCAGACTGAAGAGCTTCTGCACACACACCAGGCACTGAAAGGAGAGCATTGAGGAATGAGTCAAGAGATTGAAGGATAGGGAAGGCGTACCAGACTGCAGCGAGACGCATTCTCCCTCAGCAGCTCCTCCAGGGATCATCACCATGACGTATCCGATGGGGCAGAGACCTCCGATGGCGGGACCTGAGCAGGAGTACTGTAGTTACCGTATCCAGTCAATGATAGTACCGATGATGTATTGCGGGTCGGTGTAGTTGACTACGGGACAGCAGTACTGGTTGGTGGTATCGCAGGAGTAGCCAGCAGTGGGGCAAGTGTTGTCAGCATTGCAAGGGCCGTTCGAGAGGGTGGCAGCACAAGAGACTGGAATCTGGCAGCAGACTGATCCCACGAGGGTTCCGATGGGGCACGCATTGTTGACCGCCTGAGAAGAAGGAGAATACGAGGAGTCTAGTAGAACCCATTCACTAAGTTGTTATGCGAAATGGTTAATTTGATAGTGAATGAGAGACTCACGGGTCCGACAAGGGTAGATCCAGCAGGGCAGGTTCCGGTGGTGGAGCAGCACTGGTTGCCCTGAAGGGTGTATCCTCCGGGACAGAGTCCGTTGACGGGAGGGCCGATGGGAGTTCCTCCCAGAGGACAGGCGGACGTCTGACAGCAGATGTTGCCAGTCGTGCAAGTGTAGCCAGATCCACACGAGTACGTCACTGTTACACCTCCGCACATGTCACCCGTGCACGAGGGAATGCACGCTCCCACAGCAGGAGATCCATCCAGACATCTGAAAGGTACTGTAGGGGTACGGTAGGGACAATTTCAATAAGCATCTCAAGGGATACGGTAGGGACACCTTCGATAATATCTCAGAGGGTACGGTACCTGGGAGTGGCGGAGGAGGTGGCACAGCAGAGGCCGTTGTTGCAGTTGTATCCAGTTCCGCATGCTCCATTGACACAAGCTCCGACTGCCTGAGTGCCGTCGATGCACACTGAAGAGAGAGGATGAATCATCTCGGAGAAGGAGGAGATCAACGTACCGAAGGGGTTCTGGGCAGCACAGCAGTAGTTAGAGTTGCAGTTGTATCCACTGGCACAACCTCCATTCACACAAGATCCGACGGGCGATCCTCCACCAGGGCAAGTGACTGCAGAGAGAGCGGATCTTCCTGGGACAACGAGAGAGAGTACTCACATGCGATGGCAGTGGCAGGCTGGTAGGAAGGACAGCACGATCCCTGGTAGCATTGGAAGCCATTGGAGCAACTTCCTCCGTAGTTGCACGATCCAACTGCATATCCACCTCCAGGGCAGAAGGAGGAGGAGGAGACGGAGGCTGAAGAGAGATCATCAAGGGGAGAAAGAGGAGAGAGGGGAAGGAGGAGGGGGGAGGAGGGAGACAAGACAAGAGAGGGATGGAGGTAAGTGCAGCAATACAGCACGTGCGGCAAGTAAGACACGACAAGCGGGGGGGGGGGGAAGAAGCATCACTTCACCACACACAATCATCGTAATCTCCATGTGAGGGACAGCAGACTCCATTGGTGCAGATTCCTCGTTGGCAGGGGGAAGAGAAGCATCTCCCCATTGGAATTCCCCCTCCTGGACAACCTCCTGGACAACAACCACAGTCTGAGCACGACCCATCCGAGCAGCCAGAGGTACAGCAACCAGTGAAGCCACGAGGACAAGAACCACCTCTACAGAGAGAGATACGAGCTCCGCCCTTTGCTGGAATTGAGATTGGAGGAGGAAGGAAGGGTTAGCCAGAGGGAAGAGGGAAGAACCGCCGAAGAGGAAGAGAGATGGAGGAGGCGACGGATGGAAGGGAACGGAGGGATGGAAGTGCAACACAGAGAACACGAGGGAAAGAAGAGCAGTCGGATGGGGGAAGGAGTGCAGAGAGGTCGCATCCAACTACTCGTGGAAAGATAGAAGAAAGAAGGAATCTTACGGATCTGAACGATGGCAGGAGCAGCCCCACAGCCAATTCCATTGCAGCCAGAGTTGAAGGAAGCTGAAGGAAGAAGGGATAGAGAAGAGCAGGAGGAGGAGTGATAGAGAAGAGAGCAGAGAGATAGACAGAAAGAAGAGAACGAAGGAGGAAGCTGAAGAGAGAGGAATACCGATTGTTAGTTGTTTGGTTAGTTTTATTAGTGATGTTATGTAACAGAATGAGAGGAGAGTGGTTAACATGCGTGCACACCTGGTTGATATCTCCTCATTGGTGGCGGTCGCTCTTGCTCCCCTCCTCTCTCTCCCCTCTCTCCTATCGGTCGAAGGAAGACATAAGGGGATCCATTCCGAGTTTCTCCCGTCCTCGATTCTCGAATGGAGAAGGGAGTCTTGTATCCGCTGGCAGTGGCAGCCCCCTTCGGATGGGGTCGACGGGGTGGTTCTTCGATGGTGGTGTAGATAGGAGGAGTCTGATGGGGACTGGAAGGAGGACGGATGGCCCCTCCTGGTCTTCGAGGAGGTTTCTGATGGGATCGAGGAGAGGAGGGAACAGAGAGAGGAAGGAGGAGGGGACAGCAGCGATCGATGTGAGTATCACAGAAGAGACCAGGGGGACAAGCACCCCCGTAACACTCCAGATCTGATCGAAAGCCAGCTGCACAATTGGCTGAAAAGGGAGGGGAAGCATGAGTTAGTGGGAGGAGGGGAGAGTCGTACTTCCATCTCCAGTGGCTCTGATGAGAACTCCATCGAGAGTGGAGAGTTCACGAGGGAATCCGTACCCAGGTGGACCCACTGGCCAATCATCAGTAGTCGAGAGAACTCTCCCTGAGCCTTCTCCTTCCTGATCCTCCTTCCGGATCACCACTGGGTACTCTGCTCTCCTTCCTTCAACACTCTCCGTCACTTTCATCCGCTTTTTAGGACGGAAGTGACGACGGGGATTTGACGGATCTGCTGAATAAATTAGAGGGATAAGCAGAGACTGCAAGCAGCATACTGTAAGAGAGCTGGTAGCGAGGGTTGCAATGCAGACAAGAGAGAAGAGAGACAAGAGAGAGGAGAGACGAGAGATCAAAGATCAAAGATGATGGAGCGTACGGAGGGAGTTGGAGGAGCAGCAGTATCCATTGTTGCAGCTGCCGACGGAGCAGGGATTGGAGTTGGAGCAGGAGGAGTACGTGCAGACCAGACCATTCGAGGAGACGACTTGGCCTGAAATGGAAGGATTAGGAGGAGAGGGAGAACTACCCCGGATCTAGAAGAGAATCGAGGAACGAGGGAGAGGGAGAACAACGGTTTATTAGGGTGCAGGGGTTAAATCAAGCGAGGTTAGTCGAATTGTATGATGACGGAATCTGTAATTGAGTGATTGAGGGAGGGGGGGAGAGGGGGATCACTTCGGGCACACAGCATCGGCCAGCCCGATTGCAGAAGAATGGAGAAGGACAGTGAATGGAATATCGACAGAAGGAACCAATTCGAGGAGGAACTTCCCGTGAACCAGGAGGACAACCAGATGACTCTCAATTCGAAAGAGTTATCGATCGATTGAGAAGACTACCGTACCCTCTATCTCGCAGCAACCTCTCACTCCTTGATTATCCAATGGGATGCAGTGGTGGGATGAACTGGGACAGATTCGATCATGAGAGCAGAGAGAAGAAGGGGAAGATCCATCGGGGCAAGAGGAGGAGAGACGAAAACACTCCCCAGACAGAGAACAAGTGAAGGAAGGGGGACAGAGGGAGAGGGAGTCGCAAGAGAGATCTGCCAGACAAGAAGAGGAAGGGACTGAATGGGTGGGGGCACTCCTAGCTGCTGCTGCACAAGGGAGGGGACAGCACAAGGACTGCTGACACTCGAAGTCAGAGGGACAATCGGAGTGAGAGGAACAGTGAGAGGGACCAGAGAGAGACTCGGTACCAGAAGGACAGAGACGAGAGGAGAACGAGGGAGAGAGGGAGGGGGAGGGGGGAGGAGAGGAAAGAGGAGGAGAAGGATCGATGGATTCGACGATGAGAGGGTCAGAGGATGATCCATCGGAGAGAGGACAACAGACTCCATGGAGACAGCGAGAGGCGATGGGACATTCATCGGATGAGAGACAAGAGGAGGGGAGAGAAAGGGCAGAAGGACAGGAAGGAGGAGGGAGGGAAAGGAGACAGCATCTACCATCGATGCATTCGGAAGAAGGAGGACAAGGGGAGAGGAGTGAACAAGGACCTGCCCCCTCCAGGGGAAGACACGGATCATCCTTGTGGATGGAGAGGACTGAGGTCGACTCCACTACGGTAGACTTGGGCTGCAATCCAAAGTAGAGGTTGAGTGATTGTTGGGTGGATTGGGTAGTGGAAGGGAGTGGGGTGATAGAGGGGGACTGAGTGGATGGAGGGAGTGTCGATGCCTTCTCTCTCTGTAGTTCCTCCTCCACGAGAGAGTACATCTCATTCATCTTCTTCTGGTACAACTCCGTGATCTTCTCCTTGTCCAATGTCTTCTTCTCACTCACTACAGAGCCCACTCCCATTGAGGAGAAACTAGATTGATCTTTGAACTTTCTCAGTTTCTTTGGCTTGGATTCCTTTCTTGCGCAGCATCTTCCGAACACACATCGTTCGTTTGGATTGCATTGATGATGAGAGTGGCAAGAGTCGCCTGGCTTCCCATTGGAAGGACAAATGGAGAGAATGCAGCAGCCAGTGGAACAAGAGAAGTCACGGGGACAGTCGAGAGAAGACGAACAGGAGACACACGAAGAACAGTCTGGAAGAAGGAAGGGAGGGGGGAGGGGGGGGGGGGAGACTCACTCGAGGGAAGAGGAGGAATTGAGACTGATCGAGTACTACGGAGTTGGTTAGAATCGGAAAGGAAAGCAGTTAGAGAGAGCATAACTGATAGAGAGGAGAAGCTCACGATTGGCATTGTAAGCAGAGAAGGAATAGGGCCTCGGCTGATTAGTGTTAATCGTGTTGTAATTGAGTCCATAGGGGCAGCCAGTACAAGAATTCTGGTCGAAGCACTGAGGACACCCTACAACTGACGTTAGCACGAGAACTCTCCACTCTGGTTAGACACAGTATCCATTGAGTATCGATTGATTGCCCAGTAGATCACTCACGGGAGAGAGAGTGCACTCTCTTGGGGACGACGCAAGCCTGCTGCTCGAAGTTGAAGATGGTGTTGTCGTGGCAATCACGACGATGCCAGATCATCTTGCTGCAATCGATACATTCATCCCTGTCTACCGTAATCTAGACTTTCGTGACGGGATTGACTGACCTCTGTTCGCATTGGAGATACGAAGAGGGGGCATCATTATGAGTCTGGAGACAAGTCTCAGAGACGGCGCACGAATCTCCCTCTCGAGCATTCACATCTTGCTCTGAAGAGAGGATTACGGTAGAGAGGAAGTACGGCAGGGTGGATTAATAGTTCAATCTAGACAGACGAGTTCCCTCCACTTCATTTCTTTCGCCCTGCTCCCAATTTGTCTCCAAGTGTGATTTGTTTGTCTATTCCTCTAGAACCAGCCACTCTTTCCATTCTCGCCCTCCCTCATCTGACTCCCGTCGCGAACACCTCGAGGGATACGGTAGAGAGGAGATATCGATCGACTGTTAGTACTTCCCATGTCTCTCTTGCTCAATCTTAGCTTCTCTTTTTTGGGAGAGAGTGGTCACTGGAAGGATAGTGCAAACAACGGGGTGCTATAGCCTATAGCCTCCCTCTCTCCCCCCCCCCCCCTCTCCCACTCCTTCTCTCTCTCCTTCCTAATCACCTCTTATCTCTCTCTCCTCTCAATCTTCCGAAAACCTCTGGACAAACATGCAAATAATGAGGAGCAGAAGCTGATTTCGCTCCTTTCTCCAATGGGAATTCGCCAGTGGCGATCATTTGTTTGAGAGACGAAGTTTCCCTCTCCAGAGTACCTATTGCAACTAGAATGAACTTGCACTTGCACTTGAGAACGAGAATGGAACGAGTTGCGCAGTTATGCAATATCCCCTCGTGTTGAGTAGGAGGGATCGAGAGATAGTCAACCCTTCCCTCACAGACAAAAAGAGACCCGATGGTTTCGAAATAGAAGTGATCAAGAAGCGGATAAGGATTCGATGCGAGATCACCCTCTGTTTCTCGATTTTCGCGAGCATTTCTTAGTCTTGGAGACGAGTGTTGACTAAAAAAGGAGGCGAAATATTGGGATAGAGAGAGCGGGAGAGACAAGGGGGACAAACTTCTCCAGAAGAACCCTCCCTTCCACCTTCGCCCCTTTCAATCGCTCCCCACTAAACACACATTCCATCCCATTTTTTGACTAGACGACGAATGGGAAAGGGCAGAACACACGACTCACCACAGATGTTCGGCTGCTTGTGCATCACCTTCGGTCGCGTGTGCTGCACAGGTTCGGGGGCTGCAGCAGGAGGAGAGGCTGCTCGTGACTTCACCACCCACACTCCCTCTCCCGATGGACTACTGTAAAGGCAGTACTGTACTCTGAGTGAGTATCGATTGATGGAGTGGACTGGGATGCACTCGTGGCCCCTTCGTGCTTCTCTGTACTAATCTGTCATCTCTATCACTTCTCTTATCCCGCACTCTTTCTTTCTTCTAAGCAGTTGACCCGAAAGAACAGAATTCACTGCTCAAATAGACAGATAAAGGAGAGATGGAGATCGGAATGCAGGAGAGAGTCCGAGAATCCATCCCCCCTTGATCTACCCCCCCCCCCCTCCCCCCCTCGGATCGACTTCTATTGAAAGGATGGCAGAGGACACTCACTACACATGCCCCAATATGAAGTAAAGCAAAGTAATAAATGGAAGAGTGGAAGATCACTGTACTCACTCGGAAGTATTCTCGCATTTCAGGAAAAATTGCGTCGATTTTCCGCCGATCTGTACATCAGAAGTCCCGAGGGAACAAGAACCTCCGATAACTGGAGTCTGAGCGTGGACTGAAAGATGATCGAAGTGAGGATATCCATTGAGTCTTTCGACTCCTTCCTATCGAACGAATGACTGCACACACAGTTGCATCTAATGATATATCATCGAAGTGAATTGGATGAAATGGATGAGCGAGAAAGAAGGAGAAGGGAAGAATGGACTCACCGTAGAGAAGGGCGGCAAGGGCAACTAGAGGGAGCCTCAACTTGGTCATCGTGTAAAGAGGAGTCCACCTATGCTGGAGAGGACCTCTCGGAGATTCGGAACTGAAAGGAGGAAGGAATGGAAGGAGAAGAGGAAGATGCGACACGAGATACTGTAGAAGGATGAATAGGAGAAGGAATAGAGATGGAGAATGAATGAGAAATGAGAGAGAGGGACGTGATCTCTCTCTATGATAGAGGACGCTCCTGTGTCTTGACGGGAGAGAGCCCCTCTGTGCCCTTAGGGCAGAGTAGCTCCTCCCCCTCACTCGCTCTATTTGAGGAGCAGAGGAAAGAGATTGGCGATCACCCTCAGAGACCCAGACGGACAAAGAAACCAAACAAGGGACGAAGAGAGGGAAGCTTCTACGGTAAAGGCCATCTACTGATAATGAACGAATTTATTCAATGACTCCTTCCATCATCATCGAATGGTCTCGATGAATGGAGAATGCAATGGGATGGAGACACCAAGACTAGAGGAGCTTTATATAAAAGAGAAGGGAGTTCTAAGAAGAGAGGATAGATCGAAGATTGGTCACACAATGAGGACCGGATGGAGTGATAGAGTGATAGGAGAGGGCGGAGTGCCAGAGGGTAAGGAGAAGGAGAGGGAGGGACGGGCATCCAAGACGGAAGAAGACGTCTCGAATGGACATTCTCTTGAGGGTAAAGGAAGTGAAGGGGGAGGGCTTGTCTGTGACTGGTTCCATTGAGGAGAGAGGGCAGATGAATAGATGATGAAGTGGAGAGAGAGCACTTCTCTCTAGTCTACACTCAAGAAACATATGATATCACCCAAGGACGGCCATATCAATTCGATTCAGGAGCAGACGGAGAAATTCCAGTACTCTTCTTCTCTTAGAATCTCCACTCGCTCCATTCATTCACTGCTCCTCTAGCTCCTGATGTCAAATGATGAGAAATGAAAAATGTGCGATGAAAGTGTTGGAGGACGTCGGTAGTCGTCTTTCCTCCTGGCTCTCTCTCTCTCTCTCTTCAGTCTAATCGGGAGTGATTACGTCTTCTCTCTTCGCGTGTGAAAGTGAGTGATGGGTACGAACAAGGGGAAGGGAAGGTCAACAGAAGGAATACTACCCCTAACTCGTGTAGTGAGAAGACGTTCTCCCTCTAAGCAATTCGCCCTCTGACCCATCGGAGGGACGAATGGTCGATGGTCTACCCTCTCTCTCTCTCTTCTCCCTTTCCTCATTGCGTGATTTTCCCACAATGGAGATGTCCTGGATGTTTCCCATTGAATGAGTGATCTATTCGGAGACTGCCCTTTGGACTTCCGATGAGAAGAAGGAAGAATGAGAACTCAAAGACGGCTTCTTCTAGTATCCTTTCTCTTCGCAGTAACATTTCAGTGATATGGAGTAATACTGATATCAACTCCTGGTTGGTCCTCAATCTATTGTCTATCGAGGGAGGGAATCCAGCAGAGGAGATGACGTCGTCCTCGATGATGAATCCTCCATCGCTAAACCCTTCCCTCAATTATTGCTTAACATTGCATCATGCTCTTGTTCGACAGAAGCCTCTGGTCAATCAATGACTCATAGTTGATCTACCATCTGACTACAGTACCCGATGAGTCACTAGACGGAACGGAGGTACTAGGATGCCCTCGTTGATCTCAATCCACTTCTTTGTCCCATCGTCCTCTCAATCTCCAAATAGAAGTGTCCCTCTCTTCTCCTGAGGGCACAGCTCAATTGAAGGGGCAAAGAAGGCGAAGTTTCAGGAAGGAAGAAGATAAGGAGAGTAGGATGGCCAACCCGGTTCTCCTTCCATCAAAGAGAGGAGGGCACATCAAATGGAGATTCCATCGAACACTCCGTGATAACGAACAGTCACAGATTCTGTTTGCAAGAGAGAGAGAGAGAGAGAGAGGGGGGGGGGGGGGGAGAAAGCCATTTTGCACCCCGAGAAGCGTGCGAGAAGGAGAAGGTCGGCATGGCAGAGTTCAGAGGGACGAAGAATCCCTCCATTCTGCATCCTGCCAATGCTTCTCCATTTAGTCCATATGCAAGACCTGAATCGTTATTATCCTATCAATCTCCAGATATAAGAAACACTAATACTAGCTGATATTGAGTGAATGGCCTACGCCAAATAGGCAGGTCGGATGATAACCAAATATGGTACCCCCCTCCAGTAGTTTCCTACAGTGTCAAAACGAATTTTGCGAAAATTTTACAAAAATGTTATATTCCGACGGTGATCATCCGAACTAGTGCACAAACTGTACATCACTTTAAGATGCAGTTGTACCTCTACATCCTTCCACTCTTTTTCCGTATGTTCAGTCTACCCGCCGCTAATTTAACTTGGGTAGTTCTTTGGCCATTTCATCATTGGATGTGTTGGTCGATCTTCGATTGCCTTGGTGCATCTATCTTTATCTGCCCCCTCTCCCCTTCGATCCCTCCACTCGCCTACTCTCTTCTCCTCCCACTCTCTCTCACTCATCGTCTCCAGGAATACGAAGCCATTCTACACGAGAACGAGTGTGCATATGGGATGGGATGGTCACAAGAGGTTCTTATCACGGGGAGAGGGAGGGCGGCTACTCATCCATCTCCCTTCCAATCACTCCTGTTTGGATAGAGATTCTCCTCCACCTCATGAGGATGCACTGGCCATTGCATGGAATGCACCCCATTACGTCTCCCGCCATTCACTCCCTCCATACACTCTACTCATGCAACAAGGGAACAAGGGAATAGGGATATAAGACAATATTATTGCCACAATAAATGAGTTCTTTGAATACAATAGGGGAGGGGGATGTGAACAAGGAACGATGTGACACGTTAGAATTACAAGAACGATTAAAAGATCAACAACAACTGAAAAGTATATGATACGATAAAACGAGGTAGAACATTGAATTGAGTTTGAATCGACTAAGAAGTCTTACAAGTAAAAACGCAGGCTGAAAACGTGAATAATGGAGCTAATTTTGATAAATTAGATTTTCTAAATTAGACATGCACTTAGCGACTTTTAGCAGAAAATCAGAATACTTATTAGGAAATTAATAAGGAAACAAACATACTATATGGTCTATCTAAGAAATAACTCAAGATCTTGAAGGAACCACTTTAGAACGACTAGCTGAGAACTTAGTGAAAATACACTATCAACATTTGATATGGTACTCTGTGAATTCTATGTATATTGAAGGATTGAAGGACGCAGGGGTTGGTACTAGATTACGAAATGAAGTTATTGCTCCTCATAATTGCATAGGGCAGAGAAGGAGAACTCACTGGGGGCGAACTTCGACCTCTCATCATCATCGTCTTCTCCATCCAGATCAATCATGAGATCCCCTTCGATCATTGGTTCCGTCATCGCATCCATCTCGTCTTTCGTTTCGTCCTTCGGGATCATCTCAAGCTGGAAAAAAGGAACCAATGTTGAAATGGCCCACTATCCTCCGATTGATATTAAGAGGCCGGCTCTGAGGAGAGTTACCATTTGCCCCCCCCCCCTCCCGGACATTCCGTCAAGAATTCCGATTCAGGCCTTGGTACTAATAGGACCTAGAGTGCTTAGGGTAGTAAATTTAAATTTCACAGGGATACCGCGTGGGTCGGGCAAAGCGGCCAGCCAGGTGCGGGTATAGTGAAAAATGATGAAAATTCATATTTTCTCAGCCGATCAAGCTAGACTCAAAATTACTTCTGAATTATAATAGGCACCCCCTAAATGCTCTGGACCACAATTGAAATCGAATTCGGCTCAACTTTGGGTGTGATAGTTTCGTCTACTATTTTACTTTTTCCGATGTTTTATTATGACGCAAGAATTTCGGCAAAAAATTTCGTGTGGTTCTACGGAGAACATTCAACCAAGCATACATTGAAACTATCACAGTTGAAATTCGATGAACAATAAGTCATGAAATATCGATCAGAACATCGTAAGGTCGTTATCGGATAGCCTATTTTAGAGATTTTCGCACGTCCAGCGTTTTGGATGTGCTAATATTCACTCGAAAACAACTTTTCATGGACAGCTCTACATAATCACACTAAAAAAGCCAATGTTTCAAAACTTTGAAAAAATCGATTTTTTTTCACAGCCTCGGAATTTCTCATGTTCACAATGAGCTATATTCGAATTTGCAAACATCTGTCGATGAAAACCAGGTAATTATTGTAGTATGGACTAACATTAATATATCAACATAAAAGAGGACCGTCCTATACCCTAGCATCTGGTGAAATTTTATCTCGAAAATGCAAAATTGTCTTATTGTTGTACCGATTTCTATTTCGATATTGTTATTGGATGCCTGTACGTATATGGTGCAAATACATATATAAACTTTATTGCCCAAACAAATGAAAAGATATAATAAATCCAATAAAATCAAAAATTCGTTGCAAAATTCGAAAATTCTGAAACATTTCCATATTTAGAATCAATTCGAATTCGATTCCGATGACGCACAGGAACATACTTGGACACGATAGCATAATGCAAAAATAATTTTGAGTGTATCTCGGTTGGTTTTCAAAATATGATTTTTTCTATTTTTTCTGCTCTTCGGCAAATGGTCATATTTTACATTTTTATAAAGTGATTGAAATTTAGTCTTTTTCAACATTTTTAAACTAATATGTTCTTGATACGTTGTAAAACGTTCATATCTTGTTGATTCAGTCGATCATCGTGTCAGAATCGAACCAACCGTGTGCACAATCTCAGGAATTTTGCATTTTCGAGATAAAATTTCACCAGTTGCTAGGGTATAGGACGGTCCTCTTTTATGTTGATATATTAATGTTAGTCCATACTACAATAATTACCTGGTTTTCATCGACAGATGTTTGCAAATTCGAATATAGCTCATTGTGAACATGAGAAATTCCGAGGCTGTGAAAATCGATTTTTTCAAAGTTTTGAAACCTTGGCTTTTTTAGTGTGATTATGTAGAGTTGTCCATGAAAAGTTGTTTTCGACTGAATAGTAGCACATGCAAAACGCTGGACGTGCGAAAATCTCTAAAATAGGCTATCCAATAACGACCTTACGATGTTCTGATCGATATTTCATGACTTATTGTTCATCGAATTTCAACTGTGATAGTTTCAATGTATGCTTGGTTGAATGTTCTCCGTAGAACCACACGAAATTTTTTTGCCGAAATTCTTACGTCATAATAAAACATCGGAAAAAGTAAAATAGTAGACGAAACTAGCGACCTTCGGTCGCTACGTGGTTCGCGGGGTTGTGTGATAAGGATAAATGTTGCACAGGACTGGTAAGAGCCTGCTTAAAACGTTGTAAAAGGACCGTGAGGCCTCGGGCGATCCGAAAAAGTCGTGAGGCCTCGGGCGATCCGAAAAAGTTGGAATGGGACGAAGCCCCATTCCAACTTTTTCGGATCGCCCGAGGCCTCACGAGCCTCAACGCTCACGCTGCGGGGAGTGAGAGCAGTTTGGGAAGCATTTTGGTATAAATGCCGCATGGAATGTCAGTCAACCAAGTTTGGCACCAGTTTTATGCATGAAAATATAATTGTAAGCGACTGGTGAGAGCCTGCTTAAAACGTTGTAAAAGGCTCACGCTGCGGGGAGTGAGAGCAGGCGGGGAAGCATTTTTTGTATAAATTCCGCATGGAATGTCAGTCAACCACGTTTGGCACCAGTTTTATGCATGAAAATATAATTGTAAGCGACTGGTGAGAGCCTGCTTAAAACGTTGTACAAGGCTCGTGAGGCCTTGGGCGATCCGAAAAAAAAAGTTGTAATGGGGCTTCGCCTCATTCCAACTTTTTCGGATCGCCCTCGGCCTCACGAGCCTTTCACAACGCTCTCGCTGCGGGGAGTGAGAGCAGGTTGGGAAACATTTTTGTATAAATTCCGCATGAAATGTCAGTCAACCACATTTGGCACCAGTTTTATGCATGAAAATATAATTGTAAGCGACTGGTGAGAGCCTGCTTAAAACGTTGTATCAGGTTGATTCAAAAGTTTCTGACTATTTTCATGTTCTGACATACTGACCTTCCCCGTTCTTCCGAATCGACCAATCAACTAATGTTTTTCAAGAGTTGATGTGGCCTTGGGAACCATTTATAATGAGCGCTATATTGAATCAATTCAATCAATAAGGATGGCACTGTTCACAGCCAAAGTCTGCATTGTTGGAAATTAATCTCACTTTTGAATTGATTTTCTTTCCTGTGAGAACTGTGATCTCAGCAAAACTAAAGCATTATTTTAAAAGTTAATTAGTGGGCATGTTAAATTGCCAAATGCAAAAGCATTGGCCTCAAACGCCCTCTTGAAAGTGGCTATCAATGCCAGTTCAGCACCAATTGCAGTTCTGCGAATATACATTTGCCGGTATTTTGCAAGTGAGGATCGATCATTAATGATCATTAGTTGATCATTCTGAAGTGCCCGTCCGTACTAGTGCACGGTTATTTTTTGGAGGTTATTCATATATCTGTTTAGAAATATGAAATTTCATATCGCTCCAGAGATTCGAATGCCGAAAACGGCATTTTTTCCAGTTTTCCGTTTCTCAAGCACGCTCTAGACCAGGTTTTTCGTCATTATCTGAACAAGCAACTTTTATTTTACCACTGATATTGTTGGCTAATTGGGTAGGTCACAGATATTCGAGGACCAGAGCCCATTCGAAAACACTAAAAAATCACGATTGTTGCATGTTTTGAAGTGAAAGTTGTTTTCTTGGGCGCACTACGAGCTATGTTAGATACAAATACATTTTTGTAGTCTACTACCAAGTCCTTAACTAAAACCATGAAGGAATGGCACGGAGTCTAAATACACCAAGAGCAACTTCGAAAATGAAATAGTCAGAAACTTTTAAATCAACCCAATAAAAGGCTCGTGAGGCCTCCGGCGATCCGAAAAATTTGGAATGGGGCGAAGCCCCATTCCAACTTTTTCGGATCGCCCGATGCCTCACGAGCTTTTCACAACGCTCACGCTGCGGGAGTGAGAGCAGGTGGGGAAGCATTTTTGTATAAATTCCGCATGGAATATTAGTCAATCACGTTTGGCACCAGTTTTATGCATGAAAATATAATTGTAAGCGACTGGTGAGAGCCTGCTTAAAACGTTGTAAAAGGCTCGTGAGGCCTCGGGCGATCCGAAAAAGTTGGAACAACGCTCACGCTGCGGGGAGTGAGAGCAGGTTGGGAAGCATATTTGGGAGTCGAATGGTGAAGGTCCGGGATCTGAACGACCACTTTGAAGCGATTTATGGCCAAAAAAACGGTTTTTGCATCAAGTTGCATAATGATGATGTAATACCAAATTTTGAAAGAGCTGACTCTGGGGAGTCGAATGGTGAAGGTTCGGGATCTGTGCGACCACATTGGAGCGATTTATGGCCAAAAAGCGATTATTTCATCAAGTTGCATAATGATGATGTAATACCAAATTTTGAAAGAGCTCACTCTGGGGAGTCAAATGGTCAAGGTCCGATGTCTGGGTGTTGGCTGGGAGCCGAGATATTGCATTATTGCATCATCATTACGTAATGATGATGAAATCGGTGATGCAATAGAAATATTTCGTCAAGGGGAGTTGTGTGGTACCTTACTTGTAGGTGTACGATGAGTTAGAATCGAGATATGAGGAAAAAACGGGATATTGCATAGTGATGATGAAATATGACGTCATGATGACGCAATCATTATCAATCTTAAAAGTGCCGAGCCTGGGGATCCGACTGGTCAAGGAATTGCCGTTCTAGGTTAAGTTTAAAGCGAGTTATGAGGAAAAAACTATATATTGCGTAGTGATGATGCAATATGGCGTCGTGATGACGCAATCATTTTCGATTTTGAAAGAGCTCGCCGAGTGGAGTCGATTGGTACCCTAGTTGTAGGCGTACGATGAGTTTGAAGCGAGTTATGAGCGAAAAACGGAGAGCGTGACAGGCAAACAAACACACAAACAAACAAACAAACACACAAACAGACGAACGGACAGACAAACATCTTGTCTTTTTTCTACATAGTAACTATCACACCCAAAGTTGAGCCGAATTCGATTTCAATTGTGTGCCAGAGCACTTAGGGGGTGCCTATTATAATGCATAAGTAATTTTGAGTCTAGCTTGATCGGCTGAAAAAATATGAATTTTCATCATTTTTCACAATACCCGCACCTGGCTGGCCGCTTTGCCGGACCCACGCGGTATCCCTGTGAAATTTCAATTTACCACTAGGGACTTCCACTGAAATCTTCAACAATTTTCCAAAATTCTGAAATGGTGTGCAATGGGGTATTCGAGGGCGTTGAAAAAGGATAGCGTCACTATAATTTCATTAAATGCTAATTTGAGCGAGTATGAGGATGTTTCTCTAAGCCCCGCCCATCGTGGTGTAGTGCAAGCGATCCAGCGGTTCGCTGGGTCACATCAGCTCAGCGGGTCACTTCAAGAAAATTTCGAAAAAATTCATTTGCAATTTCTTTCGTTGCATTCTATAGAGCGCACATTCATGATCAATAATTGATCCAATTATGAAAAAAATTAAAGCAAGTCGTAATATGTACTCACGACAAATGACAACGGTATACTGTAGCTCCACGAAAAGCGTTTGCTATATTTAAATTTATAATTATTCTACCTCTTGAATACCTAGTAGATTCTATCTGTGCTCATTGTATTGCGCAGAATGAATAATAACATTGAAATCACAGAAATATTAGCTACAGCGCACTACATGCTCACAAAATCATCATCATTTAGCTTCAGAGCGCTGACATAATTTTTGCTACTTTTTCGTTCAGTAGACCATTTCAGGAAGCAGAACAGTTCTTCTCAGAATTGGAGAGGGGCATCCCCTTAAACGATTGCTACCGAATTAAATCTGAATTTTACATAATTCATGAGCCTACAGAATTTTTTCGCTGACATATTTATTTTTTTTAATTTTTGGCAGCTTACATAAGCTATGTTCTACTAATATCTTAAAAATTGGAGAGGGGCATCTTCTAGAAATCGAAAGAGCGTTAAAAAAACAATTTCCTTAAGAGATTTAAACTCGCGGGCAGTTGGGAAACAGCACATCGTGCACAACCTTTTGCCGGTTTTAAGATTTTTAATTTACAGATGGTGGTCCCTAATTTACCACCCTAAGCACTATAGGTCCTATTAGTACAAAGGCCTGAATCGGAATTCTTGGCGGAATGTCCGGGCAGTGGTGACTACCCTCTTAATATCTAATAGCAGAATTGAGAGCCAATTATTTCAAATGCATCCGTTAGCTACTGCATAAGCGATGAAGGGATAAAAATGACGGCATTTTTGCTAGAGTCCCTGTTCGGTGTTCTCATTCATTTCTGGTTCTGAGGGGGACTCATTCGCCCATTATTACAAGCATAGCTTAACAAGTGATTAAAGATTACTCTTAATTTTAAAGAATTAAAACCAGTGGTCGAAAAGTAGGTCCAAAATGACATAACGAGCCCGGTTTTTGGAGTTCGGACCAGTATAAAAATAGAAAACGTACGCATTTGTAAGTAATTTTTCTTAACATTGAAAAAACGTACCCATTTTCAACGATTTTATATTAAATTTTAGAAACGTGCCCACTTTTTACAATTTGTGTGACCTACCTTTCGACCACTGGTTATAAAATAAGAAACTCACATCCAACGAGTCCTTCCGCTGTGTATCGAAATCTTCCGTTCTCAGTGAGTTCATAGTTGCATTCCAAAAAGCTGATGATGCAACCGAAGTGGGCGTGTTGAGGGAAGAGAATGAGAAGAATGGGGAAAGGGGAAGGAGAGGAGAAGGAGTCATGAGAGATGATGAGGTGAACGGATATGATGAAGGAAGACGAGAAGATGAAGAAGAAGGAAGATTGGAGATTGAATAAGGAGGAATAGGGGGAGGATGAAGGGAATGGGAAGAAGTAGGTGTGATGGAAGGAGGGAAGATGGGAGAACCAGAGAGTGCGTAGAGGGACGAAGAGGTGCATCGAGGAACTATATCCGACGATGACATCTGCAACGAATTACAGTTGCAGTGGTTGGAGTAGTTGCAACAGCAGTTGTGTCGCAACTCTCATGTGCACGCCCAAGTTGGAATTAAAGTTACCGGACGAGGACAAAATGACCCCCTATTTTTTGTCCTCCGAATAGCCGATGGCTGACTTAGTTGAGCATGAATAAACAAAAATGCTAAAAATCAATATTAGCCTCAAGGGAAAGCAGGAAATGATCCGCGCTCTCTCACTTTTGCATACTCTCTCGTACACGCGACCAGATCAGGGTCAGATCAGGGTTTCGTCCTCGTCCGGTAACTTTAAGAACAAAAATGATTTTCATATTGCCCTCGAGTTTAATAAACAGATCTCCCTATTATCCATGCTCGTTCGCATCGTTCCGTATGATTGCAACTGGGAAATCTACTAATTTCATTCTAACCTATGGCGTGGAAAATTTCAAGAACTTCACAAATTTGAATTCACGCAATTCCATATCTCGGCTACCAGTACAGCTAGAGACTTGTAAATTGGAATATGGGGTGGTTTTTACGTTTCCACCAAATATTCCAACTTTCAAGTCTCTAGCTCTACAGGGAGCCGAGATATGGAATTGCGGGAATTCAAATTTGTGAAGTTCTCCTTGAAATTTTCCACGCCATTAGTTGCCCACACCAGAGGGTATACTAACAGGTCTTGCAGTGAAGGGTGCATTCATGAGGGGAGAGACGTAGGTGGAGTGAACAGAGACGGGCGTGAGTGAGAGAGCAGGCAGTCCCTTCGAACCTTCCTTCTTCGACTCCCCTCCATCCTCAACTTCTCCCTTCAATATGAACCATGATATGACATACCTGTGTGTGTACACCCATCACTCCCTTCTTGAACATCTCATTGAATTCGTCTGCATCTCCCTCATTGAGAGGAGACAATTCGGGCTGCAGAATGAAAGGAGTAAGTGGAGGGAAGTCCTTCCTCTCACCTGCATGGGATGCACTTGAGTCCTTTCTCCCTGTCTCTCCTGCAGTTGCACTCCTCCTGCACCCATGTGGATCAGAGAGGCAGAGTATGTTAGATGAGGGAGCACCGATGAATTGATTGAGATGGGAGGCATTCCTCCCAGGTAAGAAGACTGCTGCAGGGACGGGCCATAGTCAGAGAGAAGAGCCTACAAGTACAAGTGATGCATCATCTATATATATATATTTTATATACGCCCGAAAGCGCAACGAGATACGAATAATTGATAGTATGATCGTACAGATAATTGACTCTCCTCATACGGAGGATATAAGTTATAGAGTTACGTGATGGGTAGAAGGGAACAATACTGAAAAGACATAGATCTAGTCAACTGCTCTCATTTGTCTTCTTCTGGTCTGCATATGAGTAGTATCTATCCATCATCATGTCTGATACGACACTCACTCCGTCCTTTTCACGGATCATTCAAATACACCAGGGTTCGATCGCATTGTTATATATTTTTGTTATGCTATATGTGTTCGACCGTATAAAGCTAATTTTACTTACCCCGACAGTGTGTATCCACACACATGTGTTTCAAAATACTCTTATTCGCGCGAAATGATAAGTGATTGTGCCCCACTATTCTCACATGAGGATGGTTGTAGACGTAGTTGGAGTAGAGACTGGAAGAGGCCGATAAGTGATTTCCATTCGTGAGAATCGACGAGAAGAGGGTGAGATCAGCCGATAGAAGGACGTCCTGCGAAATAGAGTTGGAGTAGGAGGAATACATCATTGCACTCACCTGGAACGAACTCCCCGATGACAATCTTCTCAATGCCATTTTATGCACATCCGCCCTCGACAATTGGCCGTCTGTCACATCCACATCATTCACACTTAACAAGCATCTCAACTAGTCATGGAGGGAAACAACGCACAGTTGATATGAGGATTCGAATGTCTGATAACATGAAGCAAGTAGTGCAGGTTGATTGAGCTGAAATGGTTTTCGAATATCCCACGAGAAGAGTTAACATAACTAATTAGTATCGAAAGCGTTTACAACGTATTTGGAACAAAAACATATGTATAAACGGTCTATACATAAATTAAGTTTTTCCAGTCAAAAACAGAATTAGGAATACTATTATCAAGGGAGCCGGAAAGAGCCACAATTACACAACTATGCCTATTTTACTGTCTAATATATGAGCCTATCAAAGAATCACCAAAACTAACTTTGATAATAATCTCAGGGAATCCGCAGAATATTGCAGCGATGCTTGAGAACGGCACGTGAACGGTCACATTGTATCTGTAGCCACCAACTTGTACAACGACACACTCAAAACACGACTCACGGCGTCTGAGAATTCGAGCGTGCAACAATGAATTGATAAATGAGAATCCTCTGATCGGCATCAACTTTGACCCAATTCGTACCAGGAACGACTAGACATCTCTCATCCGGAGCAGTGAGCTGATTGAGAACTATATAATAATCTACTTTTCAAATCGAGCCCACCTTGAAATCACCAATTTCCAGCTTCTCGAAACAGAAAGTAGTGACGCGTTCAGGACCCAACTGAACATCGCATAAGTAAGAGTTGCATACTACGGTAGCTAGCATTTACCTGAGGCGGTTCTGTTTTGATTACTGGATTACGTCGTTTTGCAGTACTTCCTCCACCTTGACCCCTAATGAGATTTCGCTTAACTCCTCGCGGATGGATGCGCTTCGGAGGTAGTCGTTCTTCCTGCAAAACCCTCAATAAAATCAATAAAGACAAAAGTATCAAGCATATTCCAATTTGCTAAATACGACAACAAAACAATAAATTGAAAGTAGTATCACCTTGTCAGCTATTGAAGGGCTTCGTCCACCTTCCGTCTCGCCCAGCAATGCTTTCAGCTCCCTCACACTTATCATCGTGAGCAGAGCATTTTTTTGTCTCTCGAGTCGTTGCTCTGCAGTTTCTTCGCCCTCCAAATCTCTGTAGTTATCTGAACGAATTGGAAAGATAAACAAATAGGAGAAATCAGCGTACTTCGGCTGGGGTTGCATGCTCTAAGTGCGTCGATGGTTGGCTCTCCTTGGACCCCTGCGTCCATATATCCGACAGGGAACTATGAAAATCATCTTATTTTAGGATTGCCGCATACGCAGATTAGCTCGCGTTTATATTATGGGACTATAGTACAAACAAATTACAACATAACATGGTGAATAATCAACTAAATTCCATTAAAATGAAGAAAATGACGGAAATCGTCAACCACGTTGACAGAGTACGGTATAATTTGAGTTAGCGGGTTTCGTGAATCTTTACTGGACCTATTAATTTTTTCGAATTCCAACCCTGATATCGATTTTTGCAAAAAATGTTGATATTCAGAGCTTGATGCATCGATGTTAAATGCAGTGCGTTATGAAATATTATAAAAATCAGTTTATTTCGTTCGGATTCTCCAATGTACAGTCAGTGAAATTCAGTTAGTGTTCACTGATTGCCAGTGAGTCCAGAAGGCTCAGAGCGTCCGGTCGGTCCTTCGAGTCCCTTTCCTCCCTTGTTCGATCCCCACCATGCTGCATATCCAGAGTAGCCCCATCCGTATCCATAAGCAGGATAGCCGTAGTACGGAGAATATGCTCCGGCATACTGTAATGGGAGGGGTTATGGTAGATCGATTGAATGAGAAGATCGATGGAGGAGTGACTCACTCCGAGATACTGGGTTGATGCTTGAGAACAGAAGAAAACAGCAGCAAGGCAAAGGAGGATACTGTAAGAAGAGTTTATTGATATCCAAAGTGGAATGAAGAATGAGATGAAGAAACTCACATCTTGGAGTTCATTGCTGAATAGACGAAGTAAATGTGCCCTCTATTCTTCTGCAGCTCTTTTATACTCACTATGCGTAACTCTTCTCAGTGAATAGTCTCTTCTGTTATCATCCTCTCTCACCTTCTCTCCTCTCTGTCTGTCAAGTACGCATATCCCAAGGCAGTGAAACGCAGTGCAAATAGCACTATTCTTTGTCTGAACATGCGAACATGTTGAGAGATACAGAACCACAGATCATCTATATGACTAGAACTCGGTTTTGATCTCCATATCACCTACGTCCACCCTGCCTCATTTGATTCATATTTTCAGCGTCGTATTCGAAATGTTTAGACTTTTTTTTATCATATGTTTGCATGATTTCTTCTCCTAAGAAAGCACTACACAAATAGTTACTGGAAACAAGCGTGGAGTTTGTATGCGCATAAAAGCCCGTCGAAAGAGAGCATGACTGAACCTTCACTTCATCTATTCAGCAATGAACTCCAAGATGTGAGTTTCTTCTCATTCTTCATTCCACTTCTCATTCTTCATTCCACTTTAGATGTCAATAAACTCTTCCTACAGTATCCTCATTTGCCTTGTTGCTGTTCTCTTCTGTTCTCAACCATCATCCCAGTATCTTGGAGTGAGTCGCTCCTCCATCGATCTTCTGATTCAATCGATCTACCATAACCCCTCCCATTACAGTATTACAGTATGCGGGATCATATTCTCCAAACTACGGCTATCCTGCTTATGGATACGGATGGGACTACCCTGGATATGCAGCATGATGGGGATCGAACAAGGGAGGAAAGGGACCCGAAGGACCGACTGGACCCTCTGGGCCTTCTGGACTCACAAACTGAATTTCACTGACTGTACATTGCGTTCAGGATCTGAAGCTGGAATTGAATCGACGAATCGGCGCAGCATGGAGATCATTCAATAAGTTTCAAGAATTCATGACCAGTCGAGGCGTTGAAATGGCATTGAAAACGAAAGTCTTCCACATGTGTATCGAACCGAGTTTTCTTTACGGAAGCGAAGTTTGGAGCGCAACGAAATCCGAACGGAAAAGACTGATTGTTACGCAAAGATCTATGATGAGGAAGATGGCGGGCGTGACTAGAATGGACAGAAAGCCAAATGATTGGTTAAGAATGAAAGTGCCCTTGGAAGACATTAGAGTGAGGGCAATGCTTAGAAAGTGGAACTGGGCGAAGAGGATAGCAACGCTGGATGATGAGAGATGGACTGGCCGAATTCTCAATTGGACGCTGTGGGACAGATTTCGATCTCCTGGGCGACCAAAGATAAGATGGAGAGACGAGTTTGTGAAGGCATTAGGATTGACATGGGCAGACAATTGCCGAAGAGACCCCAATCAATGGAAATACCAATCCTTTCAACAGGCTGCAGCCCTGAGGCTTGAATAAATATTGAATATTGAACATTGCGTTCACGACGGGAGAAGCCGAACGAAATAAACTTATTTTCTTGGGAATCTCATAATTATTTATCAGTCATCAATTAGGTCGAAGAGGGAAGGGATTCCTCTCAGGGACAAGTACACTCGAAGGAGATCGAACTAGTCGCATCTCCCGCCAGAGTCACGAAGGAGTCTGCACCCACGAATCTGGAAGAGAGAGAGGCGAAAGAGAGAGAGAGAGAGAGAGAGAGAGAGAGAGAGAGAGAGAGAGGCGAGAGAGTATGTAGAATGGAGAGAGAGAGAGAGAGGCGAGAGAGTATGTAGAATGGAGAGAGCGATGTCTCTCTCGACTCACGGCGATCCACTGGCAGCTGTGGTTCCCATCGGATCAGTGTACAACTTGAGTGAGCATCCACTCTTCACGAACACTCGAGTGATACTCTGAAGGGGGAGGGGGGGGGGGTCATTCTGGCCATTCGATAGTACCTGCTGGTAGTTGAGGGCAGTCGCTCCCGTTGTGGGGGCTGAGCAATTCTCATCCGTCGAGAAGGTCAATCCCATGTCGTTGACCTCCTCCTCACTCGCCTTCTTCACATAACTCAACGATCTGCAAGTCAGATGAGTATAAATTGCCCTCAAGTATCCTTCACCTGTACAGCTCAGGATCGAACTGAGCCAACTCGTCAAATGCGCACAGTGACTTCTCTCCCAACAGCTGAAAGTGAATTGGCCAATTTATTACAGCATTCCCTCAATGGTCGATAGTAGATACCGTAGCCAACATGACAGGTGCCAATTGGACGTCGACTACGATTCCCTCGTAGACTGCCTTCGCCAGCATCTTCCCCACGAATCGGAAGAGATCCAGATGGTTCTCTTGGATGTAAGACATCGTAGATGGATGGAGTTGACCTGAGAAGGGAAGAGAGAGAGAGAGAGAGAGAGAGAGAGAGAGAGAGAGAGAGAGAGAGAGAGAGGCGAAAGAGAGAGAGAGAGAGAGAGAGAGAGAGAGAGAGAGAGAGAGAGGCGAGAGAGTATGTAGAATGGAGAGAGAGAGAGAGAGGCGAGAGAGTATGTAGAATGGAGAGAGCGATGTCTCTCTCGACTCACGGCGATCCACTGGCAGCTGTGGTTCCCATCGGATCAGTGTACAACTTGAGTGAGCATCCACTCTTCACGAACACTCGAGTGATACTCTGAAGGGGGAGGGGGGGGGGGGGTCATTCTGGCCATTCGATAGTACCTGCTGGTAGTTGAGGGCAGTCGCTCCCGTTGTGGGGGCTGAGTTGACCACCGCTGTCGTGCCCTCGTACACTACTCCACATGTAGTTGTCGGATTCGGCTCCTGCAATCAGCATGATCGATCGATCGATAAATGGAAGTTACGGTAACGACGGGTGTGAAACAGGTCCTGCAGCAGTACTGTCTCTTCATCGTCTCAGTGTAGGCAAGGTTGGTGCAGAATCCATTCGTCTTCCATGAAGCACAACTGGAATTGACTCTCATCCAGAGGCGGACAAGCACCCAGTTCTCTTCGGACGGAGTGATCTACTCATTCAATCGATAATCAACGGTCTCACTTCACATTTTCGGTGGTTCCTACACAAGCAGCCGCAGCAGTTGTGGGACAGAGATTGCAGACTGAACCACATGTCGCCTGAAATCGATGAACTACCGTAGTACCTCTCTCTTCACCCCCTGGGACAGATGAACTACCGTAGTACTTATCTGCTCATTCTCCTTCTTCCTCACCTTGCGATAGTCGAGTGTATAGTAATTGGAGGTGCAGAATCCTCCTTGTACCCACGTGGTGCACCTAGATAGAGAGGCAATCGATATTCTCCTCTCTTGACCTACCTGGCATTGTCAGCAGCCCCGCACTGTCCATTCACGACGACGACTGCAGCAGAGAAGAGAAGAAGAGAGGCGATCATCATCTTCCGATGGAGATCTCAACAGGATCTCGCTCTTTTAATCCCCTTCGAATGGTTCGAAGTGTGTTCAACTGCAGTAGAGATCTCTTCCCCTTCACCATTTATCCTTCCATTCACAATGGTGTAGTCTGATACAACTCTACTTATTTCCCTTTGATCCCTCGTCCTTTCGTGCTTTCTTATCTTCATTAGCACGACGATGTCGTTCCATAATACTAATCACCCGGCACTAGTCGGATGAGAACTATGACGTCATGCTGCCTTTGATATATCATAGGCATGACGTCATAGTTCTCATCCGACGTAGTGGCCTAATCACCCCCTCCCTTCCCCCTCAGTTGCTCATCGGTTCCTAATTGTAAGTTTCACAATTGAATAGCGGCATACTGTTATGCCGCCTGTACAAACTCTCCCACACATCAGGATCTTTCATCAGTCATCAAAGTTTATCGGGAAAAAGATGAAAAATGAACAACCCGTTCGGAGCTTTACAAAGCGAACTAAACTCATTTGAGAGTAACATAATCATTAAAGTACACTAATTTCACATTTTGATATTGCAACACATAGAAACCGAAGATTTCTCTACATATCATTCAATCTAGGGAAATTATTTACAAGCGAATACCAGTTCGAGATCCTAATTATGATGCACAACCTCTGTTTAACGATAAATATCAATAAATACATTCTTTGGGGGTAGATCAACTTAGTTCGAATCCTGTTTCTGAGTGGATGGCGTATCTCAACTTCTCCAGCAGTACACTCTTCTTGTTATAGTTGGGAAGTTTGAGTAGATTGAAGCAAGTGGAAGCAGTGGGAAGTCTGCAATGCCCTCTCACTCCCTCCCTCTCCCTCCTCTCCCATCCAAGATGAGCACTCTACCTGCTGGTCGACTGCCCCTTCTTCAGGGCAAGAAATCCTCTCACCACACTGCCCAACGTGTCCCCCGTGTCCTTAAACAACTCAATCTACAGTAATCCCTCCATTATCGACTACCTGATCATCAGAAACTTCGACGCATCGAATGGAGAATGGAGGCTCCAGTGACCCAAACCCGAGCAATGGCCCACGAGAACAACTTGTGACGAACTGGAATGCAAGTAGTCGATAGATAGTCCCTGGTTACAGTATACCTTAAGAAACAGTCGTCTCTCTTCTGCTGAAAAATCGTTCTCCAGAATCTGCCAAAGCCACTTAATCAATCGATGGCCTGAGTGGAATCCTCCGTAATACTGGACGTGCTTACGAAGATCCGGCAGATCGATATCACTGAGAAGGGAATGGTTAAATGATAATTTACAGATTAATAAATTTAAAGAAATTTAGATAACGTAAAGTTGTGAGAAGGAAAAAATCGTGGAATAAAAGATACAGAGGGGAGGGGGTACATACCTTGATTGGCCGGAGATGAGATACTGGAGTTCGTGAGGGGCGAAGAGGAAGAGCCACGAGGGATTAACCACTTTCTGTGATCAGTTGAGATTGATCCATTCACTCTTCGCATTTGGATATTCATGATTTCACAATCTCTGATCTATACATTCATATGCAAGTTGGGCGAACTGCATCTCTTCCCACTCACTTGGAATCCCTCTACGAATGCTTTGCACTGCTCCTTCGTCTGAGTGAACACTCGATAATGAGCCATTCGATGCACGTAATTGATCCTTCAATTAAGCATTTCATCTCACTTTCTACCATTTCATATACGACATGTCAAAAATCTAATAGAAAAGCTCGCGATGCTTCATAGCAAATCCTAGACAAGTTCCGCAAAGGAACTCCCTCGCAACTTCTAGATTGATTATACAGGTCACAACTATTCGTGCTACACTGAAATGTATCCCCTGAATGGACCTGTTCTCATGGGTGACTTGGATGGCTCTTCCACATGGCACGATGTCGATCGTCTTCAACTGAAATGCGCATGGTGGTAGAAGGAGACAGCCTCTGCCTTCCTTACCTTCCCCATGCAATTCTCATCCGTCGAGAAGGTCAATCCCATGTCGTTGACCTCCTCCTCACTCGCCTTCTTCACATAACTCAACGATCTGCAAGTCAGATGAGTATAAATTGCCCTCAAGTATCCTTCACCTGTACAGCTCAGGATCGAACTGAGCCAACTCGTCAAATGCGCACAGTGACTTCTCTCCCAACAGCTGAAAGTGAATTGGCCAATTTATTACAGCATTCCCTCAATGGTCGATAGTAGATACCGTAGCCAACATGACAGGTGCCAATTGGACGTCGACTACGATTCCCTCGTAGACTGCCTTCGCCAGCATCTTCCCCACGAATCGGAAGAGATCCAGATGGTTCTCTTGGATGTAAGACATCGTAGATGGATGGAGTTGACCTGAGAAGGGAAGAGAGAGAGAGAGAGAGAGAGAGAGAGAGAGAGAGAGAGAGAGAGAGAGAGAGAGGCGAAGAGAGAGAGAGAGAGAGAGAGAGAGAGAGAGAGAGAGAGAGAGGCGAGAGAGTATGTAGAATGGAGAGAGAGAGAGAGAGGCGAGAGAGTATGTAGAATGGAGAGAGCGATGTCTCTCTCGACTCACGGCGATCCACTGGCAGCTGTGGTTCCCATCGGATCAGTGTACAACTTGAGTGAGCATCCACTCTTCACGAACACTCGAGTGATACTCTGAAGGGGGAGGGGGGGGGGGGTCATTCTGGCCATTCGATAGTACCTGCTGGTAGTTGAGGGCAGTCGCTCCCGTTGTGGGGGCTGAGTTGACCACCGCTGTCGTGCCCTCGTACACTACTCCACATGTAGTTGTCGGATTCGGCTCCTGCAATCAGCATGATCGATCGATCGATAAATGGAAGTTACGGTAACGACGGGTGTGAAACAGGTCCTGCAGCAGTACTGTCTCTTCATCGTCTCAGTGTAGGCAAGGTTGGTGCAGAATCCATTCGTCTTCCATGAAGCACAACTGGAATTGACTCTCATCCAGAGGCGGACAAGCACCCAGTTCTCTTCGGACGGAGTGATCTACTCATTCAATCGATAATCAACGGTCTCACTTCACATTTTCGGTGGTTCCTACACAAGCAGCCGCAGCAGTTGTGGGACAGAGATTGCAGACTGAACCACATGTCGCCTGAAATCGATGAACTACCGTAGTACCTCTCTCTTCACCCCCTGGGACAGATGAACTACCGTAGTACTTATCTGCTCATTCTCCTTCTTCCTCACCTTGCGATAGTCGAGTGTATAGTAATTGGAGGTGCAGAATCCTCCTTGTACCCACGTGGTGCACCTAGATAGAGAGGCAATCGATATTCTCCTCTCTTGACCTACCTGGCATTGTCAGCAGCCCCGCACTGTCCATTCACGACGACGACTGCAGCAGAGAAGAGAAGAAGAGAGGCGATCATCATCTTCCGATGGAGATCTCAACAGGATCTCGCTCTTTTAATCCCCTTCGAATGGTTCGAAGTGTGTTCAACTGCAGTAGAGATCTCTTCCCCTTCACCATTTATCCTTCCATTCACAATGGTGTAGTCTGATACAACTCTACTTATTTCCCTTTGATCCCTCGTCCTTTCGTGCTTTCTTATCTTCATTAGCACGACGATGTCGTTCCATAATACTAATCACCCGGCACTAGTCGGATGAGAACTATGACGTCATGCTGCCTTTGATATATCATAGGCATGACGTCATAGTTCTCATCCGACGTAGTGGCCTAATCACCCCCTCCCTTCCCCCTCAGTTGCTCATCGGTTCCTAATTGTAAGTTTCACAATTGAATAGCGGCATACTGTTATGCCGCCTGTACAAACTCTCCCACACATCAGGATCTTTCATCAGTCATCAAAGTTTATCGGGAAAAAGATGAAAAATGAACAACCCGTTCGGAGCTTTACAAAGCGAACTAAACTCATTTGAGAGTAACATAATCATTAAAGTACACTAATTTCACATTTTGATATTGCAACACATAGAAACCGAAGATTTCTCTACATATCATTCAATCTAGGGAAATTATTTACAAGCGAATACCAGTTCGAGATCCTAATTATGATGCACAACCTCTGTTTAACGATAAATATCAATAAATACATTCTTTGGGGGTAGATCAACTTAGTTCGAATCCTGTTTCTGAGTGGATGGCGTATCTCAACTTCTCCAGCAGTACACTCTTCTTGTTATAGTTGGGAAGTTTGAGTAGATTGAAGCAAGTGGAAGCAGTGGGAAGTCTGCAATGCCCTCTCACTCCCTCCCTCTCCCTCCTCTCCCATCCAAGATGAGCACTCTACCTGCTGGTCGACTGCCCCTTCTTCAGGGCAAGAAATCCTCTCACCACACTGCCCAACGTGTCCCCCGTGTCCTTAAACAACTCAATCTACAGTAATCCCTCCATTATCGACTACCTGATCATCAGAAACTTCGACGCATCGAATGGAGAATGGAGGCTCCAGTGACCCAAACCCGAGCAATGGCCCACGAGAACAACTTGTGACGAACTGGAATGCAAGTAGTCGATAGATAGTCCCTGGTTACAGTATACCTTAAGAAACAGTCGTCTCTCTTCTGCTGAAAAATCGTTCTCCAGAATCTGCCAAAGCCACTTAATCAATCGATGGCCTGAGTGGAATCCTCCGTAATACTGGACGTGCTTACGAAGATCCGGCAGATCGATATCACTGAGAAGGGAATGGTTAAATGATAATTTACAGATTAATAAATTTAAAGAAATTTAGATAACGTAAAGTTGTGAGAAGGAAAAAATCGTGGAATAAAAGATACAGAGGGGAGGGGGGTACATACCTTGATTGGCCGGAGATGAGATACTGGAGTTCGTGAGGGGCGAAGAGGAAGAGCCACGAGGGATTAACCACTTTCTGTGATCAGTTGAGATTGATCCATTCACTCTTCGCATTTGGATATTCATGATTTCACAATCTCTGATCTATACATTCATATGCAAGTTGGGCGAACTGCATCTCTTCCCACTCACTTGGAATCCCTCTACGAATGCTTTGCACTGCTCCTTCGTCTGAGTGAACACTCGATAATGAGCCATTCGATGCACGTAATTGATCCTTCAATTAAGCATTTCATCTCACTTTCTACCATTTCATATACGACATGTCAAAAATCTAATAGAAAAGCTCGCGATGCTTCATAGCAAATCCTAGACAAGTTCCGCAAAGGAACTCCCTCGCAACTTCTAGATTGATTATACAGGTCACAACTATTCGTGCTACACTGAAATGTATCCCCTGAATGGACCTGTTCTCATGGGTGACTTGGATGGCTCTTCCACATGGCACGATGTCGATCGTCTTCAACTGAAATGCGCATGGTGGTAGAAGGAGACAGCCTCTGCCTTCCTTACCTTCCCCATGCAATTCTCATCCGTCGAGAAGGTCAATCCCATGTCGTTGACCTCCTCCTCACTCGCCTTCTTCACATAACTCAACGATCTGCAAGTCAGATGAGTATAAATTGCCCTCAAGTATCCTTCACCTGTACAGCTCAGGATCGAACTGAGCCAACTCGTCAAATGCGCACAGTGACTTCTCTCCCAACAGCTGAAAGTGAATTGGCCAATTTATTACAGCATTCCCTCAATGGTCGATAGTAGATACCGTAGCCAACATGACAGGTGCCAATTGGACGTCGACTACGATTCCCTCGTAGACTGCCTTCGCCAGCATCTTCCCCACGAATCGGAAGAGATCCAGATGGTTCTCTTGGATGTAAGACATCGTAGATGGATGGAGTTGACCTGAGAAGGGAAGAGAGAGAGAGAGAGAGAGAGAGAGAGAGAGAGAGAGAGAGAGAGAGAGAGAGGCGAAAGAGAGAGAGAGAGAGAGAGAGAGAGAGAGAGAGAGAGAGAGAGGCGAGAGAGTATGTAGAATGGAGAGAGAGAGAGAGAGGCGAGAGAGTATGTAGAATGGAGAGAGCGATGTCTCTCTCGACTCACGGCGATCCACTGGCAGCTGTGGTTCCCATCGGATCAGTGTACAACTTGAGTGAGCATCCACTCTTCACGAACACTCGAGTGATACTCTGAAGGGGGAGGGGGGGGGGGGTCATTCTGGCCATTCGATAGTACCTGCTGGTAGTTGAGGGCAGTCGCTCCCGTTGTGGGGGCTGAGTTGACCACCGCTGTCGTGCCCTCGTACACTACTCCACATGTAGTTGTCGGATTCGGCTCCTGCAATCAGCATGATCGATCGATCGATAAATGGAAGTTACGGTAACGACGGGTGTGAAACAGGTCCTGCAGCAGTACTGTCTCTTCATCGTCTCAGTGTAGGCAAGGTTGGTGCAGAATCCATTCGTCTTCCATGAAGCACAACTGGAATTGACTCTCATCCAGAGGCGGACAAGCACCCAGTTCTCTTCGGACGGAGTGATCTACTCATTCAATCGATAATCAACGGTCTCACTTCACATTTTCGGTGGTTCCTACACAAGCAGCCGCAGCAGTTGTGGGACAGAGATTGCAGACTGAACCACATGTCGCCTGAAATCGATGAACTACCGTAGTACCTCTCTCTTCACCCCCTGGGACAGATGAACTACCGTAGTACTTATCTGCTCATTCTCCTTCTTCCTCACCTTGCGATAGTCGAGTGTATAGTAATTGGAGGTGCAGAATCCTCCTTGTACCCACGTGGTGCACCTAGATAGAGAGGCAATCGATATTCTCCTCTCTTGACCTACCTGGCATTGTCAGCAGCCCCGCACTGTCCATTCACGACGACGACTGCAGCAGAGAAGAGAAGAAGAGAGGCGATCATCATCTTCCGATGGAGATCTCAACAGGATCTCGCTCTTTTAATCCCCTTCGAATGGTTCGAAGTGTGTTCAACTGCAGTAGAGATCTCTTCCCCTTCACCATTTATCCTTCCATTCACAATGGTGTAGTCTGATACAACTCTACTTATTTCCCTTTGATCCCTCGTCCTTTCGTGCTTTCTTATCTTCATTAGCACGACGATGTCGTTCCATAATACTAATCACCCGGCACTAGTCGGATGAGAACTATGACGTCATGCTGCCTTTGATATATCATAGGCATGACGTCATAGTTCTCATCCGACGTAGTGGCCTAATCACCCCCTCCCTTCCCCCTCAGTTGCTCATCGGTTCCTAATTGTAAGTTTCACAATTGAATAGCGGCATACTGTTATGCCGCCTGTACAAACTCTCCCACACATCAGGATCTTTCATCAGTCATCAAAGTTTATCGGGAAAAAGATGAAAAATGAACAACCCGTTCGGAGCTTTACAAAGCGAACTAAACTCATTTGAGAGTAACATAATCATTAAAGTACACTAATTTCACATTTTGATATTGCAACACATAGAAACCGAAGATTTCTCTACATATCATTCAATCTAGGGAAATTATTTACAAGCGAATACCAGTTCGAGATCCTAATTATGATGCACAACCTCTGTTTAACGATAAATATCAATAAATACATTCTTTGGGGGTAGATCAACTTAGTTCGAATCCTGTTTCTGAGTGGATGGCGTATCTCAACTTCTCCAGCAGTACACTCTTCTTGTTATAGTTGGGAAGTTTGAGTAGATTGAAGCAAGTGGAAGCAGTGGGAAGTCTGCAATGCCCTCTCACTCCCTCCCTCTCCCTCCTCTCCCATCCAAGATGAGCACTCTACCTGCTGGTCGACTGCCCCTTCTTCAGGGCAAGAAATCCTCTCACCACACTGCCCAACGTGTCCCCCGTGTCCTTAAACAACTCAATCTACAGTAATCCCTCCATTATCGACTACCTGATCATCAGAAACTTCGACGCATCGAATGGAGAATGGAGGCTCCAGTGACCCAAACCCGAGCAATGGCCCACGAGAACAACTTGTGACGAACTGGAATGCAAGTAGTCGATAGATAGTCCCTGGTTACAGTATACCTTAAGAAACAGTCGTCTCTCTTCTGCTGAAAAATCGTTCTCCAGAATCTGCCAAAGCCACTTAATCAATCGATGGCCTGAGTGGAATCCTCCGTAATACTGGACGTGCTTACGAAGATCCGGCAGATCGATATCACTGAGAAGGGAATGGTTAAATGATAATTTACAGATTAATAAATTTAAAGAAATTTAGATAACGTAAAGTTGTGAGAAGGAAAAAATCGTGGAATAAAAGATACAGAGGGGAGGGGGTACATACCTTGATTGGCCGGAGATGAGATACTGGAGTTCGTGAGGGGCGAAGAGGAAGAGCCACGAGGGATTAACCACTTTCTGTGATCAGTTGAGATTGATCCATTCACTCTTCGCATTTGGATATTCATGATTTCACAATCTCTGATCTATACATTCATATGCAAGTTGGGCGAACTGCATCTCTTCCCACTCACTTGGAATCCCTCTACGAATGCTTTGCACTGCTCCTTCGTCTGAGTGAACACTCGATAATGAGCCATTCGATGCACGTAATTGATCCTTCAATTAAGCATTTCATCTCACTTTCTACCATTTCATATACGACATGTCAAAAATCTAATAGAAAAGCTCGCGATGCTTCATAGCAAATCCTAGACAAGTTCCGCAAAGGAACTCCCTCGCAACTTCTAGATTGATTATACAGGTCACAACTATTCGTGCTACACTGAAATGTATCCCCTGAATGGACCTGTTCTCATGGGTGACTTGGATGGCTCTTCCACATGGCACGATGTCGATCGTCTTCAACTGAAATGCGCATGGTGGTAGAAGGAGACAGCCTCTGCCTTCCTTACCTTCCCCATGCAATTCTCATCCGTCGAGAAGGTCAATCCCATGTCGTTGACCTCCTCCTCACTCGCCTTCTTCACATAACTCAACGATCTGCAAGTCAGATGAGTATAAATTGCCCTCAAGTATCCTTCACCTGTACAGCTCAGGATCGAACTGAGCCAACTCGTCAAATGCGCACAGTGACTTCTCTCCCAACAGCTGAAAGTGAATTGGCCAATTTATTACAGCATTCCCTCAATGGTCGATAGTAGATACCGTAGCCAACATGACAGGTGCCAATTGGACGTCGACTACGATTCCCTCGTAGACTGCCTTCGCCAGCATCTTCCCCACGAATCGGAAGAGATCCAGATGGTTCTCTTGGATGTAAGACATCGTAGATGGATGGAGTTGACCTGAGAAGGGAGAGAGAGAGAGAGAGAGAGAGAGAGAGAGAGAGAGAGAGAGAGAGAGAGAGAGAGAGAGAGAGAGAGAGAGATCAAGGGGAGAGGGGGGACTTACCCGCAGAAGTGAAGGCGAAGAGTGAGAGATTGGGATTGAAGACTGCTTTCAGTGTCAACTCCAGAAATTCCTTTAAATACGTATTTCAATTAGGTTCATTAGTAAACTGAAAATGGATGATGGCGATTGATATGAGAGTAGCCAAAAATCTCATCCGAGGCAAATATAGTATTTCCAAACGAAAACCACATTATTTCAAAATTTACTACACTCGAAACGGCATGAACTTCAATAATCCTGGATCGAACCATAACTACAGGCATAATAGTTTCTTTCCAAGAGCGGCAAGGCTTTTAGTAAACCAAGAGAATCAAACCAGTTCCTCTCTCTGAGTAGATCCCCGGTCACGTATTTCACTGTTATCCACTCTTAATTTTAATCATGTATCATCCATTTAATTTTTGTTTCACGTTATTTCGCCCAGAAATAGCATAAATATATATGATATCAAAGAGTGACTCTGATCAAGAAGCATCCCAATGGTGCAATTAAAGGAGAATTTCTCTCTTTTCTTCTAATTTTGATTCCTTCACTCGTGTTCTTCCTACTGCTCCCTCACCTTGAACACCCCATCCTGGTCGATTCCCGCCTCATCCAATCCCTGCTGATTCACGAATTTCACTCGAATCGTCGATCGCAGTTCGTTAGACGACAGTCGAGAGAGCTGTCTGAAATTACAGCCAAATTACAGGGGATATGAAAGTGACTGACTTGAAACCATCCTCGACAATCATCGATCGATCTACAGTAATCAGACGAGGACGAGACTCCGATGAGGACTAAATGGGCAGTGATCAAGAGAGAAAGGGAGGAGGGTAGTAGTACCTTGTCATTCGTGATGTACTTTCGGAATAAGAGAAGTCGCTCCTTGATGGGAACTACGTGACTCATTCTGCAACAGAATCACTCAATGCAGTCAGACCAAAGACAACGATAATCTGGGGAAGTTACTGACTTTCTGAGCAGCAGACATCCCCTGGGAGTGGCCTTCTCGAACTCGGAGATGATCACTGAGCTGCGCACTTCTCTGGAAGGAGAACTACTTAGACAGTGCTGGGATAGGAGGGAGAAGGGGAGATCTCACCCGGGAATCCAGAAGTTCTTCTCGGCAGTGAAGGGTCGTCTCGAATTCCTCCCATAGAGGAGCATGCAGAGACCGTGGATCGATGAGAAGAGAGTACGGGAATCATCCGCTCAAGAGAAAGCAATGGAGGAACGTTCAGATGAAATCGTTCTATTTCCAGGTAATATACAAAGGAATATCCAAATACTCATCTTGGAGATGCATTTGAAAAACATAATTTGATATTGAAATTCAATTGACTAATATCGTGCTACTAATTCGTTTCAATTGAGAAATGAAAATAACTAACCGACGATTCCATTCCAAATGGCTCGGAAGCAGAAGAGGTTGCAGAATTTGGCGACTGCCACTAACTCAGGAGAGGAGAGAGGAATGGCCTTCTCGTACAATTCCTCGTCGTCGAGGATCCTCAAGAGAATTCATGAGAACTCTGCCTCCATTCACACTCACAATCCTCATTCTGATTGGGCATTTCCATTGGAACTTGTAAGAATCTTGAACAAAAAATTGCTAACAACAGTTTGAACAAGAGCTATCAAATTCGTTTCCAGAAGTTACTTGATGAGATAGGTTGCAGCTTCAGCGAAAAGATGAAGTGGGGAGAGATGAACGAGGGCAGAGGGAGAATCCTCCTGCAGTACATCCCACATTGATATTAGTTGAGTTACCATCAGTTGTGGAAAAGTAGGTAAAACGCGACCTAACATGCCCAGATTTTTGGGGTTGGAGTGGGAAATATGCCCATGCCAGGCCGACTCGACAGAGCAGTGCAAGCGAGAGGGAAAGAGTATGGACTTAGTAAAGAAAAAGTATACAATGGAATGGGAAAGTAAACCACTCGAGAGTGCACGCTATGGCACACCGGTGTACACCACGAATATTTAACTCGATTTTATCGCGTAGGCATGTTTTGTGAAGCTCCCCATTAATATTTTTAAAATCGCAAGACATGAAAATGAAGCCTGAACATTCCGGATTGTGATATAACTAATAAAGTAAATTATAAACATGACCTTTACCTTTAAAAACATGACCTTATAAGGTGAAGTCGCAAGTACGTCGTGCACGCGTCGTGTTTTTTACAATAATTGTTGATGTGATTGAATGAGTGGATAAAAATTGCGCAAAGCATGTTTTTTATGTATTTTTGAACACGCTTTTTCTAATGAATACAATAACATGGCATAATTTTTCCTAAACCTTGCCAAAACATGCCCATTTTTTTGCCAAAATGACCCAAACATGCCCAAATTTTTCGATTTTCCCTACCTACCTTTTCCACCACTGGTTACCATGCTCATATAAGAGGATTATTTCGATGGCTCGTCAAAGATCGTATGTTATCAATAGTTCCCGCAATGAACGATAGATGCCGTTACCTGGAAGAGGGAGAGGGAGATGGTGAGTGGGTCAGATGCAGATCCAGAAGCGAAGGGATTGGAGAGATCAGTCTGAATAGATCAGTCGAGGTCATCCCCCCCCCCCTCGACTGCACCTTCTGTCTCCTCTGCACTGATCTCCACAGTCTGGATATGAGGGAAGGTTCGGAACACAGTCCAGCCAGGATATCGGAGCGGAGATTGGGGAGAGTGAGGAGGGCGGAAGAGAAGAGATGGGCAATCATACCCATCCTGCACAACAAATCGTTATCCCTTGCTATCCTTTTCACAACTAACTGTAAATTAAAAGTCTACTCATCTATTAACGATCTGCATCGCATCTACATTAATAAGAAAAGATGAAGAAAGAAGGAAAAGAGACCTGCTGATGGGTAATTTGCTCGAGTCCATCGTCTTCGTCGTTTCTCCTCCCATTGTTAACTTCTTCCACAGTTCTCAATTGTATTTATGTTATCCATTAGATTACAAAGACGAAGGAAACTACAATAATTGGGAATGAGTGGATCCTCACTGGTAAGTCCACTGGTCTCTCCCCCATTCTTCTCCCATCCTCCATTCCCTTCTTCTGATTCCTCTTCGAAGAGACTTCCTATCAATCTCTTGCTCCACATCATTCGCAACTGTTTCATCACGTGTCTCAACGACGCTTCCGTCCTTCAATCAATTAGTCTCACTACAGTAACCGATTGATCTACCGTACCCCGCATCGAGGAGAAGTGAGCAGCTGCCAAATACGGGATGCCAGTGAACGTGACCTCTGCAAGAAGATGATTATCGATTTTCTCCTATAAGATGATGATCATCTTCGATACCTCGAGTGGGAGGTGCTAACTTCCTTGCACCTCTCAATGAATGCCCCCAGTAGCTCCGCCCATTCCCAGATCAACTCTTTCTGAAGCAGAAGCATTATACCATATACGGAAAAGTAGTGTATCCTAAAATGTATGAAGATAATAACTTGCCTCGATTTTTAGATATGATAGATGAACGAGGTTTCCTGAAAAGAAAAATAGTTTTAAAAAGTTAAAAATAGACAGTGATGTTGATGAATGCAAAAGGTGGAAGATGAGGCTGCTCAACCCACCCATTAGATTGAGAGTCTTTGAGTGGTTTCCTCCCGTCAATCCAATCTTATTGAGAAGAGGGATAACTCGAGTGAGAAAAGTGGTCTGCTTGGCCATCTCTCGACTCTGAAGCAAGATGAGTTAATCATGCATCCTCTCCCTCTCATTCACTCACTGTATCATTGACGTGCACCAGAATGGCAGGGCATGTGAAGAGAGTATCAGCAGCCAGGAGGATCGAATCATCCGTTATCAACTACAATCACTTCCTACTCCTCCAGAACCACTACTCATCCTCGTAATAATCTCACTTGGTCTCTTCGATTACTCGACTGACCTCGGTTCCCTTCAGAGGTCTGAGTAGTATAGTGAAGAGTGCATTCACGGCTTCAGATGACAGAAGGGGCTTCGCATCGTTGATTACACGGAAGAGACATTCCTGCAATCGGAGAGACTAAATAGATGGGCACAAGAAATGTGCGTGATTATTCTGCTTCCGTCTCTGAATGCATGCATTTCTCACCGTCAGCATTCGGTAGTTAGCAGGGGTCATCAAAGGAGAACTCATTTTGTTGCACAATGAGTTCAATACAGGATGCACCTTGGAATTGATAATTAATATCAATGATAAATGGTAGGGAATACCTGTGATGCATTCCGCACGAGACTCCATCCCCCACACCCTGAGAATACGATCATCCAGTGGATCATCGATTGCCAAGCCTTCTGTTCCGACACTTTCCGTGCCTAAAAATCAATCCCTACCGTATACCGTATCTTCGACCAACCGTAACGGAGTGCATAGCCGTGGGCATGATTCTGAACATGCTCGTGATCAGTCGATTCCCAGCTGGCAATCCGCTCTTCGAAGTGAGAATCGATGCAAAATTGGTCTCCTTCGAGGGGGAATCCATTGAGAGAATCATGTGACGAACGAGGCAAGCAAGGACCTAACCAGAATTATTTAGAGTTATAAAGGAACATGAAATTGCCCAAGTATAGATCAAGTATAACCTGTAGATGCTGAGGGAAAGAAGCCACTTGTAAGAAGACAGGAGCCAACCGAAGAATCTGAGAGATATCCAATTATCTTATTGGCACTCCATCGCAAGACCTAATTAAGAAGATGGTACCGCTAAGGCTAATTATAAACAATATATTAAAGAATGAAGAATAAGTAAGTAATCATGTTCTACCTCTTGGTTCTTCTTCAATATCTTCCCCGACTTCTCCAGATCATCGAAAGCTCCCAATTCTTTCTGCATCTCGTCTCTATAAATTTGTTCGTCGTCACAGTGAGTAGATTATGATATGGTAAGCTATTCCTACAGTATGCTTATAATACAGTATACTCACAGTACACTAGTCTTCCACTTCTTCCTTGCTAATTCTCCTCTCATTCTAGCCTGCAGTCTAACAATCCACGCCTCGACATTCCCGGGCAGGGAATCATCCCATTGTCGACCACTCTTCAATGCCATTATTACGATTGAATCAGGAGCATTTCGAATGACTTCACTCCTCACCCCATCCACTGGGTCGCACTCATCTCGGTTGTTTTGAACACTCATTCCATCGACCGATGCACCATTTCCTCACTGGCAGATATACCGTACCTGAAGACATAGATCCGAGTATGACATATCTTGACTCCTCTTAAACCTTCATTCCTCTCTCTCGCCCAAATTATTTTCCTCTCAGTTGAATGCCCTCTTTCCAGTGTTCTTTCCTTCGTCCATACATCATCAGTTGAGTGTAAGGGGAAATCCTCCCCCTTCCTTCTCTAGGTGTCCCTTCCCCCTATCCCATCGATTGACCTTTCTCCTACTAGAAACCACACCAGATTGAGTGCATTGGGGGATGAATGTGGGAGAAGTCATAGGTAGAGGTCTCAAGGGACACATCAGGGAGAGCCAACCCTTTCCAATTCAACATCAGAGGCCGATGAGAAACAATTTCCCGTTGAGAGAAAAAGGAGAACTTTATTGGAGGCAAGGGTCGAGAATGGAAATGAGATGGACCAATGAGAACAATTGAGATTCGATGGAGGTGTGGAGTAAAGCACGACAATTAATGAGCAAGACGATGACTAGGAGAACACAATGTAATGGCGATGACTAGGAGAACACAATGTAATTGCAAGTGGATACAGTATATGGCACTGAAGAAGGTATCGTAATGACCAGGACTATAACTTGAGAAAGAAGGGAATATGAAACAATGAGATATATGAGCCTCATCAAAACATTCGTAAGATAGATACAGATCTGTGTATGTGAGTGAAAGAACCTGAAGATAACATGGGACAATTGCATCTACACTGCCGTTTGCTGCTTAGAGGATGTTTTATGAACTAGGGGTCGCTTATCCTCATTCGAAGAAGAACGAGCTCGATCTCCTGCTGAAGATGGCTTATGCGGCATCGAGTTCATCACTATCGCCGTAGATCGTTCGTCTCAAATATTATTAGATCAACATTCCAAACTAGACGAAAGTGCTATCGCATAAAATATTAGTGAAGATACATAAGATTCCTAATATCGTTTCAGAAAATAGAGTAGAGAACCTCTCAAACATAATGCTAAAAAGGATAATCAAGATTATAATCGTACCGTGCTGACTAGCATTCTTCCGTTCCTTCCTCATTTTCCTCTTCGCAGCAATTAAATCAATTTGACGCTTGGTTCTCGGGATCCGAATTCGCATGAAGCAGCATACGATCACAACTATAAGAAAAGTTCCAAAGATAGTGATGTTGATGAATGTAAAAGGAGGGAGGTCAGGATACTCAACTCACCCATTATGAGGAGAACTCCCGAAACGAGGGCGATAAGCATCCATAGTCGCAACCCTGGAGCCACGAACTGATCGAGTGTAGACTCGCCTTGTGCAGAGCTACCCATTGGTCCCATAAACACTGATAGAGGATAAGAACTATCGAACGCCTCAGGCAATGCACCGCCCAGTGCGTGCGGCGAGTGCATCTCAACATTTCTGCCTTTTTGCCACCAGCGCCGGAAGAAAGAACGAAAGAAGTTTTTCATTTTGAAAAGATCCAAAATTTTAACGTTTTAATATTCTGAATAGGGACGGCAGCCCGAATTTTTGAGTACGGAATATTGGTTGCCTCCTTCCGACGCTTTTGCTTTCAAACTACCGTAATTTTCAAGCCAAATTCTTTCAATATTTTAAAACATTTTTTAAAAATATTTAATGTGATTTTCAAACTATTTTATTGACTGGAATGAATATAAAGATATAATGAAAGTGCAACAAGCATGGCAAGAAGGTGCATGCTGTAGAAATGAAGACGCACGAAGCGATCGAAAATAAGCATGTTTTCAGAATTAAGTGTCGAAGCTTCATTTCCTCAGTTTGAGTAGATTATCAATCACAAAAAATTGTTTTCACAATAAAAATAAATAAAAATATAAGATATTAGAGAATGAGGCCGTCAAAGTTGGGCATTTTACCGTTGTGAAAATACATTTTTTGCTTTTTCTTTAAAACCGCTACTAGTACTTTCGAGATTTTTGGCTATATTGCGATAAACCCTGTTTTACACCACATACTAGAAAACAAAAAATATACTGGTAGCGGTTTTATAGAAAATGCTATTTTACTTAGATGTTACCGTAATCCTTGCACTTGCTTGACGATTCTGAAACACCGAGATATTTTTGGGTGTTTTTGGTTAGGAATGGTGATATATCGCATTTTTTTAGGGCGGGTTAAACATTAATAAGAAATTAATTAATTCATATGAACGGTGCTGAAATATTTTATCGGATTTCAGTTTGCGATAAATTGAGTATGAAAGTGACTTGTGATGCGCTCTGCTTGGACTCAAAACGTCGGCTTCTTTATCAACACATATTATTGTTTTTCTTATTATTTTACAATATTTTTGAAAAACTAAAGTGAAAAGTCGAAATGGGGTAGGGTAAGCTTCCATTTGCACACCAATTTGTTAATTGTTCTGCTCATTCATAAACACGGCTGCTGTCCCTAATTCTGAAATGGCTTGCGATGGGATGATCGAGAGTGCAGAAAGAACGATAGCTTCAATATATTTTCATTAAATTTCAAGTTCAACTATTAACCGCATACTGTGGCTTTGAATTTTTGTAATTGCTCTACTGATATAGAACGTTGTTCCTGTTTTAATAAACGAGTATAACGTTCTTTACATTGCTGTACAACTATATTAGCGCAGCCAGAAATAAGAAGACAACAATTAAATTTAAAATCGCCAAAACAGCTACATAATCCCTTATATTCTTCACTTTTTAAGATTTGTAAAGATCGAATTTTTACAATTTTGCCTGGATCGAAAGTTAGGGTTTCCACTCACGTTGCTCTTTAATCTTATCTGCTGCAAATGAGTGGATACGGAGACAGACAAACCGGCGACTTCCATTCCAGCAGACACCAGTGTCCAATTCAACAAACATTGTTTGTCTCGCATAATATTCAGTTGTATGATCACTTCAAAGATGATGAGAATTTATATTACGGGATGAAATGCTCTCTCACAGGTGCAATGAGAAAGCAGGTGAAAGAGGGCTAGAAAAGGAAATACTCGAATCAAATTCCTCTATCTCTCCCAAATACCAATCGACTTTGAACTGACATGTATATTTATATTCAATTTACTAATTTCTGATAAAAATGCCATGAATGAGTTTTCCTTTGATGATTTGGGATGAAGAGAATGACATGTGTGACTATCCATTTGTCGTCTTTATCGAGAGTGATCGATCGACGTGTTCTTCTCCCTCTATTCATCCTTCTTCTATCCTCCCGTCATCCTTATGCAACTCATCTATCACATCCCATCAACTAGGATAAACTAGATGCTTCTTGTCAGTTGTATCCTCAGGGGTTGAAATGATCGTCATTTGTGTCTCAGTCTCATCTTTTCCCTCCTTCTTTCTCCTCCTCCTCGTCGTCGTCTCTCTCTCTCTCTCTCTTTACCCTCTCCATCCTCTACTCATTCTCGTCTCAATTCTAAGTCACTTCGTCCCTCGTTCACACTCGACCACTCCGCAGGTATCTTCTACCTTTAATCCCGATCCATTCAGATCATTCAAATCAAGCGTCTAACCTGATCAACTACTCGATCAATACTCTCATCTACAGTATGCTCCGAACATTCTCCTCCTTCTTAGGCTGTGATTCTTGCGTCACGCACGTAATCAACTTCGATTTAAACGCTTGGCTCTATCCTAATTGCACCGTAACTCCGCCTTCATACATCATCCACGAGCCGAGCCCAACGGTATTTCACTGTCTTGGCGAGGTGTATCATCTGTTCTTCTCAGACACAGTATTTGTCTCCTCTGAGATTGAAGAATCTTCGTCGACAACGAACAGTAGAGGTAAGGGTGGAAGTTCCCACTGCCTTCCCCTTCCATTCTCAGCCTTGCGACCAGATGCCTTCCTGCTTCAACATCAAATCATGTCCCGAGAACATGGAAACGGTCGGTTGATCTTTGATCTCTCTCTCTCTCTCTCCATCGTCGTCATTCGTGACGACAGTGGTAGTGCAGTGATGGAATGTCCCTTTCGTTCCCACTGTATTCATTCCCTTAGTGCTCCCTCTTCCCCCTCCTTTTCCTCGAATAGACTCGCATTCTCTCGCTACAAAACGACAGATCCTTCCCAATGAGTGTCCTGTGTGAATTCGCTCTTTTCAATGCTGATTCTATTACTCGATTGATCCAAATCCAATGCAGTAGTCCTTTTGGATGGCGAATGGAAGTGGGCAGTGGATGTATCCATCTCCATTCCGAATCCTCACTCTATGTATCATATTTCAGCTCGATTTCTGTTTCCTTCCCATTCCATCAAACAACAATTCTGTTCAGCCTCCAATACTTAGACATCCAGGGACTATATTATATGTAAGAATGTTCCCGTATCCGTGGTATGGCCATGAAAATGAACGTTGTTCTCCCTCTAGTCCCTTTTCTCCTCCCGCATACGATTCGCTCTATCATTTTGCTCCTAGAGGCGGAAACACGAAAAGCCATAATAATGGTCTCTCTCACTCATTTCTCCTTTGAGCGAATGGTTCCCTCGAGTCCGATCCTCATCATTTGACTACAATTAGAGATTAGTCGTTGAGAGGAGGGAGGAGGGGGGAGGAAGTAGTGGAAGAGGGGGAGGAGGAGTGGGAGTGGTTCTCCATTACTACGTGTTCCATGGAAGGAGTATCTCTCCCTCCTTCCTTCCATCTCACATCACTAACCATTTCACACATGCTTCGTTTCCCTCGTGGATCCGTCTCCTCATCCATCGAGGGATGATGACCCTGAGGGAGGGAGACGGTATGGATATTCCTGTCGTCGTCCCTCTTCTATTCTCACACAATAACATACCATGCTGGGAAGGCTCACAAAACAATTTAGAGAGAGGGAGAAGTGTCGTGACCATATATCACTCTGTCTTCTGATCACCCCAATGCTCATATGGGAACTCTCATCTCTCATTCTGCCGTCGTTTCCCCCCTTGGATGATCTGATGGAATATTCGAGTGGACAACAATGGTCCTATCCTACTCATAAAGAGGCTAAGAGTCAAGGGAGAGGCAACTTCCTTTCCAACTTCTACCTCTCAATCCTAGTCCCAGGCAACAATACCCACCGCATTTCTCTTCCACCGTACCATTGATGGGATAGAGGGGTCGGTGGGTCGTAAGACCACTCCATCTCTCCTTCTCTTTCCTTCTCCCATAACCGCCCCACTTACACAATTCGACTGGCCTCACAGACAGACAGAACATTCCTCCCTCCATTCCTGGTCTCTCTCCTCTCTCTCTTCAATGATCGAGTACTCGCACGAGTCTCTCCTCCTTCTCCATCCATCCATTGGACATCTCCTCAACTCAAGAGGTCTTCTCTTCATTCCCATTGTCTCACCTCTTCTTCTCTTCTAGGCGGAGTCTCCTCCTCTCTTCATCCCTCTCCTCGTCCCTTTTCTTCATTTCTAATCCCGACTGCAAGAGTGCCGCCCCCTTCCGATTTCTTCATTTATCATTCATACTTCATCTTACTTCTCCCATTCCTTGTCTCATCATATCCTTCGATCGTACTGCATGAGATCTCTAGTAGAATGTTGTCATTCACAAGTCTTCTACTAGACATCTCTCCACTTCTCCTTCTATCACTTCATCCTTCTCTCATCTCCTCACATAATTCACTTTCCTTCTTCCGGGAGTTCACCTCCTTCTCATATTTCGAATATCTCTTCTTTCTCTCTCCTTCACTTCGCCACACTCTTCGGTGAGCGGATCGTCTCGGATTGGGAGTTGCTTCCTCAGCTCTTCCCATTCCTAATCTCCTTCTTCTTCTTTGCATATAGATTGCACGTGTCTCATCCTCTTGTGTGACCCTCCAGGCTGTTTTCCCCCTCTGACCTCTCTCCTCATCTCCCCTCTCATCATCATAGTCCATCCCCTCCAGATGGCGTGTCCCGCAGACAAGGATGCAGTCTTCTGGAAAGCTCTGCTCAACCACAAACTGGGAAAGAAGAAGCCGAAGAAGAAGCATTCCAAACTGACAAATGCACAGGAACTGGCGGAGAAGCACGGCATCAACAAGAAGGATGTCGAACGGGTGAGAGACATACCATATCCCTCCGGATACAGTAGTCCATTCGGAAGGCATTTCGTGTTGCTTCGTCTTTGTTTGTTCACGGGACGCCATTGTAACGAGCCTCGGTTCTCCAATCAAGCAGAGCCTTATTGCGCTGTCCTCTTTCTCTTTCTCTCTTTCTGATGGGAAGCATTCGCAGGTCTACAATATCTTCGTGGCAATGGATGACGATGACTCGGGGACTATCTCCTCTAGCGAGGTACGGTAGCCAACCCTCCCTCCCTATTGAGAAGTGAGTTGAGGTGGCAGCGATGCTAATGGGATTCGGATGCGACGTATCTCCGAAGGTCGTCCAAGCAGTCATGAGAACTTCCGATGTCAATGGCGACGGAGAGATCAACTTCGACGAGTTCCTAGCTGCAGTGACATCCAAAGTGAAGGTAGATCCCCTCTCCTATCCTCTCAAGTGAGTTCCCCCTCATAGGCGAACACGAATGCAGACATCGACGTCGTCTTCGAGAGATTGAACGAGCATGAACATGTGAGTCAAGAGGAAGTGACGACCTCCATCCATCGATTCAGATGTCGGCGGAGGATCTCGTCGTGTCGTGGAAGCAGAATCTGGCGCACAAAGCATCAGCCATCATCGCGTCAGTCGAAGCGAAGACTCATCATCACTCAGAGGTTAACCCCCCCCCCCCCCCCCATAGATCACTCCTCCCTTCCAGAAACAGCACGATGGCTCATCTCCAGCCCCTGCCAAACCCCCGCGGACTCCCCTCCTTTCAGAACCTATAGTTGATGCATTGTGTGACAAGTTCGTTACAATGTCTCAGACCGTATGAGGCCCTGCTCATTTTAAATGAACCTCGTTCCATAGTTGTAAACACGAATAGTTCCTCCCACTCCAATCATGCACAATCATCCACTACCATATTGGTCATTCCATTCACTTCTCTCCGCTGATCTACCACACGCAAATTACTAGTACATCTTTCCCCTGATTCCGGTGTCACGAAGGTAGAGAATTTAATTTCATCGATTTTAGTTCCAGATTCACAACAGACGATAAACGAAAAATTACCGATCGTGAGTAGGAAAGTAGCACAAAAGAGTGTGATTCTACCTAATGTACAGCGAGAAATTTGAGTGACTACCCACTATCGAGAAAAGACCAGGACCGAAAGAAAGTGAAAAATAAAATTTCTAGATATTCCCAAACAAACTAATCGAGTCTAACATTACTGGCAAGGATCGATAATAACCGATTTGCAGGGGGGAATAGGGAACAATCGTAGATCGAACAGGATACTTTGTACAGCAATTCACAGGAAGGATGTACCTCTAGAACGAAGTGAGAGCACTTCAACCGCCAGAGAGAGGAGGGATTATGGCAACTTCCGAGTATGGACGCAGCGAGACAGTCTGCAATTGATTACTCTCAGTTTCGGACTGCATCCCATCACATATAAAAATATGTATTTCGAATATTCGCGAATAATGGCATTGCATGATAATTGAATAATGTATGCTACTGTACTACAATAAAATCAGTGTATCGTAGCGATATTCGCATTTCGGGAGTGTATATCAAATAAAATAGTTGCATATTTACTTATGTACACACTAACCGAGTGATCCGAGAGATAGGTGTGATCTACCGCGAGAATGCAGGCCGACTCAATCGATCCCAAGTCGATGTAGAGCTGAAAATAGCATTTTTTGTTCCCACAAACTAAGATGGTCTGAAAACACTTTGGCGCGTTTATCTAGCTCTCTAATGAGAAATGAAGAAGCGTCGTAAAACCCCTAATGAACAGGAAATTGGAAGGTCACGAATCCCCTTGGACTAGGAATCAGCTGAGAAATGGAGTGAATAACCTCGCGGAAAAGGAGATTCTTCAGTTCCTGATACGACAAAAAACTGGGGATCGTGGCTCGCTTCTCCTCACATGCCATCAACTCACGAGCCTTGCCGAAGAATCGCACGCGAATTTCGACTGGTGTTGCCATTAGGACCTTGAAAAAGTTGATCGCCTAGCGAACAAAACAATCACAAACATGGAACTACGCAAAACTGCATGGAATCAGAGCAACCTGAATTATATTTTAAGGACTAACTTTGTCAATCGATGATCCTGACTACCGTAATTTTAAACTAGGTTCTTAGCCAGAAGACTTGATGAGTAAGGAGTGAAGTATATGACACGATGGTGAAAAATACCCATAAAACTACGGTAGCCTTATTTCAAAGTTCCAGAATGGTTTATTTATTATATCATCATCTGTTCCTTGTAATACGTTTACAACTTGCTTCTAATTTTGCTTTCCACCATACCTTCCATAATCCGCGTTAACGAATCTCACGATTTTCCCCTTATATAGTTCGTTTCCATGGATACATCTGACCGCGAACCCTCCTCTTTTCGGTTTTTATATTTTGTAAATTTATTTATTCGTCATTCACCGCATTCAGAATGCCTGATCACGAGCGATACGACTCGGTTCTCCTCTCATTGGCTCAACAGATGCCCGGAGGAGTCCCCGAGCTCTTCGATGTTGTCTTCGGATTCCTCTCCAGGTTTTTTTCCTCCTCACTCTGTATTCATGAAGTGTGTATTTTACAGGAAGACCGATTTCTACACGGGGGCGGGAGTCGATCAGGCAAGAGCCATGGTGCTGGGTGCATTCGAGAAACACGGAGCTGGCGCTTTCAAGGTTTGTTGTCTTGGCCATTTTATTATTATTATGGAATTATTGTCGTACGAGCAAGGTTATTCTATTCAAAATGTTCAAATTGAATATAACAGATTATGAGTATTGATCGAATGTTTAGCAAGAGGAGCAGAAGAAGAAGGAGCGCGAAGCACAAGCGAAGCGAATGGAGGAAGCAAGAAAGCTGGCGGAGAAGAAGAGGGAAGAGGAAGAGAAGGCGAGGTTGCAGGGACCCAGTATCGTCGAGGTTCGCGCCACTAATAGCTGATAAGTAGCCGGAAATTAACGTAGTGCTATTTTATGTTCCCAAATCAAGATAGTTTATTTTTTGTAATAGTCATATGCTGTAAAGACGATTGTAGTCGTCGTGAGTGGCATGATATCCAGCCATTCTTAGGTTACTGACGAGGAGGCTGCGGAGTTCGAGCGAAAGCAGAAGGAGCAGAAAGAGGCTGAGACGAAGAAGACTGAGGAGAAGAAGAAGGTTCGGTTAAAAATGACTATCCGGATATGTTCTCGATGTTCCACAGATGTGGGTAATGCCAATTAGTGTAGGATCCTTCTCCGTCCGATGACGAAGACGAGGAAGCGAAGAAGGAAGCAGATGGGAAGATGGCACCCAATGCAGGGAATGGGGCAGATCTGGAGAAGTACTGCTGGACCCAGACTCTCAATGACATCGAGGTAATCACTACTGAGTTCACTTGAACCCTCGTCCTAGAACGTCTAGTTGGCATATTGGTGGATCTCGTCATTTTTATATCTAATGACACGTTGAGGTTAAAATCCCGATGCATGTGACTTTCCCTCTGAAGTCTCGTGATCTCGTGGTGGAAGTGAGCAAGAAGCATCTCAAGGTGAGGAATGGAGGGAGAGTCACTCTCGTTGATAATCTATACTCACAAAATGGAAGTTGATTGAAGGTTGGAATCCGTGGGCAGCCTCCTATCGTGGATGGACCCCTGAGGGCAGAGATCAAGACTGACACCTCCAATTGGATCATCGAGGACAAGAAGAGTGTAGTGATCACCTTCGAGAAGGTTTGCAGAATTGCGCGATTAAATGGGGCAATTCTTTGGTTTGTGGTCCTGGTCATCGAGGGCCACTTTACCCCCTCTTATTCACCACTCATTTCTAGGCATATCATGCAACTTCTCAGTGTATAGGAGGAATCAGAAATGGTAATAGGGGGAGGGTGGTCCGGGAAACAAAGAAGTGCCTAGATAGGATATGGGAGACACGAGTGAAATGGTTGCAGTATAATAGAGAATGTAATGTTTTCAGCTGAACAACATGGAGTGGTGGAGTTACCTCGTGGAAGGCGATCCAGAGATCAACACACAGAAGGTACCCGTGCCGTTTGGTTAGGCCATGGTGAATATTTTAAGGTTCAACCGGAGAATTCGAAACTGTCTGATCTGGACGGAGAGACGAGACAGGTCTGATTCAATTGTTAATTGTCCGAATCTGACTACAATTAGATATAAATATAGTATTTGAGCAAAAAACTGAATCTATTAATACACTTGTAGATGGTGGAGAAGATGATGTACGACCAGCGACAGAAGGAGATGGGACTGCCAACGAGTGAGGAGAAGAAGAAGCAAGATATGCTGAAGAAGTGAGTAGGAGAAGAGGGAGTGAAGACATATGACAGCGAAAGAAAACACTCCAAATTATTATTATTCGCTGTTCCAGGTTCATGGCTCAACATCCCGAGATGGACTTCTCCCAGGCCAAATTCAACTGATTTGAATGTTTTCACTCCTTTATTTTGCGATATCATTGTATTCCTTGATACGTCATCACTGTTATCACAATCATTCTACCGATTGTCTGTTGTTCGTCTCGTTGTTCTCGTTGTTTTGTCCGTGCTCGTTTCCCGTGATTGTTGTATAATTGTCCGATGAAAGCTTTTAATTATCACTTTGTCACTTCTTGAGAAAATTTCGATGGTTTTGCTACCATGCCTAAATATTTTCCTTTGGTTCTTTAAAATGATTACAATTCGTCCATTCACAAAAGTCCGGGTCAATATATTTGAAAATTTTGACCCTTGGACTTTGACACTATTGGAGGAGTGATAGTTCTCTAGAGTGATAGTGCAAAGTTCACCTCAGATTGTGATTAGTGATCTATCTCTGCACTCTCCCCTCGTGGGCTTACTTCATTTCCATCTACTCTCTCCTATCCTCTTCCTCTCTCGCTCTCTCTGTCTCTCTGACTCTCTCACTGGCACTCTTTCTCACTATAGTTTGTAGCCTTCCCGACCCCTCTTTGAATCTCTCTTCATTCCTCCCTCCACGTTTTCTTTTCTATGTGATCGGTGTTCTTTTATGTTTTGTTTGTTTCATTGCAATCTTATTAATTCAGCCTATTCAGTCATCATTCGAGTTCATTATTCCTCCATTTGCAGAGTTCCTTCAGTCGATCTCTCTCCCCTCACTCTGAAATGGCCTCCAAATCTGGTTAGCAGTTTTTTTAGAAATATTGTTTTCATAGTAACTACGTAAGCACGCTGGAACATGGCACTGATTTGCCATTTTTATGTTTTCGTATTTGTTAGTTGGAATCGTCGCTCTCAGGTGTGTTCATCGTGGGAGCGAAACGAACGGCTTTCGGGACGTTCGGAGGAAAGATTAAAAATGTCTCGGCGACTGACCTTGGAGTCGTCGCCAGCAAGGTGAGTCTCCCTTCCATTGGTTGAGTCTGCCACTCCCCCCTCCCTCTCTCATCTCTCCTCCCTTGAGGCAGCTCTGGCCGAGGCGGGAGTCAAGGCAGAACAGGTCGACCACACCATCTTCGGTAGGAGAAGATTATCGATCGGGAGTGAACTGTTGCCTATTGAGGCAACGTGGTGGCATCGTCGAAGGACGGTATCTACCTCACTCGTCACATCGGACTGAAGACAGGAGTGCCCGTGGAGGCAGGAGCACTCACTGTCAATCGACTCTGCGGATCGGGATTCCAGGCAGTTGCGAATGGCACCCAGGTGAGAGAGGGAGAGGCATCCCTGGAGGAAGCCCCTCTCATTGCAGCAAATCAGACTGGGCGAGTCGAAGATTGTCATCGCAGGAGGAGCAGAGAACATGAGCATGGTGAGAGATGAGGAGAGGGCAGATCACCCAGTCACTATGCATAGGTACCCTTCGCCGTGCGCAATGTTCGCTTCGGAACCGCACTCGGTTCCAAGTACGAGGTACGGTATTATTCAATCAATCGATATAATATCCTCAATTAACTGGTGACTATGCCTTGTGTTCAGTTCGAGGACATGCTGTGGGAGTCTCTCTCTGATCCGTATGCCAAGTTGGCCATGGGACAGACTGCTGAGAAGCTGGGAGCTCAATATAAGGTGAAAGAGGAAGGGGAAGAGAGGGAAAAGAATAGCGGATAGGGAAGCATTGAAAAGTAGGATAAAGTAGCGACTGTCACGGACACTGTAAAAGTTAGCTACCGTACTAGACTTTGAAAAGTGATTAAACAAGCGGTATTGTGGATGATGTTATTGAGTGCAGGTGACTCGTGCGGAGGCGGATGCATTCGCCCTCCGATCGCAGACTCTGTGGAAGGAAGCGAATGAGAAGGGCATCTACAAGAGAGAGATCGCCCCTCTCACTGTCAAGGGAAGGAAGGGAGAAGAGACATTCGATGTGAGTCCTCCCCTGTCACCCATCCACTCACTCCCTCTCCTTCAGGTGGATGAGCATCCCCGTCCCACGACAGTCGAGTCTCTCGCCAAACTGAAGCCAGTCTTCCAGAAGGATGGACTCGTCAATGCTGGAAATGCCTCCGTGAGAGATAGTCCCACCCCCTTCTCTCCCTTGGTTCTCCCCTGGTTCTCCCCTTGTTCTCCCTTGATGGTCTCTGGTTGAGGGTATCTCTGATGGTGCAGCTGCCCTCGTGCTGGCAGGGGAAGAAGCAGTGAAGGCGAACAATCTGAAGCCTCTGGCGAGAGTGGTCGCCTATGCTGCAGTCGGATGCGACCCCACCATCATGGGAATTGGCCCTGCCCCCGCCATTCGATCGGTGCTCAAGCAGACGGGACTCAAGATGGACGACATCGACATCTTCGAGGTGGGTGGACATCCATCGAGGAGTCGGAGCAATTTCTTACTGAAATAACATAATTATGATTGAAGGTGAACGAGGCGTTCGCCCCTCAGGCTCTCGCCGTCCAGAGAGATCTCGGAATCCCCCTGGAGAAACTGAATGTGAATGGAGGTGAGTCCACCTGTGCTCCTCACTCTTGACTGTCCCCCCTTGAGGAGCCATCGCTCTCGGCCATCCCCTCGGAGCATCTGGAGCAAGAATCTCCACCCATCTCACTCAGGAACTCCAGTGAGTCCCCTTCACCCCCCCTCCCTCCCTCCTCCCTCTCTCTCTCCCTTGCAGACGCACGCAGAAGAAGTACGCGATCGGTTCAGCCTGCATCGGAGGAGGACAGGGAATCGCCGTGCTGCTCGAGAGATGCTAAACCCCCTCCCCTCCCTTCCCCCCTCCCCCCTCCCCCCATCGATGATCCTCCCAGTCTAGAGCATTCACAGATGATTGTACACTGAAAACCTAATCGTATTGTGAGACGAGTTTGCTTGTAGAACTACTATTGAAACGAGTTTTGATTGTTTTCGCGATTTTTAGATCTAGATAAATGTATTTATATAATACTGTTTGTTTGGCTGCAGAAGACTGGTTGCGAGAATGGAAGGAAATACGTGAATCTTTCGAGTAGATATCGGGAGGAAAATAACGCTATTAGTTGATATAGATTGAGAGAAGAAGGAAAATCTGGTCTGATGACAGTTTAGATCTTCTAAAGAACGGGAGAAAGTGGAAAGGAGGGAAGGTTAATCTACAGCTGGGGAGAGTGGAACGAGATAAGGCTGAGAATCGTGTGCAGATGGCATATCCAGACAAGGAGTATAAAAGTTGCTCTATTCTCAAACATACCTCATAATCGTTCCCATTCTTCCCCCCAATGCGATTCTTTCTTCTCTTCTTCTCTCTTCTTCTCGTTTCTACAGCACAACTCGACATATTCAAAGGATTGCTAGGTTTTATCTCGGTTCCATTCATCGGTCATCATTATCTTTCAGGCTCCGGTATTTCTACTTCAGGAGAGAATAACCCTATAAGCAACATGTTTTCCAGTGAATGGTCCTTTGATTGTTTCAAATGCAATTAGTGTGTAGGCATATTGAACCCGGATAACGAATCGAGAAGGAATCGACCACTGAGGGAAGAAGAAGATGAAGACTACGAGGAGTCGGATAGAGAGTACAGGAGGAGAATGAGTGAGTGAGGAGGAGGAATGAAGAGAGAAGAGATTGCAGGGATGAGAGAGAGAGAAGACAACTACAGAGATAGACACAGATACAATTCCTACAACAGGGAGAATTCGTACAACAGAGAGAACGAATACGGAGGTTTGCTTGCATTATTCGAATTCAGCAGATTCATGTTCACATAACTGTGCAAAATGCACACAATTCTTTGTAGGGCTGAATTCTAGCCCGAATCCCCTCAGTTCGCTCCTCGGATCGGGAAGTTCCACTTCTGACACTTCGAATGTAGGTCGAATTCGAATTTCGAATTCAACTTCGAATTCAATCAATCAATCATCTTGTGATTACTTCAGCCCTTCAACTTGGGAGGACTCTTCGGAAGAAAGAGATGATCAGCCCCCCGAGCTCATCCACGAGCATAATCACACCAATTATCTTTTATTGGAAATGCTCTCAGAGAAAAACAATTTGATATGATAGAATTGTACTCGGTTGTAAAAGCAATGATAAGTATCTATAGATGTACCCGATCGAAAAAACAGTCAATATGAATAATGAACAATATTAATGATAACTGGGAATTCTCGGCAGACAAATTCCCCTGACATTGTGAAAGAGACGAGGGCAGTTGAGTACTGAAAGGAGTAGAATGGAATGGCTTGAATAGAGGAATCATACCACAGAGAGATCGAAAGAGGAGATAGGGAGACCCGCAGAAGCAACGGCCTTCCATGCACACTGAGAGACCGAGACAATGGACATCAGAGAGACATCCACTCTGGCCAGGGAAGAGAACTGAAGGGAGAAGGGATGGAGAAGAGGAAGGAGACTCACTCGACAGGCAGTCCCTTCTCTCCTCTCCCACTCCACACAGTCGAATGGAGTCATCCACTGCATCTCTCCATTGCAGTTGAGGGAAGCCGCCTCCTGCAACGAATGTTGAGTTACTGTAGATGATGGATGGATACCCGATCGAAGTGGAGGAAGTCGAGGATAGATTCGCCCTGTGGGTCGACCCCTTCTCGATTCATTCTCACCAGAGTCGAAGTTGTCTGAGAGGAGTGATCATCTAGAGGTCTCTTCTCTCTCACCAGAAATCTCCTCGGATTGGCAGCAAATATCGATCATGAGTACGGTAGAGAAGCGACATTCATCCCTGAGTATTGATTGATCTGAATTGATCAAAGGAATGGCTTCTCACCTCCTCGAGCAAGGGAGACGGGATGGATCACAACGACGAGGATCCCCAGAGGATGACATCACTCTGAAGGAGTACGGTAATGGAGAGAGACTACAGTACTCCACTCACGGTTTGTATCCATCTCCACACATTCGGGCGATGAGCGATCGAAGGGAAGTGGAGGAAGGAGTAGCACAACAGATGTAGTGAGAAGAAGGAGAAGGAAGACACTTCTGATTGCCTGAGAGGATGGATTGGATGGGGAGAGGAGGAGATTCACCTGGACAGGAATCGAAGAAGGGAGAACAGATGGTAGGAGTCTCCTTAGGATTGACATACGGAGGAGGACAGAGGGAACCTAAGAAGGTCTCATTGGACTAGGATGGAGAGTGGACATGCTTCTCCTGTCTGCCTCCCCCCTCCCTCCCCCCTGTCCTCCTCGCTTCTTCCCTTCCGTCTCCTCTCCCTCCTCTTCACACGATCGTTCACAATCCCTCTGAATGGATTGTTTATGCCCTTCTCTCTCCCTGATTGAATGATATTAACCAGATTGAGGAAGTGGTTGGCCCCTGGATTGCATCCTCTGAACTCGAAGGGACGACACTCATTTGAACGAAGGTCGAAGAAGAATCTGAAGGAGGAGGAGGGAAGGGATCTCCCTCTCTCTGACCTGGTGGACGAATGGCTTAGTCTTTGATCTCTGCACTCTGTCCCTTGGAAGAGAGGCTCACGACACGCCAGATCTAATGTTGTTTGCCATTACCACAATACGGAGATTGCTTATCAGAAGGGACGTACGTTTGGCAGGACAGCAGACCTCATTGAGACACTTGTACTTGGGAGGACAATGGGCATGGAGACAGGAGTGGATCTGAGAAGAATGGATGAGGAAGATGAGAAGAAGGAGCGTGCCTGGCCATCGGTCGAGAACGGAACCATACCATCCCCACACTGCCCATCCTCGCCAAGTCGAACTACCCTGGTCCTGCATCGATCGATAAACGAAAGAGAGGAAGGAATATGGTACCTATCGGGGTTGTAGGGACTGGTGGGAAGTGAAGGAGGAACGAAGGGATGAGGAGGAAGAGAATGAGATGGAGAAGGAAGAGATGAGTATCCATCTGGGAGGGGGGATTATGCATATCGAAGTGAAGAAGCTACCTGAGGGTGAAGGAACAGGAATTGATGATGTAGGTTGGGGTAAGAAAGGTATGGAAGTAGGGAAAGGAGCAGAGGGAAGTTGAATTACGGACTGAGGAGGAAAACCTGAGAGACAGAGATCAAAGATCAATAAGTATCATGAAATCATGCCCGGTTGAGGTGATGGTTGAAGGCGAATACAGCAAATTGAGAGCATTATATTATACGGTCGACACTGAATAACCGATCGATGAAAGCGCTCTTTCCACCGTACCTGATAAGGAGGAGGACAGGGTACGGTATCGGCACAGAGAGATGGTCGGCCTGTGATTCTGTCTAGGAGAGGGCGTTCGTTGAGTGGACACTCGATTCCGTAGACTGAAAGTACGGTAGTTCGATGGGTCAGTCGATGGGACGAACCTCTAGTGGTCGGGACTGATGAAGGTGTCGTAGGAAGGAGGAAAGGAGGTGGGGGAGAAGGAGAGGAGGAGGGGAGGAGGGAGGGAGAGGGGGGAGAGAGGGGGAGAGGAAGGGAGGTGGTGGAGGAAGGAGAGGAGGGGAGAACTGCAGAAGTCTAAGACAACATGAGATTGGAAATACGAGCTTCCTCGATAAATCATTTTCGAAAGGGACAAGTAAATACCAAATTGTAAATGCCAACCTCATTCTCACTCTTTTTCGTCTCTTTCTCCTTCTCAATCGTTGCTTTTTCCACAAGAGTCGCAATCTTGAATCGAATTGATTTCTGAAACACAATTAGTGTAATTATGATACAAAAATAAATTATATAACAAACAAAATACTTTCCAAAAAGCAAGTGAATTATAAACATACAGATTCTTCCGATTCTTCGTCCTCTTCAATTTCTTCCTCTTCCTCCTTTTCTTCTTTCTCCTTTTTCACCTCTTTTGCCTCCTTCTTTTTCTTCTTCATCGGTTTCTCTTTTTTCTTTATCTTCTTCTCTTCTATCTCTTCACTCTCCTCTTCATTCTTCTCTTCTATCTTCTCTTCCTCCTTCTCCTCTTCCTTCTCTTCCCCCTTCTTCTTCTCCTTCTCCTCTTCTTCTCTCGACGAAGGGGCGATCACTGCTCGTGGATGCTTGCAGCACACTCCACTCTGCAATGGATACTACTCTGCAGTTCTTACATTACTCCTCACTCTCTCGCTGTTCTGTCTAATGCAGAAGAAGGGAGGAGGGCAGGTAGTGGTGGATGAGCAGGTGGTATGGGCGTCGTCTGAGAGGGATCAGATGGGAAGATTCCTCCTCCTCTCCCTACCCTGCACTGTGTTGGGAGGGCATCTTGCTCCCTTCTCTTCCTGATTCTTCTGCGAATCTCGACGACAACACACGAATCGATCGAGTTTCTCGGAGAAGAGACAAACCACCTGAAGGAGGAGACATCCATCTACTCTCCGACCAAATGGGACACCTTGGCAGAATCGGAGCATGAGTGAGCAACGAAGGGCGAACATTCCTTCTCATCAGTCAGCGATCTCTCGAGAGTGAAGAGAGGAGGACATACTGGAAGGGAGGGATGAAGGGAGGATACTGGAGAGTCACTCTGACCATTGTCTAGATTGGAACAGCAGACTCCAGTCTGGAAGGGGAAGGGTCGATGACAAGCTCCCCCCGAGGGACAGAAGGAATCCCCATTGCATCCGATGGAAGAGGAAGTGGAGGGAAGACGAAGGAGACGAGCACCAGAGGGACACAATTCTGAAGGGAGAGAGGGAATCTCCATTCCTTCGCTAGATCATCCCATACGGTTCTCATGGTGTTCTCCACAGCAGAAGTAGTCGCTTCTCTCCGCGTTGAAAGTGCATCGGAATCTGCGAGGAGGAGGAGAAACACTGGATGGAGGGTTCCACTCTACCGTGCAGGGCAGTCATTTGCCTTGAGTGAAGTGCATGTGAGTGGTCGTTGATTACGGTAGTCGATGAGAGGACGTTGATTGGAGGGACACACACCTACAGTATGCTGAGAGAAGAGTTGTGGGATGCTTACGAGTACCCATATTAGGGGCGCCACAACACACTTTGCGCTCGTTGGAGAAGGGATCAGTGACGCAGACGTAGCCTGAAGAGAGAGAAAGAGGAGGGGGGGAGAAGGAAGTGGATACCTCGCGGACAGCTCTTCTGTGAGCAGTCGAAGGGAAGATCACTTGAGGATGGATGGTAGGCCATTTCCGAAGGGGCACAGCCTAGAAATACTCTCGTGTATTTCTGAATTTCGAAGTATGATTGATCTTTGATCTATACCTGCTGCTTGGCACATATTGGTGCACGCTAGTTTAGTCATAAAGTTGTTTGAATTGCCTCCACATCCTCGAAAGTTGAAGGGTCGACAGAAACGAGTAATGGGGTCGAAGTGGTATCTGAGATGAGAAATCTCTTCTCGGATGCAGTCAATCCCTCGCCTCCTCATTGGTTCAGCACACGAGAATCCCGAGTCAACGGATTGATTGCAGATGGAGACTCGAGAAGGACAACAGAAGAGATCGTCGGGGGAATTGCCAGACTGTATCTAGAGAGAGATAGAGGACTAGATGCCCCCTTCCTTCGTACCAGATGAGTGCAGATGAGTCCTCCTGGACACTCTCCATCCTTCGTGCATCTCACTGCTTCTCCATCCACTGAGTGCACTTCTCCTCCATTGGGACAACCTCCATTGCATCATCACTACTCAATCCCCTCCTTCCCCTCACCTGACACTGCACAGTAATCCGAACACGCAGATTGCGAGTCGAAGTTGTTCGAATTTCCATCGCATCCCTGAGAATGAAATCGATAGAGTATCCCTCCCCTTGACCTACCTTGTACTCGAATGATCGACACGAACGAGCAGAGGGATCGAAGTGCCTACAATCAAGCACAATAATTTTCGCTTCTATACACTTCACGATTAATTCAAAAGATTCTGATTGGGGGAAGAGTCCTTTGTGCTAGATGGACTGACCATCTCGACTGCGGAGATCCGTTGCATGCCCGTCCCTCCTCCGGTTCCAGTCGACAAGTGTACTCTACAACTACCCCATCCTCCTTCCTCCCCTCTTCCTTCTCACCCTTCTTGGGACAGCATCCGTAGTTCTTCCCATCGAAGAGACACTCATAATTGGAGGGACACCTCTGCTCTTCCCGACCCGTCGTCGCTCCCTTCAAGAAGGCTCTTCGTTGAACTCCCAATTCCCTTCACCTTGGACTTGCCCATGTCGCATCTCCAGTACTTTCCATCCTCTAGTTTCATCGCTTCTCCCACAGGACACTTCGGTTCTTCTGAATGGTGCATTTCATTCTGGCTCCTCCCTGGTCTCTTCTGACCTTCGATGCTTGCACAGAATGAATTGCACTCTTGCAGAGATCGGAAGTTGTTCGAGTTCCCATCGCAGCCCGTGAAAGCGAAGGGAAGACACGAACGAGTGGCAGCATTGAACCTGAGAGAAGAGGAAGAGGTTACGAGGATGGAGAGGACGGTATGAGAAGGAAGAGACCAGAATCTCTGTAGGGTCTGTGCAGAGCAGGGACTTCCAGGAGAGAGAGGCTGATTGCAGATTGTGCCTGGATGGAAGAGAATGAAGGGAGAAGGGAAGGAGATCGAACCAGCACTGGGACAGCAGACTCCCGAATGACAGAAATGAGATCGAGGACATTGAGAGGAGGAGGAACACTCGATGTGAGACCCCGAGGTGTCACGCAGAGCAGAACCAGAGGGACATAGAGCTGAAGGAGGAGAGAGGAGGGATCATACTCGAGAGGACGGAAGATATCAGAGGAGAAGTGCTTACACTTAGTGCAGAACTGTGCACAGTGAGCCTCGGAGAGGAAGTTGTTGAAGTTTCCCCCTTGACCGAAGTAACGAAAGGATCGACAACGACGTTCCACTCGATTCCAGTACCATCTTAGGAACGTTCAAGAGATGCAGGAAATTGAAACGGCTGATGAAGAGAACATACCTGGTGACAGATGCTTGCCCCTGTCGATTGCTACCGGCAGAGAAGGGAGTGGAAAGGGGCTGAGATACGACATCGACCATCTCCTCACTCAGTCCACCGAACTCGGAACAGATAAAAGCTGCGAGATTGGAGAGAAACCAAGCGAGGGGAGAATACCAGGAGTGGGGCAGCAGAAGGAAGAAGAATGGATGGAGGAACAACTGAAGCGATCGGAGTCGCACGAGAATCTCAAGGAGGTGGAGAGAGAGGGAGAGGGAAGAGGGATGCTCACTTGTCATGAGCACATGAAACGACAAGACTGGCGAGAGGGTCGTTCTCGTGCTGGGAGACATCCAATTGTGGCTGACCACGGGGACAACCTCAACTAGTCTTCCTTCTTCCTCCCTTCTTCCTCTACTCACGCAATGCACAGTAACTCTCGCAATGGTGCAGTGAAAGGAAGTTGTTCGAATTCCCTCCAATTCCCGTGAACTCGAACTTCTCGCATGTGAATGTCACGGGATTGAAGAACCATCGTTGGAGAGGAGCCTGTAGATGAACTTCCCCTTCCTCCCCCATCCCTCCCCCTCCACCCCGTCCCCTCCCTCCCCCACCTGAGTCAGATTGTTCTTCGTCGTTGGTTCATCTCCAGCTTCCATTGGTTGAATGCACGTCAAAGCTTAAATGAGTGATCCTTCCCTTTCCTTCTGGAATCTTTCCCCCCCCCCCCCTATCGAGGTCACTTCTGTGAATGGACACACTAATGCGAGAGGGTGTTCAGTTACAGTCTGGAGAGAGAGAGGACGTCTCCCCCCAAGGGAAGACGTGAGTCTCAGAGTAAACAGCCAAACAAGAGGAGGGAAGAGTCAAAACGAAGGGGATTAGAAAGCAGAAAGGTGTGAAAAAGTGAGAGGAGACGAAGTTGCACTTGGACGATACTGGAGGGAGAGGAGGGAGAGGGTGAAGGACTAGGAGGGAGGGGAGGGGGTACCTCTGGTTGGACAGCAGAGTCCATCGATGCAGTCGTATACCTCGGGGAAGTCATCGCAGCCTATGAACTGAGAGGAAGAATGAAGGAGGAAGAGAGGGAGATGGGGGGAGGGAGGGAGCGGGGAGGAATCTACCTTCGAGGCCCTTCGATCACTCTCCCCATCAAAGAAGAAGCATTGAGCGAGTGAAGCAGAATTTCGATTGTAGAGGAGTGAATTGGCTCCGTTTGTGGGACAATGGCCTGTGGAGGGATGATAAGGAGGGAAGGAGAAGGGAGGAGAGACCCTGTGGATGGCAGACTGGCCCTTCCCTCGTTGCAGAGGGAGATCGATTGCCACTGCATCGACAGATGGAGAAGACGCAGCGAGAACCTGAGGAGAGGAGGAGAAGGGGGAGAGGAGGGGGAGGGGAGGGGAGGGGGGAGACTGACCAGGAGAGACAGCCTCACACTGAGCATCGTAGGTGCAGCCAGACTCTTCTGGGTTCATCCCTGAGAGGGAGAGCCAATCTGAGGATAACCCATTAGCTTACTCTTCCAGCAGTAGGCCTCGATCTGGACGTGACTGAGCGTGCAATGACATCTGAAGGAAGGATTCATTCTCCCCCTTCTCTTGCTGCTTACCTCCCCTCCTCACACAATGATCCCTGCACACAGTCCACATTCTCACGACAGACCTCAATGAAGGAGATGAGAGGAGGAGGAGGAGGAGTGACCTACCTCTCCCACGAGAGTCGATCCACTACTCATCGAACCCATTGGGAGGGAGCCGGAAGGGAGGGAATTCTCAGGGTAGACTTCCTCCCCTGCACTCACTGCCTGCATTGAAGGATGAGTAGGAATGAGTGGATGGAGTTACCTTCCGTCGATCGTTTCCTCTCCTTTCTGATTCAATTCCTACAACGGATTCAGTGATTCTTCCTTCTCTCTTCCTTCTCACCTCCTCTCTCCCATGGAATTTCCCCCACTCCCATCGGTCCTTCATCCTTACGGATTGGTTGTTGCCGTTGATTTAGACGAGAACAATGACCACTGAAGAGGAGAAATAGACAAAGAAAATCCATCTAATCTTCGATTCCCATTTCTCATTCAAATACCTTCGTCGATTATCACAGGAAGATTTACTGGATGAAGCAAATGAGAATGAATTGAGTAGTAAAAGTAGAAGAAGAAGCATGGGAGGGAGTGAATAAGGGACGAGGAGAGGGAGGGAGGGAGGGGGGAAGGGTCGAGGAGGGAGGAGACCTCAAACAATCTGTATGAACAGTGTTGCGTGAGAGAGAGGAGAGACCACCCTACGGGTACGTCCAACTTTAGAAGGTTCACTTCACACATCATCTAAACGATGCAGGAATACACGAGAGTAAAGAGGATCTGCGAATGATGATCTTCAATTCATTTGCTCTTCCATCTCCTCATTCAGTTCATTGCAATGGGAGGTGGTCGGTCGGATGATAAAGGGACGAAGAAGGAAGAGGAGAAGGAGAATCTATACAGAAAGAGGGAATTCTCCCATCCACGAAAGTAAGCATTCGCTCTATCAATAACTACTATCGAATAGATTGGCTAAAATGGCTGGTCTCGATCCTCCCAGAGAGAAAATGTTCGTAGCAGAGCACGATGGCAAATTCCCTCACACGGATCGAGTGATAGTGAGTGGATGATCTTTGATCTCTCATTCCTTTCTCTTCTCCAGAATTCCTTCTGTTCTGGCCTCACTGCCTTCGGACTCATCTCTGTGTTCAGTAAGTTTTCAGTTGATCTTTGATCTCTTCATTTTCTTTCAGCCACTGTCATTTACTTCGTCTTCCTCTATCCACGAATCGTCTACATGGAAGAATACAATCAGTACTAAGATAGAAACTGATAAAAATGTTCATGTGCCTAAAATGTTCACGTTCATGAGATTACGCAACACGGGAAGTATCGAGCAATCGTCTGACTCTCTTCAGTTTGCACGCTCTCTCGCCGGTCATAGAGACGAGAGAGCGTGCAAACTGAACAGAGTCAGACGATTGCTCGAAGTATCATTCTAAAGAGAAATTATCCATATTAATAATGGGGTGCATTCATGTGACTGCAATGAATTCAAGCACGTTGAAAAAGTAACAGTTCGCATAATTTTTGGTTTTAGCCTTGAAATTTACAAAATGGAATAGTTGGAGAGTGAGTGTGAGTGATTCGACCGATGGAGAGAAGAAGATGAGGGAGGAATGGGTTGGATGATCCAATTCTGATGGTCTCTTATATGATTCTTCTCTCTCCCTTCATTTGCCTCTCTCCTCTACCCCTATCTCCCCTATATAAGTCCCTCTCCCCCTCTCTCTCCTCCACTTCTCATTCGGACTCGATCTCCTCTCGTCTTCCTCTCTTCTCTCTACAGGATGCCCTTCTACGCTCCTTCTGCCTACTATCCTCTCCCTGGGTACGGTACCCTCCCCTCCACCCCTACAGTACCCCTCTCCTCCCCTTCCTACAGTACTCCTTGCAGGACAGCCCAGACGGCTCCTCAGCCTCAGCAGCAGTCGCAGCAGTTCAATGCACCTGCAGCCCCGGTTGATCAGGTACCGTACTCCCTCACTCTTACCGTAATCTATGACTCCTCTTCAGGTGTATCTCCGCCAGCAGGCTCAGGCTCAGCTGCAGGCCCAGCAACTGGCCTATCAGCAGCAACAGCAGCAGCAGCAACAGCAGCAGCTGCAGCAACAGCAGCAGTTCATCGAGCAGCAGAGTACGGTTTCACCCCCCAATCCAAATTTAGCCTTCGACCCACCGATTAATAGCATTGAAAATGGAAAAATGGGATGAACGTGACCGCGGATGGAGAGGGATGGATATGGTTGTTCTTCAGATCGTCAGCTGGCTCAGCAGCAGTTCTATCAGCAGCAGCAGCTGCAGCAGCAACAGTACGCAGCTCAGCAGCAGAGACTGCAGCAGCAACAGTTTGCCCAGCAGCAGCAGGTCCTGTACCCGATTACAGTATCCAGTGATTACAGTAGTATTGCAGGGATTCGGTCAGCAGCAGCAGTACCAGCAGCCTGCGACTCCCTCTCGCCAGCAGCAGAGATCCGGATACCAGGCTGCCACCCAGCAGTCTTCTCCCGCTGCCCCTCGTGAGTTACCGTACCCACTACAGTACCTCTCACTCCCTGATTGCAGTGTATAAGTCGTCTGAGTACGTGCCCTCTGGAGGAGTCTACTCGACTGGCGGAGCCTACAACCAGCCCACTCTCCGTCGTGCTCCTTCTCGCGCCGACGTCAACACTGCCGTTGAGAACCAGGAAGTACCGTAGCCTTCAGCGTCATCACTCAATACCGTATCTTCAGGTTCCCTTCCAGTCGTTCGGGGCAGGACTCAACAGTGAGCAGCAGCGAGGACTCGTGGTGAGTACTGTAGGGTACTGTAAATGGATGAATATTGTATCAATTGCAGTCTCAGTACAACCCGTATGCCAACTATGGGCAGGCTGTCACTCAGTCTCCAATCCGTCCCCAGAGAGGAGCCTCCCAGGTGAGGGAAGGGGGGGGATCAGGAGTTCCGTTGATCTTTGATCTTTGCAGCGCGAGCCTTCTGAGTACGCCTTCGATGGTCTCAACCCTGCATACAAGCAGCAGCAGCAGTACTCTCAGGGTATTCCTTCGGAGGTACGGTAGTCGGCCTAGCCCCGCCCATTGCAGAACGTGACCTACCCACGGCACGAGAACAGCCATCGGCATCGAATGTCTGGGTGGGGCGAGGGTACGGTAGTCGTCCTTTCCTAATGGATGGATTAAGATGGGAGCTCGCACTCTGAATGCCCCTCAGACGGTGGTTCTGGATGGGAACAACAACTCTCTCCCTCCTCGTTCCCCTGCTCGTGTCTACCAGAGAGGACAGGGAGGAGCAGTGGAATCTGCCTATATCGGACTGCCCAATGACCTCCAGTACGCACAGAACAACCAGCAGAGAGCCTACAACCAATACGGTATGTCTATCGACGACTGACTACCGTACTCCCTCCCTTTCAGCCCAGGAGTCTCGTCCCGCTTATGTCTCTTCCTCTCGTACCAATCAGTCTGCCAATCCCAAGCTGAAGCCTGCAGCTGCTCGTGAGCTGTACGGTGAGTGGTCAATCGATATTCTTCTCCTCTAAGCCACGCCCCCTTTGAGCTGCCCTCTCCTCTGAGGACGTACGAACTGCATTGGAGAGAGACGCACCCCTCCTCCAGCAGATCCCTGCCTATTCCACCTACAATGGACAGAGAGTGGTCAGTGAGACTCCGCCCTTTTCCCCCACTGACTCCGCCCAGTTTGCAGCAGGGACGCGCCTTCGTTGTGCCTGCCGATCAGAAGTACTCCGAGTACAACCTGGATGACCTCAATGGCCTTCGATCGGTCATCGATGCTCCCCTTCGCTAGAAGACTCCGCCCACTTCCTAGCCCCGCCTCCAGAAGAGACTCCGCCCATTTGAGTCCTTACGAGGATTGTAGTAAATGTAGAGCTAGGGCCTCTCAATTTATTGTGATAAAATGAAAAAAAAGATAAAATTTATTTTGTCAATGATAAAAAATGTATTGATGAACCTTATCTTGAAAGGGGAAATTGGGTGATTGGATTGGGTGGTTGAAATTGGGTGAAATCTTCTTCCTTGAGATCTCGAAGATTCTTTTCACCCCGTTATTAATGACGAAGAACTGAAACTAGATTTATTTTCAATTTTGTCTCAAATTCTTATTTTACCAACGACAGATTTATGAAAAAGCGCATTTCTTTTCATAGAGTTCGAGTGGAGACGAAGACAACGAGGAGGAAAGGAAAAGAATTGATGAGATTCCAATGGAAGATCCCATTCCCTCACTGCTTCAGCTCAGTCTTCATCATTTATCTCACTGGTGATTCTCTCTCACGATGCAATCCACATCTTTGTCTTGGCAGGGTTGATGACGTAAAGCCCGTCCACAATCCAGAATAGACCGTATCCATTGCCCAGTCCGAGTGAGGGATTGTACTCTCCATTGAGAGAGGCGAAAGCACAGTTGCGGAGCCACCATCCACTAAGAGGAGAGAGGGATTAAGAGAGAGGAAGGGAGGGACTCACCCCACATGGTAGTCAGTGACACATTGAGGGGAGGGATCATTGATCCGATCGATCGTCGAGAAGGGTACTCCGTCATTGCAAGTGAGATCGTACCTGAATATCTCTCTCTCTCTCTCTCTCTCTCTCTCTCTCTCTCTCTCTCTCTCTCTCTCTCCACTCCTCCCCTCTGTGCTTACCATCCAGTAGTTGCATTCCCCAGATTGGGATTGCTCCAATCGTAGCCAAAGTGAGCAGTGTAGTTGGTGCTTTCATCATCGAGCTGCCAATGCACTCATTTAATCGAAGGCCGAGTGCCATTCTCTCTCTCACCGAGAAAGTGTAGATTGCCCAGTAGTAGTCGTTCTCATGCTTGCTACCAGGGGATCGATCTCCCCACATTTCTATCTTGAGAGACGTAGACCTACTCGCCAATCCATGCAATCCTTCCAATCCCATCCAGTAGAAGGAACCCTCAAGATTTGAGAAATGGGGAGCAATCAATTGTCCGCTCGTACCTCCTCTGTTCCGAATCCCTCTTTGTACTCTTCCCATGACCGATTCCAATATGCTTCCGATCCATCATCTCGTCTCAAATCAATCGATAAATAAGGGGAATGGGAGGGAGTTCTTACTTCTGCACGAGTGTCCATTGTTGATCTGTTTCCCTGATGGGAGGAGGGAGAACGAAGGAAGAGACGAAGGGAAGAAGTGCAGAGAGAAGAAGGAAGAGAGGGAGAGAGGACATCTCTACCAGTCGATTGCTCCTTCTCTCTATCACTCCCGATGGGACTCTTATCAAGGGGATTAAGTATCTTACGCATACCTGTCTGGAGAGATAGGCCGGTATCGACTGACTTTTTTTGCAGGAAATTGTTTGCGACTTTTTTGCAACTAAATTGAGATAAAAAAAAATCTATCTACACATGTAATAGGGAACGCAAAACATATATTGATATATAAATATGTATTCTCATGAATTTCTGAGAAAAAAAATAGTCAAACGAAATACAAACGACTTCAATTCATTTCACTTCCACACAAGAATTTATTATATTTTATGTGTCATGGAATTCACTCTCACGTTACTAAAATATCAATGAACAATGGAAAATAGCAGAATCATGCGAAAAGAGCAACGGAAATGAATCCCAGAGACATCGAAATGCATTGAAGGGAGAGAATTCAGTTGCTCCATCGGGCGAAGGGAGGAAGGAGGGAAGAGAAGGGAGGGGAAGGGGGAGGGGGGGGGGGGGGAGGATTCTTCCCGCTCTCAGATCGAGTTGGCGATTTCAATGAATTGCTCGCAGTCGATGTGCTCATCTTCATTGATTCTGAGTGCTCGAAGACCACGAGAAACTCGTTCCTCCGATCCTCCAAAGGACGAATCAAGAGATTGAGGGGGGAATTTCCTACCGATGATGTCGACGAGGATTGACTTGAGAGTCTCGAAGGGGATGAATCCCATTGCCTCCTCATCTGCCAATTTGAATATTTCCTCCAGTTCAGATGCATCTCGACTGAATCAATCATGAGAATAGAAGTGAGAATGGAATCTCACCCCATTGTCAGTTTCTCGACCAATCCGATGAATTCATCGAATGACACCTCAAATTGGCAATTAGGAAGAGGAGAGTGAGGGGTTCCTCCCTTGTCATCCTGATTGGCATCCATCTGGGAGAACTTCTCCCTCACTTCTCCCTCTGAGTGACCCATATCGAGAAGGAGCGACTGAAGCTCCTCACGAGAGACGAATCCACTCTCGTCCTGTAGAGAGAGAGGAGAAGCAACTCAACGGGTATCCATCCATCCCATCTCCAGTAATGGGAAAGGGAATGACCTGATCCATTTGAGTGAACTGCTTCCTGTATTCATCGACGAGACCAGAATGGAGAGGCATAGTGGATGGGGAAGTGAAGGAAGAGACTGACTCTCCCTCTCTCCCCTCCTTACCGTATCTCAGCAACCCCCACTTAGAGGGACGTGGACTAACTCTCCCCTTCTCACTCGATCTCTCTCTCGTCAGAGATGGAAGAGGAGTGCAACCATGGCAGCAAAAAGGAGGAATGGCAAATGTTTATGGGAGAGAGGAAGAGGAAGGGAATGGGATGAGTACAATGAATCTTCAGCAGGGAACGGAGAGACGACTCTCGTTCAGATACAACAGAGAAGCTCCGTTCGCAACTATGACCTGAGATGATTACTCTTCCATCTCCATCCTTGTCACTCTCTTACCTGCAATGTCTGATCGAGATCTCTTCCCATCGGAGGAAGATTCAGCTCGCATTCAATAACAGTGTCTCTCACGTGGAAGAGACGAATCTGAAAGGCCGTCCTATCGCACAACGAGGCACACGCAGTGATCACCTTCACTCTGCTCCATCCAACTCGAGTGAGGTCGTAATGGACGAGATCCCCCAGGCCATTGCCATCGAAACACGTCACCTAGAGAAGGGAAGCAGGCTGCGACTTGCTTCCTCACCCACTCATACCTTGTTCTTCTCGTAGTTGTCGTACTCCTCCTTGTAGTGGATTGAGATCTGTATGTCTCCATCTCAAGGGAGTGGAAGGGGGACGAACCCTTTGGTGTCTATCGTGCCAACTCTGCATCACTGCCACGGGAGTCTTCATCCTATCGTGCTTCAGTCGAAGTCCCACGAATCGGTAGATATTCTGATCGATACTCGACTGATCGATAATGGAGATCCTACCGTATTCTCGAAGGAGTTCATGAAAGTGACGAATCGTAATTGTGTTCCGATGGGGAAGGAACCAATGTCCTCAAGTGTTCATTCATCTCTACTTCCCTCTTCCTTCTCACAACGACTACTTCACTCGATGCTTCTCTTTCTCCATTCAACCATTTCTGCACATTGATCGAAGGAATCTTCGAATTGGGATAGATGACGTCAATCTGAATGAGGATTCTCCTCGTAGTCTCTCATTCTCACCCACGTATTGCTCCACCCCAGCCACCTCGCTGTACATCATAAGAGAACGAATTCGATCTAGAGATTGGGAACTGTGGATGGAAGCTGAAAAGGGGAGTGAATGGATGGAATGGTTCGATAGAATGAACCAGCAGGGTATCCTTGGAAGAATACTCGTAGATCATGGGATGAAACCTTGACGATATCTATTCTCCATACCGAGTCGAGTTTTGGATTTCTCTCCACGTAAGTTTGAGATCGTGTTCGACAGTCGATTTGGCCTTCCTGTTGAGAATTGACGACAAACGGTGTTTCAGACTCACTCTTTTCATGTCACTCTCAACAGGAAACTTGGCATCATTCGAAACTTTGATTCGAAGGGCAAAATCGCGAAGTCTCGGATCAGGATAAAGTGATTGGCTATTACCGTAGTACAAACGAATGTCGCTAAATGTGGAAAGATTGTTTTCCAGTTTGAAAAAATCACCAAACCTTGCGCATTTTCCACATTTTGCGTCGTTCTCATATCGGATCGTTATTATTGTGCCTGAAATCTAGTGACTCAGCATTACTCGTTAGTACTCGATGAAGCTCGCCTGTTGGAAAGTACTCTTGAAGGTCGAAACCATCGCTCAATCGGAATTTCTCCGTTCCACTGCCAAAACAAATACAGAGTTGAAAGATGACCTAAATTGTCCGATGTAGAAGATACTGACGGGGAAGAAGAATGGAATACCACCAATCGCATTCGATCTCTCTGTTGAATTGGTTGCCAAAGAGTGGAACGAGACCGAAACAACGAACTAAACCATTCCTTTCTCACTCCATCCACTAAATTGTTGTTAAAGGACACTCATGTAAACATCAAGTGAATCCTTTCATAAACGAACGCTTTCGTCCGTTTTTCTGGCCCGATGTTTCAATGTTCCATCTACTAATGACTGATGTGCAAAGAGGAAATATCTCTATTGTGATCATGCGAGGGGACCATTAGATACCTATGCCCCGAACGGGAAATAATTGCAGAAATCCATACGAAAGTAATCTTTGCGTGCGCGATTTCAATGCGCTTGTTCGTGTAGACTTTCCCTCGAGGGCACGTTCCGATAACTCTCCCCTCCCCCTCCTCCCGCTCCTCTCTCCCTCCCCTCTCCCCCCCCCCCCTCCCCCCTCCTCCCGCTCCTCTTCGATCATCCGTTATCAGTGCTGGGGGATAAATGGGTCAAGGAACGTAATGGATAACTTCTGCTCCCTCCCCCCATTCCTTCCTTCTCTTGTCCCTTTCCACGATTGCTCCAATGATAAACAATAATATTCATGCACTTTTGACCTATTCCATTCGCAGTTTTCTTTTGATTGTAGATGTATATTTTTGGATCGTGCCAGTAGATCATGCTACTGATCCTTGTAAAAGTATCAGTTATATTTCGTAGAAAGTTGCAAGTCCATCTTCAGATCTTGAATATTCCTCCTTTATCCGATGGCCGGATCCCTCTCTGTGTTCGCAAAATCCGCATTAAAATTATTTATTGCATTATTATTTCTCCAGCCATCGGGATTCCTCCAGATCCGTTCATGTTTCAGTTACTGATCCTGCTATACAAATATCACGAGATTGATTTTTAAATTGACTCATGCAGTTTCTGGTGTTCTACTTTCGAAGATTGACTTCTCTGATTACTCGCACTACTAAATTCCCCCTCTCTCTTTCATCGAGAGGAAGTGCGCACTGACCGGGTTAGATAGACAATTGTGTAGTTAATCTGAAGATGAGAGGGAAGGGAAAGGACGAGGCAAGTCATCAGTGGGTACGATAGAAACAGCCAATCACTCGGAATCAGGAAGTGGCAGTCTCATTGTATTTGACCTCACCGAACACCCACATTTATGAAACGTGTATCCACACACCAACTATTAGTGCTTTTACTGCGATTCGTGAAGAGAAATAATTGCATTTCTCATCCTCATTCTCCTTGGTATATTGCAGATGCAAGAGGGATCGTCACAGGACGATAAAACCCCTCGGGTTTACGCCAGTGGAGGTGAACCAGTCTAGCCACCATCATATCCTATTTCTGTGTCGATGCGTGAGCAATGAGTACCGACTTCAGGTGTTCGGGGGGAGTACTCAGTGGGGAGTCTTCTACGACAACCAGTGTTCTCCCCTTCGAATGAACTACAGGTGGGAAGAGATCCTCCCCTCCTCCTTTGACTCCCTTCCTTCAGGTCTCTCCCTACATTCAGAAGATGGAGATCACGGAGGAAGGAAGAGGAAAGAAGGGACGGTCAGGTGTGTCCACATCCCCCCTCTTTCTCCTAGACCGAATCTCTCTGGTTGAGGTGCCAATGTGAGTGGAGTCAACAGAATTCACTCCTTTCGTATCTTCGAACTCGGCTTGAGGCGGGTATTCTGGCATCTGGGAAAAGTGATCGCAAGCAAGCCAGCTCCTTTTATTGTGAGTGAATAGACAGAATTGACTCCAATCATCCTTATTTCAGATTCTTCCTCTTTTGATAATCGTAGCTTTGATAATTCCTTCGTTCTTCCTGAGAGAGGGAACTTCGATCTCACTTGATTTCTCTTCTTTCTCTTCTGGTGGAAATGCATTCGGACGAGGTTTGGCCGTTGAGAGAGGAGAGAAGTAGAGGATCTCAATTGGAGTGTCTTCCTTTCCTCCGACGGGTCGTCCCCTCGTCCCCTTCAATTCATCCACTCCCAACTTCAGTCCTCTCGACAGAATGTCTCCCCATTCCTACTCAGTGATCCTCAGTGCTCAGTGAGTCTCCCTAACTATTCCGATAGTCTAGCCAATCCCTGATCCTTATCCCAATAACTCCCATCACTGTCACTTTCGCACTCAAATCTATAGAATGTGAGAGTGAAAGTTCGCGCTCATTTCCGAGGTTCACAAGTGATGAGAAGAAGAAGAAGGAGAAGAGTGAGAATGAGAGATTAGAATAAAGGAGGAGAAGAACGAGAAGAGAACTCCGTTGTAGAAATGATCGCGAGTCTATTCTGAGCAAGGATTCGACCGAGACCTACCTCTTCCTCAAGAGGAGAATCGAAGCATACGATTCAACTGAGGATGCGGTTAGTTGAATGGGCATTTGAATGCTTTCGATTCACTTCGGGAGAATGAATGTCCCTCTCAGTGGTCTTCTGTGTGTGATGCAGACTGCGAAGGATCAGCAGGACTCGTCGACAGACTCATCAAGGTATACTACCCAATCGATGAATCGATGGAATGTTTCCTTTAGAAATCAGCGGAGATTCCAATGACCTATCCCGAGATGTTCATTTCGACGGCAAAGGAAGGCAATCCAACCAAGTTGTTCCTCGCCCATGTGATTGGAGGTGATCGAAGGAGGGTAATGGAGGGGGAGAAGTGCTCTCTTCCCTTCAGGAGTCGACACAGATCTGGATGGGGCCATAACTTTCGCCCGATCACTCAGAATGGGATTCACACTCAAGGGAGACACTGCGAATGAGACTATGAGGAAGTGGAGAGTCAACTTCAACCAGCAGGTAGAGAGGGAGAGAGAGAGAGAGAGAGAGAGAGAGGGGGGGGGAGAGGGGGGATGATCATCGAGGGGATTGCAGGTGGATACAGAGGCAATGACTAACGTCAATCTGGCAGTGGACAAGTGGAGTCACACAGACTTCGTCTACTCAACCATTGCAACTCTTCGGTGAGACCTTCCCCCCCTCCCCCCTCCCCTCTCTATCATCTCTTCCCCTCAGTGAATCGTACTCGTGGCTGCTCATCTCTGCTGCGATCCTCGTTCTCTTCTGCATTCTTTCAGTCTTCGGTCCTAATGCCTATCAGGTACTCCCTCCCCTCCACCCTCCCTCTCTGATCTTTGATCTCTACAGTCCAAACCTCTCATTGGATTCTCGATGTCTCTCATTCTCCTCTCAGTTTGCACTTCCTCTGCTTCCATTCACTTGATGAGTTAGTCACATCAATCATTCCTAAGAAATAAATGAATTTGAAGTGAGTCCACGATTCGAACCGCTCATTCTTCCCTTCTTCTTCGTTATTTCTGGTATGCTTTTTACTTTCAATCATAGTTGCCCCCCACTGGGGTAAGTGGGGTAGTGCTCATAGACGTATAGGGGGTCATGGCCCAAAATAGTGGTGAGGGTTGATGTCCGATCGACCTTAGGTACCATGACCAACAGCATCTACAGTAACTCCATTGTCATTTGTCGGCTGCAGTAACCCGATCTACAGTAATCCAATTACTGTAAGCACACCACATGGTAGCAAACAGACTTTTTTCATAAATAGATCATAGCCGAGTAGTTAACGCACTTGACTTGACAACAGAAGGTTGTGGGTTCGACTCCGGGCGGCTGCAAACACCTTTGCCAAGCGTTGGGGAGTTTGAAAAAGTGAAGTAGGATTACCGTAACCTTACTACAGTATCCCGGTTCGGTGGGTCAACATTAGTGCGCTGGGTCAGATGGATAACTTGATAAAATTAGAGTATCGCTTTATTATGACCCACCGAACCGGGACACTGTAGCAAGGATAATGTAGTCCTACTTCACTTTTTCAAACTAACCAAAGCTTGGCAAAGGTGTTTGCCGCCGATCGGAGTCGAACCCGCAACCTTCCGTTGTCAAGTCTAGTGCGTTAACTACTCGGCTATGATTTATTTATGTAAAAATTCAAATAAATATTGCTCGAATTTTGTACTTTAAACAGAATAGAACCGAATTTTTGCGAAAAAAATTTTTTTTGAATTTTAGAAAAAGTCAGTTAATGATAGTGTGTCAGGATTACGGTATCCAGGTTACTGTAGATTGATTACGGTATTCATGCCGAAGGTCATCCATGCCTGTGTGGCCGAGTACTGTCTGTTTGCTACCATGTGGTGTGCTTACAGTAATTTGATTACTGTAGATCGGGTTACTGTAGCCGACAAATGACAATGGAATTACTGTATTTGCTGTTGGTCATGGTACCTAAGGTCGATCGGACATCAACCCTCACCACTATTTTGGACCATGACCCCTTCCCTATACGTCTATGAGCACTACCTCACTAAAAAGTGGGGTAGTGCTCATCCATGAATAGGGTGTCATGGGGGTCGCCGGCGGCGTGGGTAACTATGCTTTCAATATATTACAACTGTATTCGGTCACGCAGGGAATCAAAGGAGTTTCGAAAATGGATCCATATTAACCTTAATGTTCTGTTCTCAGGGATGGGCATCGTCTTCATCTATTCTTTCCATCTCTCATGGGCCAAATTCTCTGCCGCTGCTATGCATCCTGGTATGATTAGAGAAAAGAATGGAGATGGAGTAAAGATCAGGGGAGAAATTGGCGTTCCTCATGGCTCACGACTTGCCTGGAATGGTACTCGCTGCAGTGGCAGTCGCCCTCTCTCTCTGTAAGTCACTCCTCTTCTATTCCGTAGATCAAAGCAGCTCAATTCGAAAAAGAAGGGTGTTATATTGAGAGGAATCCCTCCCCTCTATTATCATATTATCGATTGACGCCTTATGCCGTCATCCCCCTTTACCTATCGCTGCTCGAGTCAGTTGCTCACTCGCTTCCCTTCGTCTCTCCCTATTCACACGGCGGGTAGATCACTGACCCCTCCGCCCTCTCTCCCTCGTATGTTATTGATTCCCTCGCACCCTCTTCCCTTCTAGTCTATTCAGTCTTGTCTCGTTTCGGATTTGTGGAGCGGTGCTCACCTTTTCTCTCTTAGATAAAGCTTCTCCCTTTATGCTCTTAGAGTTGGGACAGGCCAGCTATACAACATTGGCGTTCAGTACTCACGAGTAGGATTGCCTGTTCCCGTTTGTTCTTGTTCGTAATCGGTAGTAGCCGATTTGAGCTAGAAAGGGTAGCAGCCCGATCTTTCTCTGCTTTGTGCCGGTAGTAGCCGATCACATTAGCCATCGTTCTAAGTAACAATGGATTGGTAGAAGCCGGTCGCAGCAGTTAGCGTAAACTCGCCACTGGTAGTCGCCAGTAAACGTAGTTCCTATTGTACTCGATCGATCGAGCGTAAGTACACGTGTCACAAGGATGACTGGTGGAGCGAGTGGGACCGGCGGAGATGCAAATGGAGAGGCGATGCAAATGATCGCTCAGATGCTCGCGGCACAGAAAGAACAGAATGAACTGTTGAGAGCACAGATGGAAAGCCAGGGAGCAAATGGAGAAACAGAATGAGGCCATTCAGGTGCTGCTGAATGAGAGACCGGAGAGATCGGATGTGACGTCGGAGTTGCCGAATGGAATCAGGCACAGAGGACTGAGCATCGATTCTCTCGAGAAACAGATCAGGAATTTCTCGTATAACCCAGAGGATGGGGTGACGTTTGACACGTGGATTGACCGTCACAGAGAGATATTCGAGAATGATCTGGCAGAGATGGTTGATGGTGACAAGGGAAGATTACTGCTGAGACACGTCGACGACAAGGTGTACAAGCAGTTCACTGATCACATCAGACCGAAGAAGTCATCGGATCTCAAGTTTAATGAGATCGTCACGACTATGCAGGACTTGTTTGGAGACAAAAAGTCTGTATTCGAGAAGAGACTAGACGTTTTCGGTCTCAAGATGTCAAAGCTGAAGTGCAATGATATCAAGGAATTTTCATCGATCGTGAATAGAGTTGTGGAAGAGGCAAATATCAAGGATATGCCTCTGGATCAGTTCAAGGCAATTGTGATGCTTTCTGGAATGGATCTTCCCAGGCATACTGCAACAATGTTCCATGTGATGAATGAAAAGAGAACAGAAGACAAACCCACAATCGAGACCATTCTCAGTGTGGTGAATGTGTACAAGGAAGTGTACAGTGACTCTCATGCAGTATCGAAGCAGAATGATCTGCAAGTGAATGCCGTCAGTGGCAGTAGAGATCAGAAGAAACCTTGGCCGAAGAAGTTTCGACGAAGAGAAGTAGGCGAGGGTGGCTGTAGTCGATGTGGTTGGGATCACACTGACGCAGAATGCCCCAATGTGAATAACGAGTGCTTCAACTGCCATGATATTGGCCATTTCTTGATCAAGTGCCCGAAATCGAAAAAGAAAACCCATATTCGAAAGGAGAGCAAAGTAAATGTGAACTTTGTCTCTGGTGATTTGCCCGAGGTTCTCGCACGATTCGAGACCGATGTGGTAATGAATGGAAAGGTTATCAGAATGACAGTGGATACAGGTTCCGATATTACTCTGATCTCTGAATCTACTTGGAGGGAAATCGGTGCACCAGAGAGAAGTGAACACGATGCATTCCCGAGATGTGCCAATGGAACGCCTCTCAAACTGTCGGGGAAGTGTCATCTTACTCTCGAGTTGAATGGAAGCACTGCCCAAGGGAGTGTGTACACTTCCGAGGAATCCGATAATCTCATGGGAAGGGACTTCATAGTCACATTCTTCCGATTGATTCCTCGAGAAGTGAGAGTGAATGCAGTGAAGAGTGACGATTCTTACGTGAAGTGGATTGAGAAGGAATTCAGTGACATCTGCAAGGAGGGCCTGGGAACGTGCGCGAAAGCGAAGGCGACGTTTCGCTTGAAAGAAGAGGCGATCCCCGTTTTCTGCAAGAGAAGAGACATTCCTCTTGCTCTACTTCCCAAAGTCGACGAAGAGATTGACAGGCTACTCTCATTGAATGCAATAGAGTCGGTCGATTACCTCGAGTGGACGGCACCCATTCTGGTGGTTCCGAAACCGAACGGGAAGCTGAGAGTTTGCGTTGATTTTTCGACTGGATTGAATACGAGTCTCGAGCCGCATAATCACCCGTTGCCTGTGATGACAGAGATATTCACTCGTCTGGAAGGATGCACTCTCTTCAGTCAGATCGATCTCAGTGATGCATATCTGCAAATTCCAGTGGAGGAGACGTGTAGAGATCTGCTTGGAGTGTGCACTCATAGAGGATTATTCCGTTTCAAGAGATTGCCGTTCGGGGTGAGCGTGGCTCCTGGAATTTTCCAGAAGGCGATGGATACGATGCTCTCTGGGTGTGATAGTGCTCAAGCATATCACGCCTCTCACGAGAAAATCGAGCTGAGACAGGGAATCAAGGGAAAATCGTGAAATGAGTTCTAGCCGAATTTAGGCATCCTGAGGGATGTCTGACACTCCCCCAAAGTCCCAAAGTCTCGTCCAGATTTCATTTTGGACTTCATTGCACCGGGTCGGATTTTGGCACCTCCCACTTTGAGTGCTAATATCCCGGTTACAGTGACAGATTGAGCAAAATTGACCTCTGAGCGACCCCGGCTCATTTTTCGAGCTCTATCGATCTATCTAAATCAGATCCTGAGAATGTTAATTTAAACCATGCTACATTCAAGGTCAATTTTCTCGAAAACTAATGGAAAGGTGCAGCTCAAATTTTAAGAACGCATTCATCTGAACGAGAGCTGTCGAATGAGGTGCTGGCGTCGAAAATGCGGACACGGCTGTGAAACTTTCGCCATTTACACTTTTCCTGATCGTTTGAATTTTCTTTTCCACCGCCAATTGTCACTCACACCGCTCTCTTCTGAGCGCGCGGCCAAGAATGGTCGGTTTTCCTTCGAATTGCCTGTGGAAAAGAAAATTCAAACGATCAGGAAAAATTTACATGGCGAAAGTTTCACAGCCGTGTCCGCATTTTCGACGCCAGCTCCTCATTCGACAGCTCTCGTTCAGATGCATGCACTCTTAAAATTTGAGCTGCACTTTTTCATTAGTTTCTGAGAAAGTTGACCTTGAATGTAGCATTGTTTAAATTAACATTCTCACGATCTGATTTAAATAGATCGATAGAGCTCGAAAAATGAGCCGGGGTCGCTCAGAGGTCAATTTTGCTCAATCTGTCACGGTAGCCGGGATATTAGCACTCAAAGTGGGAGGTGCCAAGATCCGACCAGGTGCAATGAAGTCCAAAATGAAATCTGGACAAAGAGACTTTGGGGGAGTGTCAGACATCCCTCAGGATGCCTAAATTCGGCTAGAACCCATTTCACGATTTTCCCTCCATTCCCAAGAATGGCGATTTTAGCTCGATTCTCTCGTAAATGGCGTGATATCTCGATGACATTGTGGTCGGTGGAAAGACCAGGGAAATCAACGACACGAACCTGAAAAAAGTACTCGAGCGAATAAAGGAATATGGATTCAGAATTCGTCCAGAGAAGTGCTCTTTCGGAATGAGTAAGATCAAGTACCTCGGATTCATAATCGATCAATCGGGAAGGAGACCAGATCCTGCGAAAGTGAAGGCTGTGAGAGAAATGCCACCTCCGCAAGATCAACACTCATTGAGATCGTTCCTCGGAATGGTATCTTACCATAGTTGCTTCATTGATGGAATGCACAAACTGCGATCTCCTCTTGATTATCTGCTCAAGGATGGTGTCGAGTGGAAGTGGTCGATCGAATGCGAGAAAGAATTCAAAGAAATTCGTTCGATTCTGGCATCGAATTTAAATCTGATTCACTACGATCCCCAGAAGGAACTGGTACTGGCTGCTGATGCGAGTGAGAAGGGAATCGGAGCAATGATTGCTCATAGAATCAATGGACGACTCGTGCCGATTGCCCATGCATCAAGAGCACTGAAAGCAGCAGAGATCAAATATTCCCAGATCGAGAAGGAAGGCCTTGCTCTGATCTTCGGAGTAACGAAGTTCCATCGTTATGTATTTGGAAGGCGATTTGTGATGCAAACTGATCACAAGCCTCTCCTCTCGATATTCGGTTCGAAAGAGGGAATCCCTGTGCATACAGCGAGGAGACTGTACCACTGGGCGACGATTTTGCTGGGATACAATTTCTCGATGGAATATATCAATACGGACAGTTTTGCATATGCAGATGCACTCTCTCGATTGATTGTTGACTCAAGGGATGATCAAGATGAGGAGAATGTACTCGAGGAGGTGGAGACTGTCGAGAAAACTCTTCGTGGGGATAGTGAATTTGATCTTCTGAAGCCATTCCACTCAATGATGGAAGAATTGGCGGTGGTGGACGACTGTTTAATGGTAGGCAGTCGAGTTGTGATTCCCCGATCTCTCATCGATGAGGTCCTGATCCTGGTGTAGTCAGAATGAAATCGATGGCTCGTCAAGCGTGTTATTGGTTCAGAATGGATAAAGATATCGAAAAAGTTGTTCTGTCATGTGATCAGTGTGCTCAGGCACTCAAGCGACCGACGAAAGTTCCGCTCGAACCATGGCCGAAGGCGAGTGAACCATGGGAGAGAATCCACTTGGATTACTGTGAACCAGTGGAAGGTAAGTACCTGCTGGTCATGGTCGACTCTCTTTCGAAATGGCTTGAGATTGTGGCTACCTCGACGATGACTGCGGGTGCCACAATTCGCATTCTGAATGAATCGATAGCACGGAATGGACTACCCAGAGTGATAGTAACCGACAATGGCACCCAGTTCAATTCCGATTCATTCAATCGATACCGTCGTGAACGAGGAATCCTTCACATTAACACTCCTACGTATCATCCGCAGAGCAACGGCCAGGCCGAGAGATTTGTGGATTCGGTGAAGCGGAGTCTGCTGAAGCAGAAAAGAGAGCGATCCCTCGAGGAAGCTCTCCAGCTGTTGTATAACTATCGGAAAACTCCCAATCCACAGTGTGGTGGAAAGACACCGAGTGAGATAATGTTTGGAAGGAACATCCGATCAGAGGTGGATCTCATGAGACCAGTCAGAGTAATGACAGACAGTCATGAACAGATCGATCGAATGAAGGAAAGATTCGATCAAAAGCATGGAGCAAAGGCCAGATCTTTCAAGATCGGAGATAATGTCCTGTATGAAATCAATGTCTGCCCAAATGGGTGGAAATGGACAAAAGGAACAGTAAATGGTCGCATCGGCAAAACCATGTATGAAGTTATACTGGTCGACCGGACAGTGAGGGCGCATGCCAACCAGTTGAGAATGAGACTGAACTCTGATCGAGAGATCGAGTATGTGACGGATCCAGTGATGGATGGTGACGCACACGATGAAGTCATCGATGTGACCGAAACTGGAGGCTACAACGAGACGAAGGCTGCGCACAAGGATCACTCACCAGATGGATCGTTCAACGGCCCGCCCGACGGAGACGAGGACAACTACGATGAGCCAGCTCCAAGAAGATCAACGAGGACAAGAGTGCCACCGAAACGACTCGATGTCAATTTCAAGAAGAACAGATACGATGACTACTGATTCCCGACCAAAATTCTTCAACCGTGGCCCAGTGATTCTTGTATCATAATGATTATTGTCAGATTCATTGAAGTTAGAATCTTGGAGGGAGGTGTTATATTGAGAGGAATCCCTCCCCTCTATTATCATATTATCGATTGACGCCTTATGCCGTCATCCCCCTTTACCTATCGCTGCTCGAGTGCAGTTGCTCACTCGCTTCCCTTCGTCTCTCCCTATTCACACGGCGGGTAGATCACTGACCCCTCCGCCCTCTCTCCCTCGTATGTTATTGATTCCCTCGCACCCTCTTCCCTTCTAGTCTATTCAGTCTTGTCTCATTTCGGATTTGTGGAGCGGTGCTCACCTTTTCTCTCTTAGATAAAGCTTCTCCCTTTATGCTCTTAGAGTTGGGACAGGCCAGTTATACAACAAAGGGATTCATCCAATTTCCCCTTATGATCCACGCAGTACGTAATAAGTGGAAGGGGCGAAACCCGTGAGGATAAGATGACGTCCCTCGAAGGGAAGCCCCTCCTAACGACGAGGCTTACCCCCTCGCCCCCCACCCCCCCCCCCCCCCCCCGTTGACAACCTCCCCTGAGCGATCCCTTGCAGTGGCTGGTGGTCTCTTCTCATCAGTGACTTTCATTCGCGATTCCTTCCTTCTCCTCTCTTCTTCCCTTCTCCTCTTCATTCCTCTCACTCTTCTCTTCATCTCAGTTGCCGTTTATCTCTCAGGTACATTCACTTTCTCATTCGATCGAGGGCGAATGTCAACAAGAGGGGGAAATTCTTCCTTTGAGGGAAGCGTGAATCGCAGGGAATCAAGTGGTTCGAATTCTGTCGAACGGGAGACAATCAATTCTGCGGTGAGATGCCATCCTCAGAGTAGAATCCCGACTGTTTCCTCTCCTTGACTACCACTAATGAGCACTTCCCCCATTATATTCATCCCTATGTTACTATGTCCCACTCGACGTGCAGTATGATGAGTTGTTTCATACTCTCTTTCGCTCCTCACCTCAATTTCCGTTATTCAACCTTCACCCGTCATCAATTCCTTCCTTCTATTTCAGCCCCTCAAATCTCGCTCTTCGACTCATTCTCAATGTTTTCCCTGCACGATCGATTGATTGATTCCCGTCCTTCGATCACTCGATCAATCGGTGAGATCAACCAATGAATCATTGCAACGATTATCCACCGTTTCTTTAATTAAATCATTTTTTCGCATCCAAAACTAAAAAAAGTCTGAGATTTTTGTTTCCCAGTTCGCCCAATGTCGGGTATCTCTGCATGCCCTTATATTCCCCTGATGATCTTCTCGTTCTCTGCAGGGGCCTTCCTCGTCCATCCTCACTTCCGATATCCCATTGTCATCCTCTGCTCCGTCTATCTCTTCGTCGCAGTCTTCGGATGTCTCAACGCCAACGTCGATCTGAAGTATGACATAGCTTACGACCCACCGCACTGCCTACTGTAAGAATGGATGATTGTTCAGAGAGGAGTACTTCCTTCCCTCTTCCTCCACTCCTTCCAAGTACATGCAACACTTCCGAGGGCTATTCGGACACACTGAGGTACGGAAGAATGAAGAGAGACGAAGAGTCTAGAGACGGAGATTGACGAGTACTGTTTCGCTGAACGAAACTTCCGTGGTCACAAGAGGAAGTTGATGGGAAGATTGAATTCGTAGGGTTTCGATTCGAAGGAGAAACGCGTGATTGAGGACACACTGAGGTCGTGATAATCAAAGCACTTGAGGAGTATCTCGAGTTGAGCTTCGATCGATCTCTCGATTATTGGGATGATCACAATCGACGGTCCATCGTCTCCCGTCTACTGGAGGATCCCGTTGTGAGTGAGGATATGAAGAGACACAAAGACTTGCACCTAATGGATTCATGAGCGAAGAATGCCCTAACTGCCTCCTTCCTAATCGATCTCTTGAGAGCAATGAGTACGCGACTCGCGCCGTCTCTTGGCTCACGGAATTCACTCGATTCGAGAAATCGAGCATCTACGAGATCTCCCACGTGAGTTCCCCTCTCCTCCCTCTCTCTCTCTTCCTTCTCAGGAGACCTTCGTACCCGTCGTCAATCTCGTCTTTCTCCCTTCCGAGCAGTACAAACGATTCTCGAGTGACATCGTCTTCGATCGATTCCAGACACAGATCATTAGATCTCGAATGTACCTCGAATTGTCCCAGAAAGGAGTCTCCAGAAGGTGCGTGGGAGGGAGAGAGAGGGAGGAGTGGGGATGTGGTAACTCATTCAGGGCCGAGTTGATCTCCTCCTTGCTGACTGCTGCAAAGAAGGCTAATCTCCCTCTCTCCATCAAGGCGCCCTTCCTATTCTCACTCAAACACGATATCGAGGTGAGTCCCCTCTCCCTCCCTCTCTTCTCTCTTCTCTTCTTCAGATGATCACAGCTACAACCTCATCCTTCTTCATCTTCCTTGCTCTTCTCTTCGTTCTCTCTCTTCTTCTCTTCGCCCAACCCGCTCTCTCCCTCATTCTCTCCTTCACGTCTGGTTTGCTCTTTGATCTCTCCACCTTCTTCATTCTCTTCTTCCTTCAGTGGCAGTCATCATCGAGACTATTGCCTATTCTTCCTTCTGGGGAGTTCCTCTCAACATCCTCACTGCCACACTCGCAATGGGAGGTGAGTAAAGAGGGGAGAGGACAGAGATCAAAGATCATTCCAGCCAATGCCCTTACTTGCATCATCGTCTTCTCCTTCTGCTTCCACTATTCGATGTCTGGTCGTGGTCATATGTCTGCCAAGGAGAGAATACAGTACACCTACCAGGTAATCGATAATCCTCGATGTCCATTGAATTGTCATTCAGTCCACACTTGCTCCGGTGGCCTTCTCCTGCTTCGTCCCAGTCATCACCTTCATCCCCGTCCTGAGTATCGATGCTCCCATTGTGGAACACATGTGGAAGGTGAGTGACTCCCTCTCAAGGAATCCTCTCTCTCTCCTCCAGGTTCTTTTCGTGTCTTCTCTCGCCTCCTTCATTCATTTCGTCTTCTTCCTTCCCAAGTCAGTTATTCGCTAGTTGCTTCTGTCTGATGTTGAAGTTCACTTAAAAAGGATAATATGTTATGGTATTATCAGGCTTTGTAACTCCATAAGATACGTGAGCATTCCTCTATTGCAGTCTCCTTCTCCTCTTCACTCAATTCGCCCCTCGTCTTCTTCGTCTCCTTCGATGCGAGTCGTGCTGTAGGGAAGATGATGGAAGCATCTACTACATCCCCACGGCCCCTCGACCAGTCAGACAGAATGAGGGGTGAGAGAGAGGAGGAGTACTGTAGAGAAAGAGTATCGATTGCAGACTGTACAATCAAGTGGAGTATGCCACCTACACCATTCCTCGTTCCATGGCCCCTCCCGGGTATCTTGCCATCGGTGAGGGGACAGCTCATTGATCAAAGATCAACAATCCATTCAGAGCCCGTCTATGGATTGGATGCGTACTGTGTGTCCACTATGAAGAGATCGAGAGAAGGAGAGGGAGGAGAAAGGGGAGGAAGGAGACCGACCAGTAGACAACAGGGACTAGTTGAGGTACGAGACTCCACCCATTTACTCCTTCACGATGAATATGGTTTAGATGCCAGAGAGTCGTCCCGAGTCAGTGGCAGTGAAGGAAGGAGAAGGAGCGAAGGGAGGAAGAGTGACGAGGAACAATTCGAGAGCAGGCGAAGAATCACTCTATGAACGAATACCCGTTGTCAGTTCAAACACGAATTACTATTCCACCACCCATTGGTTTTCACTGATCAAGCTGCCATTAGTGATGAGTGAACACAGTTTCTCTTCAGCAACAGAAGGAGGATCGAACTCGTCGATCCACTCGACTCCAATATGATCAATCTGGAAGGGCCTACTATGAAGATGTAGTGAGTGGCCATTCCTCCCTTCCCATTCACTACAGTATCCTCTCAGGGTCTCCCCTCGTATCCAGTCGTGGCGGGATATCATGTTCCTGGCTCCGTCCATCCTGTATACGCACCCTCTCAATCATACGTAATGCCGCAATGGAAGCATTACGGGGTGAGACTCGAGTCTTCTTCTATCCATCCCTTCTTCTTTGCAGTCTGCCAATCCAACGACTTCTTCTACTCACTACCACGGTCATCATTGAATGATCTTTGATCTTTCCTCTCTGCCATAATAATAATGATGCCACAGCATCTATAGATTCGATACAATGTACACTCAATCATGATCTACCACTCGCCATCTCATATCCATTCTCATCCATTCCATCTTTGAACCATTTCCTAACTGTGCATGATCCTAATAACGCCATTCTTGTCTTTCTTCGTTAATATGATCACATCTTCCCAAGTGGACTCACGGTTCTTCTCCTATTCTCATATTTTTTTCGATCGATCGATAAATGTCAAGCTGCACTCTTCACTTCAATTCTCATAATTCAATCTCCAGCTTCTACTGAAGTCTCTCTTTCCCTTTCGCTTTGAGGTGTTATCTCTCTCTCTCTCTCTCTCTCTCTCTCTCTCTCTCTCTCTCTCTCTCTCTCTCTCTCTCTCTCTCTCTCTCTCTCTCTCTCTCTCTCTCTCTCTCTCTCTCTCTCTCTCTCTTGTCTTTATCATTTATCCATCTCGTCAAATATTCATCAAGATCACTCTCGAACTGCTCAAATCCCGATTGAAGACCAGGAAGTCCTTATCCCCCTCTCCTTCTCTCCGCAACAGTTCCTCCTCCAGTCTCTTTCCCATTTCCTCCAAACTCAAACAAGATTTCAAGTGTCGGTCACTTTCTTTTCCCTTCTGCCTTTTAGAGTCTTCCAATCCTGCCTTTTTACGTCATTCGTGTGTTATGGGAACTCGTTTCCAGTGTATGTTCTTGAGAGGGAGGAGAGGCCGTTTTGCAACTCGAGGATTTGAGAAAGAAGAGGGATTGGATTGTGTAGAGGTAGGCGACCTTTCACTCTTCCCACTGCCAACTCTGCCATGAGGTTAGTTGTCCTTCTCCCTTCCATCACCAAAGAGGGATTCACTGTAGATTGCTGCTCACTCTCCTCCTCGCATCTCCAATCGCCACTCAGAAGATCGGCCCGAAAGGACCAATCACTTCCCACTTCCAGGTTCGAAAGAGGGGAGAGTAGAGGAAGGAATCACTTGCAGGATTGGCTAATCTCGAATGGATACGAGACGGATAACTTCGCGAGATCGGATGTGGGGCCGAATGGATCATTCGGAGGGAAACAGAAGAACAGCGACAAGGTTAGACCCTTCTAGGGAGGAGTAGTGACCAGGGGAGTGTGACTAATGATGGATTATGTAGATTGTGAATCAGCCAGTGATCTTCATCCACGGGAATGGAGACACAGCCCTGTATGCACAGGCTCCTCTGGCGACTGGGTGAGAATCCCCTCCCTCCTCCTTCTTACCCTCTTTCCTTCAGTTGGTCTCGCAGCATCCAGTACTTCCTCGAGCAGAATTACACCCAAGTAAGCGCTTCTTTTACTCGGATATTTCAGCTGCAGGGAGAGATCCCATTGGAGGTCATTTACTCAGGGGCAAAGAGCCATTCTATTGATCTCTCCTCTCTCCGAGTATGCATGAAGAGTATCCCTTCTCAGGCTGAGATCTACTCTACCACATGGGGAGATGCATGGGGCAGTGGATCGATACTCGACACTTACAGTACCATGCACACTTGCTCCAATCTCATCTATCTCAGGAGGTATTCTTCCCTCCTCCCTCCCTCTCCCTATCTTCATCCTTCAGATTCATCGAGGCAGTTATGAAGTACACTAAGGCTCCCAAAGTGGATATCATCTCTCACTCTCTGGGAGTCCCCATCGCGAGGTAGGCCTGCCATCCCTCTTTCTCTCTCTTCTCCTACTACCATTCACATTTATATTCTCTTCTCAGACGCGTCATCAAGGGCGGAACTCTCATTGGCACCGATGGTAATTGCACTCTCGGTCCTCCCCTTGGGTCTCGAGTTGACACTTTCCTCGGTATCGCCGGTCCCAATTATGGTAAGATCGATCGATAAAATCTACCGTACTCTTCCTCTTCGGTGTAGGACTCTGCGTGTGCCAGATGGCGCAGACGTTTCCTTCGTGGTGCAATGCCCTTGACGGTCTCTACCCTGGCTATACCTGTCAGGATCAGGTAATTGCAACGCGACCGCTTCGCGTCTCTACCGTAGTTGTGATGTGCAGGTGTTGTGTGCGTACACTTCATCATCGTGCAAGCAAGAGAACTACTCGGCATTCCTGGAGAAACTGAACAATGACAAGAGCAGGGAAGCCGATCACATATTCGCCATGTGGAGTGATGGTGAGGGGGAAGGGGGGGGAAGTACGGTAGAGGAGTGATCGAGAACTGAATGATGATCGATATTGCTACAGTTGACGAAGTTCTGTTGTTCCGTGGGATGACGTGGGGAAAGCCAACATCGAGAATCCCGAATATGAATGGACGATGGATTTCGGATAGGAACAGTCACACTGCTATGAAGGTACGCAATACAGTAGTCATCCACACATTCTTCAACCCTCTCAGGATTTGACTGAACTACGGCAATACGAAGCAGTTGTCCACCATTCAATTTGAATAATAACGCCTTCGTCACTTAATTTATTGATTGTATTCAATTGTTGCATGGAGCCTAGCTTTACCCTATCGCACTCGTTTACATTGAATGTGCAGCGAATTGTGTGCGATGAATTTATTCTACCTTTCAAATCAACAATAATATCCAGTAACCACAGTATGCAGCATCTTGCAGAGTGCCCCGAGAGGCCATATGCCAGCCCCGAGAGGCCATATGCCAGAGTAGCGAGGGAACCTGGCAATGAAAGATTTGTCGGTAACTTCGCCTCTCCCACACCGAACTCACGCGGACGCTGCTTCACTGAGCTATGCGTGAGGAACAGACTGCGCATCCTGAACACGTTCCCCAAGAGAAGGCACGGTCGAATCTGGACCTGGCGATCCCCCAACGGCTCCGCATTCCACCAAATTGACTACGTTGCAGCGCCCATCACAGCGAGAGTAGTCAATTGTGGAGTTGTTGGTAGGTTTGAGTTTGACTCTGACCATCGCCTTGTTCGGATGTGCCTCTCCCTCCCTGGCAAGGTGAGGCAGAAAAGATACAGGGAGCGGCTAGATTTCGATCAAACCGCTTTTACTGTTAACGCAAACCTTCTCGCGTCACTGCCCCTTGCCCGCCCCAGTTCTGCCGCCGACGCCTACACTACCATGAAGGCTTTCACGGAAACCGCGGCAACGAACTGTTGGAGGAAGCGCCAATCCCCTTCTTGGATCTCGAGTGGAACGCGGAAGCTCCTAGCGATGCGCAATCAACTGCAATCCAACCCCCAAGGAACTGTTGCCTACTCCGTTGCCTGCAGAGCTGCCCGGACGAGTCTCGTCGATGACATCAGGAAGCGAAAGGATACGCAAGCACGGCAAGCAGCAACCATGGGAAGGAGCATAGTGAAGAGCATGCTGGGCCTGCAAACCTCAAAGAAGCGTCTTCTCGTTCCCGACCCTGTAACTGGTGCTCTCTCTCAAGCAGCTACCAAAACAGTGGTCCAAGGCTTCTTTGAGGATCTCTATACCCCTGTAGCTCAGTTTCCACTCGCAGCCCCTCCTCAGCCTCTCGACCCCCTTCCTCCTTTCCTACCCGATGAGGTCAGCGAAGCGATGTCCCAACTCAAGTGTGGTCACTCTCCAGGGTCGGATGGCATTCTCCCAGATATGCTACACCGCTCTCGAAACCACCTTGCTCCCGTAATCGCTGACCTGCTCAATTATCTGGTAGAAGGAGAGGCTGTTCCCTGCGACCTGACCAAAGCTATTGTCACTCTTCTGCACAAGAAAGGAGACCCTACCAACATTGGGAACTTCCGTCCCATCTCTCTCCTCACCGTATCCCAGAAGACAATGACCAAAGTCATTCTGAAGAGAATCGAAGTTGTGCTAGAAGAAACAGAGTCCTTGACCCAAACCGGTTTCCGGCATGGCTACAGTACTCTCGACAACCTGCATGCAGTCAAGCAGGTCGCTGAGCGAACCTCCGAGTACGGCATCCCAGTCTACTTCGCGTTCGTAGACTTCAAGAAGGCATTCGACTGTGTGGAGTGGAATGCCTGCTGGCAAGCCCTCTACTCGTTCGGAGCCCATCCCACCCTCGTCCTCCTGCTGATTCGCCTCTACGAGTCTTCCTCTACACTCATCAGAGTGAACGAGGAACTCGTGCCAGTTACTGTGCGAAGAGGAGTCAGGCAAGGGGATACCCTCTCTCCTCGCCTCTTCAATGCAGTGCTCCGCTTAGCAATGAACGACATCGACTGGGAGGCGGATGGAATTCGAATCGACGGAAGGAACCTTTGCCACTTGGAGTATGCTGATGACGTTGCTCTCATTGCAAAATCTCGGCCAGAACTGGAACGGATGCTAAAGAAGTTGATGAAAGCGTGCAGTAGAGTGGGACTAGAAGTGAACGCAAATAAGACCAACCTTCTCACTTCCTGCACTACTACTCGAACCCCCATCATCATCAACAACATGCAATTCGATTTCGTTGGTTCAGCAACCTATCTCGGAGGGAGAATCAGTCTTCCCCTTGATCATTCCGACGAAGTTGAACACCGTATCCGACTTGGATGGCTCGCATGGAGCAGGCTCTCGCACTTGCTTTCCTCCCGCCTTCTACCTATCAAGATCAGGAGGAGACTCTTCGAGAGCTGCGTAACGTCAACGGTGCTCTACGGAAGTGAAGTATGGGCGCTGCGGGCGAGCGAGAAAGAGAGACTGGCTGTTACTCAAAGAAAGATGGAACGAAAGATGCTGGGAGTAACAATGCGAGACCGCTGGAGGAATGAGCGCGTGTGTAGAATAACGAAGTTGCGGGATTGGATTGAGAAAGGATTGAAAAGGAAAGCGCGCTGGGCCCTCAAGGTCAGAAGAATGGGAATGGAGCAGTGGAGCCGCGCAACAACCGTCTGGACTCCTTACAACAGAAGCCGTCCCCCCGGAAAGCCCAGCACTAGATGGAGAGACGACCTCAACCGAGCTATTGGCCCCCACTGGTGGAGTGCAACCTTTGAAGAATACCGACCCATACTCTTCTGAGCGTTATCGCCTGACAAGATAAATTGATTGATTGATTGATTTGATCAGTATGCAGGGATATTCGATATCCACATTCGAGAAAAGCCACTCTCAGATCATCACTCTCCTAGGCTTGGCTTGTCAAGATTGAAACCGATTTCAAGATTGACTCGGTCCAAAATGATCTTGGCATGAAATGATTTGACTAGCCGTTGGCTACCGCCAACGGCCAGGAGTGGCTCGCGGCGTCGTCGCGCTTCGCGCTCCGACGCCGCTCGCCCAGTTATTCGTCGCGCTGCGCGCGCCGAGACCGCTCGCTCGGAGCCGCGCGACGAGAAATGATTGATTATAAATGGCCCGACTCAAAAATCAATTATCTCTCTCGAACAAGGGGATTAAAATTTCCAGATTCTGTCCACGACAAAATATCGTCTCTCCCCTATATATGGCGATGCAAATCAATTTCAAGATCCAAGATAACCAAGATCTTGAAATACAATCGAGATCTTGCATAGAAATCTATTATTTTTCCATCGAAACATATTTGAATTCCCCTCACAACAACGAGACAAATCAATTTTGCGTCTATTTCAAGATCTTGAAATTAATTTCAAGATCTTGAAATTGATTCATTGATCTTGACAAGATGAGATAATTGAGTTTCAATATTTCAAGATCTTGTAATCTTGATTGACAAGCCAACCCTACACTCTCCTCCCCCTCCAGCATTTCACCATCGCACGCTGGATGGGAGATCTTGCAAATTGTCTCGAGTGGAAGACTATATAGTCTATAATTCATCGCAAGTTTAGAGAAAAAACCCAACACCAGTGAAATTATTCGAATATCCGCGCGTGCCTGATCACGGCAAAAAACTAGCGACCTTCGGTCGCTACGTTACGCGGGGTTGTGTGTTAAGGATAAAAAATGGACGTAGCTGTTGAGAGCCGGCTTAAAACGTTGTAAAAGGCTCGTGAGGCCTGCGTGCATTTAACTTTTATGTGATTTAGTAAATCACACCATGGTGTGCGGTGTGGTGGGTTACGGTAGCATGTATTCAAGTTTTCTGCGATTTAGTAAATCACACCATGGTGCGTGGTGTGGGTATACTGTAGCGTGCATTTCACTTTTATGCGATTTAGTAAATTACACCATGGTGTGTGGTGTGGAAGGTTACGGTAGCGTGCATTTAACTTTTCTGCGATTTAGTAAATCACACCATGGTGCGTGGTGTGGGTATACTGTAGCGTGCATTTAACATTTCTGCGATTTAGTAAATCACACCATGGTGTGTGGTGTGGTGGGTTACGGTAGCGTGCATTTAAGTTTTCTGTGTTTTGGGAAAGTACACCATGGTATGTGGTGTGGTGGGTTACGGTAGCGTGCATTTAAGTTTTCTGCTATTTAGTAAAACACACCATGGTGCGTGGTGTGGTGGGTGGTGCGCAGGGTGCATTTGAAGTTTCCTGACTGACTGACTGACTGACTGACTGACTGACTGACTGACTGACTGACTGACTGACTGACTGACTGACTGACTGACTGACTGACTGACTGACTGACTGACTGACTGACTGACTGACTGACTGACTGACTGACTGACTGACTGACTGACTGACTGACTGACTGACTGACTGACTGACTGACTGACTGACTGACTGACTGACTGACTGACTGACTGACTGACTGACTGACTGACTGACTGACTGACTGACTGACTGACTGACTGACTGACTGACTGACTGACTGACTGACTGACTGACTGACTGACTGACTGACTGACTGACTGACTGACTGACTGACTGACTGACTGACTGACTGACTGACTGACTGACTGACTGACTGACTGACTGACTGACTGACTGACTGACTGACTGACTGACTGACTGACTGACTGACTGACTGACTGACTGACTGACTGACTGACTGACTGACTGACTGACTGACTGACTGACTGACTGACTGACTGACTGACTGACTGACTGACTGACTGACTGACTGACTGACTGACTGACTGACTGACTGACTGACTGACTGACTGACTGACTGACTGACTGACTGACTGACTGACTGACTGACTGACTGACTGACTGACTGACTGACTGACTGACTGACTGACTGACTGACTGACTGACTGACTGACTGACTGACTGACTGACTGACTGACTGACTGACTGACTGACTGACTGACTGACTGACTGACTGACTGACTGACTGACTGACTGACTGACTGACTGACTGACTGACTGACTGACTGACTGACTGACTGACTGACTGACTGACTGACTGACTGACTGACTGACTGACTGACTGACTGACTGACTGACTGACTGACTGACTGACTGACTGACTGACTGACTGACTGACTGACTGACTGACTGACTGACTGACTGACTGACTGACTGACTGACTGACTGACTGACTGACTGACTGACTGACTGACTGACTGACTGACTGACTGACTGACTGACTGACTGACTGACTGACTGACTGACTGACTGACTGACTGACTGACTGACTGACTGACTGACTGACTGACTGACTGACTGACTGACTGACTGACTGACTGACTGACTGACTGACTGACTGACTGACTGACTGACTGACTGACTGACTGACTGACTGACTGACTGACTGACTGACTGACTGACTGACTGACTGACTGACTGACTGACTGACTGACTGACTGACTGACTGACTGACTGACTGACTGACTGACTGACTGACTGACTGACTGACTGACTGACTGACTGACTGACTGACTGACTGACTGACTGACTGACTGACTGACTGACTGACTGACTGACTGACTGACTGACTGACTGACTGACTGACTGACTGACTGACTGACTGACTGACTGACTGACTGACTGACTGACTGACTGACTGACTGACTGACTGACTGACTGACTGACTGACTGACTGACTGACTGACTGACTGACTGACTGACTGACTGACTGACTGACTGACTGACTGACTGACTGACTGACTGACTGACTGACTGACTGACTGACTGACTGACTGACTGACTGACTGACTGACTGACTGACTGACTGACTGACTGACTGACTGACTGACTGACTGACTGACTGACTGACTGACTGACTGACTGACTGACTGACTGACTGACTGACTGACTGACTGACTGACTGACTGACTGACTGACTGACTGACTGACTGACTGACTGACTGACTGACTGACTGACTGACTGACTGACTGACTGACTGACTGACTGACTGACTGACTGACTGACTGACTGACTGACTGACTGACTGACTGACTGACTGACTGACTGACTGACTGACTGACTGACTGACTGACTGACTGACTGACTGACTGACTGACTGACTGACTGACTGACTGACTGACTGACTGACTGACTGACTGACTGACTGACTGACTGACTGACTGACTGACTGACTGACTGACTGACTGACTGACTGACTGACTGACTGACTGACTGACTGACTGACTGACTGACTGACTGACTGACTGACTGACTGACTGACTGACTGACTGACTGACTGACTGACTGACTGACTGACTGACTGACTGACTGACTGACTGACTGACTGACTGACTGACTGACTGACTGACTGACTGACTGACTGACTGACTGACTGACTGACTGACTGACTGACTGACTGACTGACTGACTGACTGACTGACTGACTGACTGACTGACTGACTGACTGACTGACTGACTGACTGACTGACTGACTGACTGACTGACTGACTGACTGACTGACTGACTGACTGACTGACTGACTGACTGACTGACTGACTGACTGACTGACTGACTGACTGACTGACTGACTGACTGACTGACTGACTGACTGACTGACTGACTGACTGACTGACTGACTGACTGACTGACTGACTGACTGACTGACTGACTGACTGACTGACTGACTGATATACAGATATTGACTGACAGACACTGACAGACAGACAGATAGACAGATATTGAGAGAGACAGACAGACAGACAGATATTTTCTTCAATATTATTTTCTTCAATATTTTCTTGAAAACAATTTCGCCTACTACTAAATTGTCCTAGAAAATTGGGGATGTGCACCGAAAATGGAAAGTTGAATGTGCCTAAACATGGGACTAATCGAGGTGAAGAGATTCGATTTTATTGAAATAAAGCTAATGTCAATAGTTTATGTCTTTTATTTTTGCCCTATCCTAGTGTTGTTATAAACTGATTATAGTTAAATAGAATTCACAATGGATCGGCTGAAAAACGCAGATATTTGGGTAAAAATGAAAATCTGAACTTTTCCGCGATCCAGCAGACCTCATTGCACGACGGATTTTTTGACGAAAAGTGGCCCTAGGGGTAACTTTTAGCGTAGATTCTAATGCGCTTAGTTAAAAAACTACATCCCCCGAAAACTTTTTCAGGACGACAGTTTTGAGATATCAAATGGGTAAAATTTTTTTCGGAATGTAGTCAGATTTTCACCTCCAAAAGCAAAAACACTTATTTCGTCAAGATATTTCAGAATTAGTATATGTTTGTGGGGTTTGGAAGCATCGTTCTCGACTTTCAAAAAATGACCGCCCAAGTTCAGTGCATCACACGAAATGAGGTGTCAGAGATACAGCGTGGGTCGATTTTCGAATTCTACGTGAAAAGTTATCCCTAGGAACTTATTAATATCAAGAATTTATTTTTCACTGTACGGCCTTTGCTCAGTTCTCTCAGATAGTCACTCATAATCAACCACAGAAATGAGAGCGGCACTAATGAATTAGGGCCCATCCAGAAATGAGCGTTTATCATCCCTCTCATTCCTTGCTCCCAAAGAGCAACATGAGAAAAAAGAGAGAATAAATGAAATTAGTCACACTTCGCATGTTCGAGATGAATGCATGTTAAATTGCTGTGTTATTAGAACGTACTCAGATCACAAGTCTCTTTTTATTACCTGCCTTGTGTAGATAGATACACGGTATATACGGGTAGGAGTTAACAACTGGGGAAAATGGATCTTCGATCTTTACTATACTCATCCATCAAGTTAATTAAAGATGGAGAGCGAGGGGCTTTGAATACCACGGATATTTCACTACACTACTAGTCATCAGATGAGATAAATTAGAGAAGGCGATAGTTAACAGATAAGGAATTGAATAGGGACGATGAAAGAGATGAACGGAAACACGAATAGAAGGGAGAGAATGGAAATGGAGACTGATGGATAAGAAGGAAGAGAATGATGGAGTAGAAGAGGAAATGGAATTGATTTGATACACCCAATCAAGTGGAACGAACGAAGGAACGAAGGGATCACTAGAAAACGAGTGGAGACTGGAAAAAGACCTCTATCGAGTGAGTGAAAGAAGTGAATGGAGAGGCCATTTCAGATGCAGACGAGTCATCACTAGAAGAGAGCTGTGAACAAGCAGAAGAAGATTAGCATCGTCCATCTAGACTAATGAGGATGAGGGGGAGACAATTGCCTAGATAGAAGAATGGGATACACATCCAAATACAAGAATGGACGAGGAAGGAGAAAGGGACAGAGGGATAGAGGGAGAGGGGGCAGGTCGACTTAACGGGAAGGCTACCGGTTACTATATTCTGTATAATCTAAGTGGAGATACCTTGGAAAGGGAGAGGGGAGGATGGGAAAGGGAAGGGGATGGAGAAGTCACCCGTAGATTGTAGAGAGACAATTGATACTCATGTGATATTGATGGAAAAGGAGTACTGTACAGATATCCGATAGAAGGGACAACTTCGATACGATAGGGGTGTCACCGGCATGGGAGAGATGTATGAGTAGCATCAGTAGTAGCATGGAAAGAGAGAGAGAAGAGAGGCAAGGCATCTATTCCTCCACCGACTCCAACTTGTTCATTCGAGATGCGGGAGAGGCAGGGGCAATTCTCTGCAATCATTCCGTCACTACAGTATCTCCTCCTTCCCTACCGTACCTTCTCTGCTCGTGCTCCAAACATGAGGAACTCGTGCTTCTCCAGTTCGTATACATCTGCTCGATCCCCCTTCAAATACTGAAGACACCGACAGATGAAGTCCTTCGCTGAGGTAGAGATCTGCGAGAGAGAGAGAGAGCTCCTTCCCATCCACTCCACTCCCCTCCACTCACGATTGGCTTGGGGGGGAATTCGGGCATCTTGGCCTTAATGATGGTCTTCTCCTCTAGAATCTTCTGCTGTGTCTGCTCGTGTCCGAATGGTCTCTTCCCGTAGATGCACTGGTAGAGGATCACTCCCACTGACCACACGTCCACTTTCGGCGAGATCATTGGAGGACTGTGGCCTACGACGAATGTCTCCGGAGGGAGGTACCTGTAATCAACAAGGGTATACTCCACCCCCCTCCCCTTCCCTCTCCCTGACTGACCAGTAAGTGCCTGCGAACTGGCTGGTCAATTCGATGGAATCGACATCTTCGCTGTCCTCCATCAATTTGGACAGGCCGAAGTCAGTTATCTTGATGGCCCCCGATGCATTCCCATTCTCCAGCAGGATGTTCGCTGGCTTGAGATCGTAGTGGATGACGGGAGGTTTCCTCTCTGCCAGATACTTCAGGGCAGACACCATCTTAAACAGATGATACCGTACCCTCCGTACCATTGAGTACTCCCTCCCTTCTCGACCACCTAGTGCATGGATGGTTACCTGTTTGACTACGAGTCTGGCCTCCTTCTCAGATATCTGCTTATTCTGCTTGAGGACGAAGTCGAGGTCGTTCCCTCCACAATACTCGAGGACCGTGCAGAAGGAGTGGTTGTCGATGGTGAAGAGATCGAAGAGCTTCACGATTCGGTCGTGCATCAGGGTACGATGGATATCCTGACAATGCCCTCATTCGTCCCCTCTCCCTCTCCCTCTCTCACCTTTTCCCTCATGGCATGCTTCACATAGTTGGCCTTCTTCTCCTCCTTCCACTCCTTATTCACATGGTGGATCTTGCAGGCCACATATCGATTCTCCTCCAGATCGAATGCCTTCCACACCTCACTGCAATGCATCTCCCTCTTATCGATCCTCTCTCTCTCTCAACTCCTTCCCATCCCTTCAATCTAAGGAACTCTCCCACATTCCCATCCCTCCTCTGCGTCTCTGCCCTCCTGACTCGGAAACGAGAGGCCCATCGTCGTCTTCGTCTCTTTCACTCTTGACAATGCTCTCGTTTCTCTGTCACTCTCGCCCCTTCGGATTGTGCCTTCTCTTCTCTTGGATATAACTACTAACAGGAGTGAGACTGGCCCTCCTCTCAGTCTCTCACCCAATCGATCCACTCCGACTCTCCCTTTCCAAAGAGGACACTTCCAAGGGAGGAGAAACACGAGGGAAAGGAGAGTCACAGAGAAGCACAGCTATGTTCACTCCCATTCGAGACGGAACTGTTCAATGAGTCAGGAGGGGAAGATGACAGAGAAAGAGAGAGGAATGGGTGAGATACGCAGGCGATCGATCAATGACCCTTCCCGATTACTCAATCAACTGCTCCCTCTAACCGTCAAATGAGTGCATCTCTGGCGTAAACTCGTCATCCTCACCTGAATCCTCCTTTGCCCAGAAGAGACAAGAGGACGTAGCGGTTGTTCAACGTTTGATGGTCTTTGTACCTGCAAGAGAGCACTTCCATTTATTCAAACTAAACCAATTCCCTAATCCTCCCAGAGTACGTAACATAATGTAATCAACTCGTATACCGTACCTGCTGTCTCTCTCATTGTTCGATCTCTTGTACTCTCGGATGTGCAATTGTCGCTCTCGCTCCAGCTGAAACAGAGAGATCATCGTCAGTCTCCAATCATGCCAACGGGAGGGAAGGGGACAAGTGTACCTTGTCCTTCTCGACCAGTATCTCAGCCTCTTCCTTCTTCAGATGCTCCTTCCTCAATCTATAGATCTCTTCCTGTTCCTGGTACTCCGTCAGAGTCAGAGGAGGGAGGGGGAGTTCTGGTCGGGTGAATCCATCGTCGTTGTTCGACGAGGAGCATCCAGGAGCAGACGAGATCATCGACGAGATTCCCCGGGAGGAATCAGAGAGCGACGGCTTGCCCTCCGCGAGTGCATTCATCTGTGCAGTGAGTGAGCGAGAAGTCTTGGTCTCCTTGCTGGCTGGTTTCCTCTTCTTGAGTAGTTGAGTCTCCGATGCGATCTCCGCCCTCTGCTCGTTGATCCTCTGCAATCACTCCTTCACCCATCACTCCCCCTTCTCCCCCTCCCTCCCTCCCATACTCACATCCATCCTCCCTTTCAACTCCTCACTCGCGAATCCCTCCACCCATGTCTCTTTGAATACATCTCCCTGTCTCTGCAGTTTGTAGCACCCGATGCGTGGATTGTCAGTCGTGCTCTTCTCCAGAAGTGCCTCAACAATCACATTCCAACTATATCCATCGACCCCCATATTCAAATATTTATTTCTCCCACTCGATTACTCACCTTTCTCTCTAGTTTGTTCTGATCGATCAACAGCTTTCGAATTGTATCCTTACACGTGTCCAATCGACGTTTCTGCAATTAACAACTATATCGATTGGTTCGCCCCAGAACAATGTATTGATGAACTATTCAATACTATTCTGTCCACTCAACTATCCATAGAATAAATATAATGTTAAAGAGAGAAGTGGGAGGGTGACCTTGTCGATGAGCATCTTCTGCAGTTCGTCATTCTGTCTCCTCAGGTCGTCGATCATTCGATCTCTCTTTGTTATCTGCAAGGACTTCTCTCACTCCCTGCCCCCCTCCTCATCTCATCTTCCTCTTCCTCTCCTCACCTCATCATTCATCGTCGCTGCATCGACTCTCGAATCGGGCAGATCCGTCTGCGTCTCTTCGTCCATTCGAGAGGGGAGACAGAATCCATCTGCAACCCTCCTCCTCCTCCCTTCTCTTCTCTCCTCCTCACTCACCTCTACTCGTGGGTGGACTGGAATTGGAGTCACTGCTGCTGTGGGGAGTGGGAGTGACTCGAGATGGGGAACTGGCAGTCAGATGAACTCCCGATGAGGGCCACTGCAATACAACGGTCATAGTATCGGCCAGTGTATCGGACAATGACTGAGTGAAGCAACATACGTGATTATGGTTGTTCTCCTCTAATGCATGTCCCAGTCCATCTCCATTCACGAAAGAAGACGCATTCGAACCAACTCGAGACCGTTTGGGAGAAGACTTAACACGAATGAATCAATTAACTCGATGTTGAATGATGGACAAATGCACGTTAACCGGATTGAAGTAGTTAGATCAATAAATAAGAGATGCGTACTCGAATGAAGTCGGTGATCTTCTTCTCTGCCCTCGGTGTCTCCTCCCCCTTCCTCCTCTTCCTCGCTCCTTTCTTCTCTGCAGCTGGTCGTGAATTGCTCGCCCTGCAACACTCTCTTCCCCCTCTGTCCTCCCTCTTCCTCCTCCTCTTCCCCCTCCCTATCCTCTTCTCCTCCCCCCTCCCCCCTCCCCCTCTCTCACCTTCCGGGTGTCTCTGGTTGTTCCTTGTCACTGATGCTCCCTGCACTACTCAGATTGGAGTATTCATTGGCTCCTCCCGCGGGGGCGGCGAATACCACTCGATCGATGGGAGCCTCCACTGACGAATCTCCCTGCACACCCACCCATCACTCAATCCTCCATTCTCTCCTCCTCACCTGCATGTGTGCATTCATGGGCTCTCCCATTCCTGCAGCAGCTGCAGCCATCTGCTGCTCCAAGTGGTGCTGCTGCATCTCTTGCAAGGGGTGCATCGAAGAAGCTCAAATTGGCAAGAGTTAGAGGCATTTCGAAACCCATTGATGATAGGTGCTCTGAGTATGCCTCTTCCTTCTCCCTCCCTACAGTATACCTTGTGGATGGGGATGCACTCGCATGAATCCTCCTCCTGGTTGCATCGAGTGAGGGAGGGATTGCGAGTGGAGGACAGAGGACGTCGACGCTTGCTGATTCATGTGGCCACCTTCAACATCCACCAATCACCCACTGCAAGCAACTGCCCCCCCCCCCCCCCCTAGAGAGACGACCACTTACCGTGGTAGGAGTGGTAGGGATTGGCATAGTGGTTGCCGTACGACTGTCCTGCTGCAGCTGCAGAATAACCAGTGGAAGAATCGATGACTACGTCGGAGCCTCCCGTAGAGGAGGAACCAGGGGTGCACACTCCCATTCCAGTCTGAAAGGAGAGAGACCAGGAGGTTGTGGAGACAAGAAGGGAGAATGGGAAGAGGACGACAGTTAGGAGAAGTTGGCAGATATACCCTGAGACGGGGAAAAAAAAACAATACATATTTCTTGAAAGTAGGTTACAGAGACATTACGACTGAATATGCGAAAAGATGACCACGGGAATGAGTGAAGAAATGGGAAATGGAGAAGAGAGAAGAGAGCTGGGTGTGGATGAATCATATATACGGAAGAAGAGAATCGAGTCACGAGGTAAGGGAGATCAATCAATCGATAGCCCATCTCTAATCCATAATGAGGGTCGAAGGGAATACTCGCAGAGAGGGACACCCGTTCTCATTCTCATCCTTGCAAACAAGTAGCCCTTCCTCCATTTCTCCCTCTTCTCTCTTCTCTCCTCAATCTGCCCACTCTCTCTCCTCCTCCCATCGATCGATCCATCGACTTGATGTGGTGCACCCTCCACATATTTTCTTGTGTCGCCCTCTGCTCTCCCTCTTCCCCTTACCCGCACTCTATCGATTCGGCATGCTCTCTCCTCCTCCTCTCACTCTCTGCACTCTCCTCGTTTCAGCCACTCTTTCTCTGTCCATGACAGATTCAACCTGTGGAGTGAGGAGTGAGTGTATGTGTGCCCGGTAGGGAGAAGGAGGAGGGAGAGTCGGATGGAGTCGGGAAGAGAGAGAGAGAGGGGGGTGAGGGGGAAACGTGGCTTAGAATGGATGAAAGGGGACAAGCAGAGACGCACCAATTGACGATACTCTCACTCCCCCCTCCTCTTACTCCTTCCATTCTTCCTACAAAGCCATGTTCCCAATACTAAAGATATCTCTCTACCCCCTCCCACCAACAAGTCTCTAATATTTTGGTTTACAGTAACCACCCAAATCGCGAGGAGATAGATCAATAGCCGAACTGGCCATACAGACTCTCTTCCTACTTCCTCCTCAAAACAACAACATTAACAGACCCGTGCCTCCCCCCCCCCCCCCATCTCGCTTCCCTCTTTCATAGATGGTCCGTGTGTGACAAGGGAAGGGCGATAGCTAGACAGTCTTCCTCCTCCAGCTGCTTCTCCATTCCTAACCCGAGGAAAATGGGAGAGGATTGAAGACTAGAAGGAAGCTTGGAGAAAAAGATGAGTGGGCACATAATTTGCACCTTTAGAGGGTTTGGAGAGAGGAATTGAGCAGGATTCCGAACAGAGGATCGATTGGGTTGCGGCACTGGAGTACGCTAGTAATATCAATCTGCATACAGGGGCGAAGAAGAAATCATTGAGTAATTGAGTGAATGAGGGGGAGTAATGAGTCATCAGAGGGAGATGATACCCAAGGGGATCCCTACGAGCGAATGCAACAACTTCTTGCCTCTCACGGCTACAAAAGGTCAACACACCGTTTCTCTAACCCCCCCCCCATCCCGAAGGAGGGGGGAGGGGAGAAAGGGAACCTGCACATCATAGAGACGGATAGGGTGGATACTTCTCTATCCCCAAACAGCAGCCATTTGCAAAGAACAAACGTATGTCGTGGAGGAGAGATGCAGAATGGGGTGGGAAGGGGGATGCCTCATGGGAAGGAACAGTGCCTTCGAGACTGCCCCCACATCGTAGCACTCGCCCTCTCATTCCATTCTCATCTATCTCACTTTCGACTCTCCTCTCATTCTCGAGAAAAAAGGAGAGGAAGGAACCAAGGGAGGGGGAGAGGAAGCGAGAGGAGGAGGGGGCAGACATTCACTCTACTCTCTTCCCTCTCTCGCCACCTCACTGGCTAGAAGGAAAACGGGCAAAGAACCGAGAGGAGGAAAGAATCATGTGATCCAAGAATCTACACATAAACCTAAAACCAAGACGTTGCAAAAAATCAAAACGAGGAATATTTAAATAGCATATCAGAACTCCTGATTCATTCCAACTCCCTCACCATGCAACGGAGATCCAGTCGCAAATGAAGAAAGAGTGAAATCGTAGGAGGTGCGATTATAGATGACATTTCATCAAGTTGAGCATAGAAGAAGATGGAATAAAAACATGTGCAGGAAAAGTGAAGCGGGAAATGAAGAATAAGGGAAAGAGATGAAAGGAGAGGAACGGAGGAATAAACGAGAGTTCGATAGAGAGATACATCGAGTAAATAGTAGAAAGGAGTTAGGAAGGAGAGGAGAAGAAGTTGAGAAGAAAGAGGATGGAGGGATGAAGAGTAGACGGAGGAAGGAGAGGAGGCTGGGATAAGAGGGGGAAGGAGCAGGAGAGGGAGGAGAAAGGGGAGGTGCGAGAACCAATGGCCAGAGATTGTATCTGACGACGCTCCACCATTTATTGATGTGCATGAATTGAGGTAGGAATCAAAGTGTTCAACGGATACAGCCATTCCATAGTTAGCGAGGGGAGGGAGGGAGGGAAGGGGACTCTTACTGGATGCAAGTAAAAAAGAGGAACATCTTGTAGCCATCCCTGCCCCTTCCATTTCATCCAAGAAAGAAAGGGAGAAGAATAGATGAGAGGCGGATAGAATCGATAAAGGAATGGTGCTAGAAAAAGCACAGCACTATCATATTTCCGGATATAAAAATGGGATCCAACTATTTCAGCACAATGTAACTGGGAACTAAATTTTGTATGCACATATGTATGAATTGAATTCTAGAGGTGCAATAAGAGTCCTCATTTCCCACGCCAATCGATGGGCACTAGTCTCTACACTACCGACGGTGGAACAACACGTATGGTAATAGTCAATCTCTCCCCTCTTTCCTTCTCTCCACGACTATCCCTCGTGACTTCACTCCCGTTCTTCCCCTTTTGCATCCGTCGAATAACAATACAAGAAGGAATGAGTCGTCCATCCACTAATGTTCATTACCCCCCCCCCCTCTCTCCATCTATTCCAATACCAATCTACCATTCGAGGAGGGAACCCATCCAGAGTGCATAAGGGGGGGGGGGGGGGGTGCAGCACTGGTTGAACTGCCGCCCTTCCCTTTGCCACTCTACCATATGCCTACTCGTAGCACCTCATACTTATTCTCCTCCAATCGATATCTTAGTCCTTCCTCCCCCTTCATACTTCTGTATCTCCCCTCCCTCCACTTATTTATCCATTCTCCTTACTCCTCTTTCCTCTCTCCTTAGTAACTGAACCTTCAAGCCCTCAAAAAATTGGAGAAGAGAGTGGAACTGGTAGGGAATAGTAAATGGCTAATGAAGGGGATAAGTTGATCAATCAGCTAACAAGGTTATCATATATCTTGCTTAGATGACCACTGAACACCGTCAGACAGATGGCGTTATCAGTTTCGCAGCTTCGAATTATAGAAAATGGAAAAAATGGCATATCAGATCTCAATTCAATTCAACTTCCAGTCCTTCTCGATTTGTCCAATGGATGGCCCAGATTAGGAGAGCCTCCTCCAACTACCATCCCTCCTCTCTCTCTCCCTCTCTTCCTACCGTCCCATCCTATTACCTCCAATCCCTACACATAGCTAACGAGAATCCGATTATGGAATCCCTTCTGTATATCAATTGCATCTATCAGTCAACACTTCATTAACAACCGCCCCTTCCCTCTCTCTCCTTAACTCTCACTCACATCTTTGATCCACTAACTGCACCCAATCGACTGGTTCAAGCTGGGCATCACGCAGAGGGCAGAGACAAAATCAAAGCATAAACTAATTTGCAAAATCAGAAAACTTAAAAAATTTGGGCTGGAAATTCGTTAAGAAGTACGCGAGTTCACACTTCGACCAATTGATCACGCCTAATCGATCGTCATATCGATCTTACCCCCCCCCCCTCATCTCTCGCTCTCCTTTCCATCCCGAGTATCATCAGTCACAACTGGCCTATCGTATATCTGTAACCTCTAGCAGTCGAGAGGGTGAGAGAGAGAGAGAGAGAGAGAGAGAGAGAGAGAGAGAGAGAGAGAGAGAGAGAGAGAGGTCGAACCAGTGAGGGAAAGAGAAAGGCAGGGGAGACAAATGTGGATTGAAGATGGAGGGAAAGACAGACGAAAGACTGTGATAACCTTGGAGAAGAGACTCATTACTTGGATTATATTTGAATAAATAAGTGAATTACAATTATGGGCCAGCCACATGCATCATTCCCATCGAGATCACATTGAAAGGATCGACCCTCTAATTCCAATTCTCAGGTCAGAGATCGGCCAAGGAAGGAAAAAGCAGTAGGAATGCGGCAAAGGAGCAACGAGTAAAGTGCGAGATGCAGCCAAGAGAGAGGGAGAGAGAGAAGGTAGTGAAACGGTACCTGAGTAGGAAGAGTCTTGGCTCCGAGATGACCACTGTTGAATGCCCTCTGTTCGAGGAGGAGAGAGGGAGGGGGGCCTCCTCCCATCATGACAGTCGAGGAGGAGGTGGAGGAGGGGACGCCTCCATTCCGAAGGAGGGCCGGATGGTGCTCCCCGAAGTCGAGTGGATCCGCCATTGAGGTGGTCATCTACAATATACTCCCTCAGTACTCAATCAATCTCTTCTCCACGGCAATTCAACCATCATGCGGAAATTGCTAATTTTATTTACTTTTTAAGCGGAATCATATGAGGAAAGAAGAAATGGAATCGCGTTCAACAGTTTAATCAAGAATGAGTGATCAATAAAGGCGTGCAGTAAGAGTTCGAACAAGAATTTTGGAATTTTAAGCACTATTCATTTTTCCCGCCAAAAGTGTAAATCAAATAGCGCAGTGAGATTGTGGGAAAGGCGAGAGAGGGAGAATGACCAAACTGTCAGTGATTGACCTGTTAGAAGAGATGGGAGAGGGCGGACTAGAGGGGATCATAGAAGGACGAACGGGAAAAGAATAGGATACCACAAGAGAGATACGGAATCATGTTGAGAGAAGAGAGAAAAGACTGAGTGAGAATAGATGAACCATCGATCGAATTGGAAAGGGAAGGAAGAGAGAGGGGGGAGGACCATGCAGCGGTCTATGAAAACCCAATCGAGGCATATCTTATCAGTCAAGAACTATTCGACGAATCAAACACTTGAAACTGAACGAGGACGGAAACAGAAAGAGAGAGAATGGTGATAGATGAGAGATGAAATGAACGTCTAGCGATTGACAATTAACAGACGAATGAGTAGAAATGAGGAGATAGAAAGGGAAAGGGGTTGAGAGTAGAGAGGGGGGGGGGGGGGTGAGGGAGAGCGGATGGAATGAAGAGAAGAAGAGAGACAAGCTGGTCACTCAGACACACGAAAGAGAAGTGATGCTCACTCGCTATACTTGAGGGGTTCGATGAGGGAGGGAGAGGAAAGAGAGAAGGAGATATGAAGAGACAAGAGGGGCAACGAGAGGGGAACGAGGGAGTATGGGCATCGGAGAGAGTGAGAGAAGAGGGAGGGAGAGGAGGGCGCGTGAAATGAAGTGCAGTCTGATATAAGAAGTGAGGAGAAGGAGGGAAGATGGGAAGGTGACACGAAATGTGAGAGGTGAGAGGTGATACAGAGAAGAGGGATTCAATAGCAGAGGAGATCAGATTGAGTGCACTCATAATAGTGTTAACGTGATGAAGTGCGACGATCAATGAGTCTATAAATAGGAAAATGATCAAATGATAAACAGAGAAAGGATGGAGATCGGGCTGCCGGTGTAGAAAAGAGCGCCCTTTGCAAAATCGGTCATTAACAACATTGATTTGCGCGCCAACCCTTCTATCCGTGATAGAACAGCGAGGGAAGAGATTGGAATGAGAGGGGAAATAAATACTGAGAAGGGGCAGAGATGGGAGAAGGAAGGGAAGGAGATAGAGGGTGGATGCATTCAGAGGAGAGGAAGCATTCACTCCTTCCATCTTTCTCCAATCATCCCTTAGCTCCGCCCACTTCGGGCTCAAATCTGACACGTGACTCAATCCCTTCGACCAATCAGCCAATGAGATATCGATTGGGAGATGAGAAAGGAGGGGCGAAGATAGTGAAGGTCACTCTACAGAAGAAGGAAGGAACATCATGCAGAGAATGTGGGGAGAGGAGAGGGAGGGGCATAAATAGAAAGAGAAGGGCCATCACTCGTGACGTCACTATTCCATGATCAATCTGTGTACAGACAAGAGATCAGTCACTGATGGCAAGAATCCGACGTCATGAAAGTGGATGAGCAATATATTTCGATTCGTATTTCAGCTCGTATTTCGATTTGAAATTGGAAAGAGAAGCATGACAAACGATGCAACTACCAGAATTGAAGGAGAGGTCGAACGAGAATGGAAAAGAAATGGGCGAGAGTTAGTAGCAGAAATGAGGATGGGAATGGGAGAGGAGGAAGTAGAGAGGAGAAAGGGGGGGGGGGTGGAGGAGAGGAGAAAGTAAGTAAGAGGCGATATGTGATGGCGAGCTGTTTGTTAGTGTGTGTAGTGTCGTGAGGGAGAGAAGGAGAGAAGGAGAGGGAGAGGGGGGAGGGTGAAGAGGGACGAGAAGGTGGAAGGAGGGAGGGGCAGAAAGACTGTCCCTTCCTTCTTCCCTCCTCCTCCTCTCCACTCTCTATTCCATCCGACTCTTCTCCTCTTCTCTTTTCACTAATCGATAACAAGCAACGAGATGGTAGGAAAAGGAGAAGAATGAACGGGAACTGAACCAATGTATTCAAGGATCAATGGAGTGGTACATATTAATCACTCAATTATCGCTAATGATATTATGAAAAATGCATTCGGAATAACTTAGGAATCTCCTATCGCATATCGCTTGTAAATATAAAAAGTTCCATAATCATTGCAGATGGAATGAGGGTGTAAATGACAGAAAGTGTAGGAAACATTGGTGTTGACGTGCAATGGAGAGATGGGAAGGACACGGAGAGAGTGACAGACGGACAGAGTACGTCCGACACCGACGACTGATGAACAGAAAGCAAATAGATGAAGGAGAAAAGAGGCGAGGATCCTAGGAGGGTCAGAGACGTAGAGGAAGAGAGAGTGTGGGGATGGAGGAGGGAGAAGAGGGGAGAAGAGAGGGGGAGAGTGTATGGATCGAAGAGAGGACTGACAATGAGAGAACGAGCTGTGGTTATCACGCTCCATACACACCTTCTCCCTCTTTCACCCTTCCGATCCACCAACTACGATCAATCGATCGATATTCATACACCATTTCACAGATATGCTATGGAGGAAATGTCACACTATCGTTGCATATCATGCAAGCGAATAATATTCGTTCAAAAAAAGAAGCAACTCACTTCTCCAACTGAAGCATCAAAGGAGACTGAGGATATATTAATATTGGTAGTGGTGTCGAAACACTCGGTAGTCCAAGTCCAAGAATCTGCAATAAATAGTGTTTACACATTTCGGAATATACGATGAGGGATCAGAGAAACGTGGAGGTCGAAAAGAGAGAAGGAGGAGAGACAATGAAAGAGATTGCGGGGATGTCGAAGGGGAAGAAGGAGGAGGAAGGAGAAGAGGCAAAGTGGCACCAAACCGACAATGAGAGACTGTGTCAAATGAGGAGAGATCCGAGGAAGAAGACGACAGAATGGAAAGGAGAGCACAACGAGGAGAGAATATCTTCCCCTTCCAATCGACACCATGCATATCTGAGTACCCCTTATTCTACAATTACTTAAATGTTAGTACGATAGAACAAGGAGGGAATGGCACGGCATGCCAATGGCACTACGTCACAGTGCAAGTAGCCGGCATTAACGACTCCCTTCATTCGCATTATTGACACCTCTAGACTGAGCATCTGAGGAGAGAAAAGAAAAGAAACGGGGAAAGCATTGCGTCCTCCCACTTCTCTCTCCCGATACTGCCATAGCTAAACTCTATGTGTACGACTCAACAGAGATCCACCGGGAAGATTCCTATGCCTTTTTTAAACGCGAGATAAAGCTTTTGCGGAATTTTTTAGAGCAAGTATTTAATTTGTAGGCCATACAAAAAATGAAGACATTGGATTATACCGCTTATGCTCAGAAGCGACAGTCGCAATATTGCTGAATCAGCATACATCAGAATATCACGCCTCTCATGAGAGAATCGGGACAACCAGTTGACATTGTAAAATAAAATTTTCAAGTTCTTTTGTTTTTTACGTCGGTATTGGGTCGTAGAAGACCCTCCAAAATTGTTTCGACCCTATTGAATTCCGCAGCTGCAGCAGGCTGCTGCAAAGTTAGGGTGCGTGGACGTGTTTTTTGAGGTTTTCATGAATAAAAGTGGTGATTTTTTTAACACGAATGTGCTTTTATGAACCATTTTAGTGCAAGTTGTTCATTTTTCACTTTTGCGACCTTTGCAGCAGAGGAAATTCATACAGGTTTTTAATTTCTTACTCGAACACAGATTTTTCCCCCCACTTCAAACTTTCCCAGTTTGTAGAGCTCGAAATTCTGTACTTACCTGAATTTTTTCGGAATTTATTTCGACGGGTAAGGTACTTTCTCAGAGCCCTGAATGACTTTTAATGGGCTGCACGAGTCACTCCCTGGGAATACTGAATCAAAAGTCCGCCAGTTCGAACCCCGGCAAGCGCACAGCTGTTTTTGCCGTTGTTGTTCCATTGAATTTTCATGCGTTTTTGTTCCATACGTACTTCCTCATCATATTCGAGTTGTTTAGAATTCAGCAAAAACAGCTGTGCGCTTGCCGGGGTTCGAACTGGCGGACTTTAGATTCAGCATTCCCAGGGAGTGACTCGTGCAGCCCATTAAAAGTCATTCAGGGCTCTGAGAAAGTACCTTACCCGTCGAAATAAATTCCGAAAAAATTCAGGTAAGTACAGAATTTCAAGCTCTACAAACTGTGGGGGGGGAAAATGGGGGGGAAAATCTGTGTTCGAGTAAGAAATTAAAAACCTGTATGAAGTGCCTCTGCTGCAAAGGTCGCAAAAGTGAAAAATGAACAACTTGCACTAAAATGGTTCATTTGATCATAAAAACACATTCGTGTTCAAAAATCACCACTTTTATTAGTGAAAACCTCGAAAACGATTTCTAAACAATCTAACTTTGCAGCAGGCTGCTGCAGCTGCGAAACATGATAAAAATCTGAAACTTCAGTTTTAGTCTAGTCTATGCAAGTACTAAATGGAAACATAATAAACAAGATTTTTGAAAATTTGAATGTCAACTGAAATCGCCGATTTGTCCCGATTCTCTCATGAGAGGCGTGATATAATACAATTTAAATAATAATTAGCAAGGGCAATGCATGTCGCACACTACGGGAGTGCGCACAATCTTTCGCTATTTCATAAATCTCGCCACGTTTCACACCACCATCTTACAATATTCTTTATCGATTTGTTGCTTGTTTTTTCGGTAAAATATTTATTTTTTTGAACCAGGGTCTTCTTTGTTAGTGTATCTACCCAGATTTGTACTTCATATTCGATGCGCGATGTATTTCATGGAATTATGGCGTGTCAAATAAGCTCAATTTTCAAAGTTTCTTTGACCTGTATCTTCCGTCTCGAGCTTTCCCACCGCACGAAACTGCTTTGGGAATGTCGGCCATGCTTCTACGCATCATATTTCGTATAGCACGTGTCAGTTGATTCGTTGGAAATTTCGATATTATCGCTAGACTGCCATTAACTCGGTGACATGTCTGAACTGTATTGATAAAATATTCTCAACGCCTAATATCTGTTCGGTCCAAGTATTATTCACATATAAGACACTTTCACATAAAATAACATCGAAAAAATGCGAAATTTATCCCAAATTAATATATACAATATTGAAATAACGGATACATAAATCTGACCCGATTGAACTCGCCACAGTCATATTGTAGAAACTGATTCCAGTGCTCAATTTTTTAAAACGCTGTATTTTCTTTATTTTGAATATTTTTAAACGTTTTCTTTGTTGCGCTAGAATCAGCATCGTCGATTCCATAGGTTCGATCCATTGAACAATTTATTTACCGATTTTAAAAAATACCCATTGCCCTTGCTAATAATAATTCATATTTTTAGGCTAGGACGGAATCACGATCCAAGGAAGTAAGGCTACTATCACACTCACCAGGAATGGCCGATAGGGTAGGTTGGAATTTTAGAAAAACGTAGAAGTTCTTAGAATGTTATCCTCTTTCGAACCCGCTAGGTCTTGTTCAAAAATTCCAACCTACCCTCGCGGCCATTCCTTGTCAGAGTTGATTTTTTATGTAGTTATCAGTGATAAACTAACAATTTATTTCAATAACTATTGGGACTATAGACGACCATAACATGAATGCATAGTTGACCTATATTTTTTATAAATTAAATAGCCACAGAAAATAAAAGCACTCAAGCATTGTACCTCAAGCCAAATATTTCTTCTTTGCACTCAAAAGCTGAACAAATGAGCTAAGCAAGCTAACAGAGAACGGTTTCTAGACCTGCAAAGGGCACGACGAAAATTTAAAAAAAAAACAGGCAAATCCTGAGAGGTAAATGTGTGCGGCATATGCATTTAATTCACGAAGGTGCATGCTTTATACAGTTACGGTATCCATGAACTATCGATAATTTTGAATTCGTGTGAAATAGCCTGCTACGGTTTCCAAATGCTCTTTAAGATATAACTTTAAATACTTCTCTGCTTTCTCTATGAATGCAGATTTGGATTCCGAGTGAAAATAAATATTTATGTTCACTGGTACGTGCATAGAATACATACAGTATCAAAGTACTAAGTAATTCACACCGTGTCAAAGTCAGAACAAGCATACACTGTAAGTTGAAGGATAATTCGTGAGTATCACAATCGGATGACCAAATCTTCAATAAAAATTTTCTGGACAATATCATCAGATTCGTTGGAGGCGCTCCTGGATACACTCACTATGGGACGAAGCTGCTGAATCTCCCCCATCATTTCAGTCGCCTCAAAGCAAATTGATTATTACTGTATGGATGCTATCGTACCACGACTGCGTCGGTATCAGTCTTGATTCTTGTGCTAGTTTTTGTCTCCTCCTCATACTTCGCCCGGTCTCTCCATGATTTCCTCACCGCGCTACAGTACACTTCATCTGCCTCGAGGTATTCAGCAGTTTCTGGAATGGAAATTAATGACTTATGACTTACGCAAAGGAGTGCACCCTTGGCGATGTGAGTGTCGTTGAGGACAATGGCCAATCGGAGGAGTCTCCGCAAGGAATTGAGATCGAAGGGACGGAACACCAGCAGAGACACCTGCTCAGTCCTCCTTATTATTAGGATCTACATAACAAGGGTGTATCGTTCATGTCGATTCATAAGTGTCAGTTACCCATTCAGATGGTACCCCCTCCATGCCCCCTCTCTACCTTGTAGCAGTCTAGAGTGGAGGTGATCCTCTTCACTGCCAATTCCTCGTCTCTTTCTCGACTGAATCCATTCAATGCCTCCACTGCCTCACAGCGATAGTCAAGCAATTCCAGTCGTTGCAGAGGAAGAGATTGAGGATCGAGAGAACGATCTGAATATATATGTACGTAGGAAGGACCGTGAGTGCCATACCTATGAATGCAACCCAGTACTGGGCCATTTTGGCAGCATCTGCATCGTTCTCCGAGTCTTCGACCATATGGGAATAGGAACGATGAGCCAGAAGGAGGAGACCCCTGCAGGAGACATTGGGATTAGATTGAAGAAAGGGAATGGAATTGGATAGAAGATGATCTTTGATCTCTCGCACCTCTCTAGATTTCTCTCCTCTCCCTTGGCCATTCTTTCTACAATCTGGACACATCTCGAATAGATCTGAGTGTCGAATGCCAATTGAGCAGCGGCGAATGAAGGAGGCATTCCATCGGAGGAAGACCAGTAGGAGAAATCGGCTGAAGATTATCTATCCCTCCTCTTCCTTCCCCTTCCCATCCACTCATTCCCTTCACAAGGTGTCACTCTCACGGCTTTAGATAAGGGGGATCCATCTCATGTCTTTCATCGTCATCCACGAGTTTCCTTTTTTCACATGCCATCCACCTTCAGACTTGAGTAATTGCGAAAATATTTGACCCCGATCGAATGATAACAAAAGGTTCTCGAGTAGGCGAGATTTAGTCACCATTGGAGGCACGCCCTCTTCACACCAAATTTTGATTTTTCGAAATTCAATTCGATAAAAGTGGATACTAACATGAAGTGGAGCAGGCGCTGCTAGGAGGAGGAGAGAGATTATGACGAGGAGAGAGAAGAGAAGAATAGTGAAGACGATCTGATCTGAAGGAAGAGAAGGAATGAAGGAATGAGAAGAAGACGAACCGAGGGATGGAGAGTGACCTCCCTTCATTCTTCATCCCATCCGATCGATCTGATCGAGAGGAACTATCGAATGTAGGAGAAGGACATGAAGAGGAAGAGTAGGAGAGAGAAGGAGAATGAAGAGAGGAACTGATCGAAACTCGGATGTGGGACAACTTCTGAAATGGGATTATTTTAGTCCTCTACGTATTCCCTGAATGGATTCTTTCGATGTGATACGTGCTCTCTGCAGTTTCTCTTCCTTCATTCACTCCCTCAAATGTATTCCCCCAATTAGTTCACGAGAGGTCTCGAGTACCTCCGACTCAGTTATTCAATGGATCTCTCTAATCCGGGGGTAGTTTCCATTGCTTCTCTCAATCCAACCCTCCCTAGTTCTCCTTCATCCCCTTGAAGCCTTCTCCTCACTAGATCGCCTATCATTTTCGGCTCAGTGGGAATTAGTGACTGAGTCTTTGGGTTGCTTGCGAGAAGTTGTCTAAGTTGACATACTTCTAGAAAGAGTATTGGGTGGAGGTGAGTGAGTGTATTCAGTTCATCTTTCCTATGCTCTTCCCTAGTGACGTTAGAGGGAGGTAGCTTCAAACTTGAATGGAATGCAGTAGCAAATCAGTGAATCGAGGGATTATCCCACTCACTTTCACTCTTTTTGCCAGCTACCACTACTTTTCTGCGCATTGCGCAATTCAAACACCTGGTTCACGAGCGATTGACGGGCATGATGTCAACCGATAAAGAGATATCTACTACTAAATGAAGGATGAAGGGAACCTTTAGTATATCATCAGCGAAGTCTTCGATCTGAGGACAATGAGCAATGAGAGATTCATCCAATTCGAGTAATTCATTGAGGAGAGATTGAGCCTCCGCCAGTCTCTTCAAGGGAGACTGACGGGATGAAGGAAGGGAATCACCAGAACGAATTGTGGAAGGAACCTGAAATGAAGAAGAGAGAGGAGACTTCAAGAGGGAGGGCGAGGGAATAGGAAGACGGAATGGACGATCAGAGTGGTTTAGGATTCAATGAGAGAGAAAAGGAAGCTTATCGATGGTAATGTCATTATGAAAGGAAGCAAGTGAATGGAGAGTCGATGAGAAGTCGAAAGACGATAAGAGAGGTCGAATGGAAGGGAGAGGGGGGGGGGAGGGGGGGGGAACCAGCAGGGGAAGAGTGCACTCAGGAGGAATCAGAAGGAGTATCTACTATGATTTGGAGTGAATGTTAGATTAGAGTTTGTAATGATACTCGCGAGATGGAAAGAAGTACGAAGAGATGGAAGGAAGGAATTTGGAGTGAATCACGAAAGAATCTGGAAGGAACACGAGGAGTCACAAACAATGAAGAAGAAGGAGGATGGAAGCAGGTTATTCATCTCCATCACAGATAAACACCAAGATGAGCCCCCCTTCTGGAAGTGAGATGGAAGAAGAGAGAGGGGGAGGAGGGAGGGGAGAAGTAGGGAGAACCAGAGATAAGCACTGATTAGACCATGATCCCTGTTTGAGGAGACAGAAACGTCGTTCTGGACTTCCCCTTTGAGAGAAGTGGAGAAGAGATGGTGATAGGAAGGGCATGAAGACTGATGGGAATGAAGGGAGGAAGGAGGGGAGGGGATGGAATGGTAGTCCCTCTTATCTCCACGAACTACGACCTACAAAGGCAGATAAAAGAAGCCGTGATAAGAATGTCCATAACAAGGAAAAGGGAGTAGCGAGAGTTCAGTGACCAATAATTGATGGAAGAGAGACTGGATGGGTCAAGGAGAAAATAGAAAGTGAGAAAGCTAAGAGAGGAAGATCACGGAATGGAATGGATAAGGAAATGGTTGAAATCACAACAGATAAAACCACCTGTTTGAGAAGAGGAAGAGAAGAAGCAAGGGGGAGGAGGAGGAGGAGGAGGAGCGAAGAAACTTGACCCTTCACGAACTGTGTCACACTCTTTCTCCTCCCACACCACACAAATGGGCATAATCCGCATTACTATTCTGACTCTCGTACAGTACTCAGAAAAGAGTACGGTATTGATTGATGGGGATGGATGGAGGAAAATAGCTTGTGAGTTAACCCAATTGGGACAGGAAAGATAAACATCCGAGGGTGATTAGCCTTTCCCAGGGGAGTTTTCACTTGAGAATGAGAGATTCGAGCTTTTCGTCGAAACAAGATGAATGTAGATGAGATATTGAAAGGAATGTACCGTAACCGAAAACGGAAACGGTATTAATGACCCTTAATCCAATCGAATGAAAATCGACTGGCAACTGATCGAATTATCTCGATCTACGGCCGATTCTCGAGGAGCATAAAAATGAAGGATTCCATCGGATCGAAGTGAGACAAGTGAAGGGGAAAAGAGGGGGATAAGACTGGAAGATCGAGACTCCCCGGGGAGCGAATGACCACTCATTTGAAAGAGAGAAAGACCAGTCACGTCTTCCAGCCAGTCCAAGATGCATAATGAGTGATCAATAGGTGGGGAGGAATGGAATCAGCTGGTTAACTCTCGAATCTCAATTCGATTGTTCCATTCAATACCAGCGACACTTCCTTTCTTCTCCCAAATAATACACTATAAAGGCGAGAGTGGACGATTTTACAGCTCGCAAGAAAGAAAAGCCACGAAATATTCGAACTGCGGAATGAATCATTGTTGACTGAGGGCTTATGTGAGAAGTGAAGATGTTCGACCTTCCCATCGGGGAGATCAAGGATGAGAGGATTGAGAGGAGATTGAGAGGGTTGGGAGGGTCGAGGTGGAGCATTCTACGGGGCCAATTTGACGATTGAAGCTAATAGAGAGTAGGTAGATGGCAGGAAAAGCCTCTTTATCCTCTCTATCCCATGGGGTATCAATAGGAGAGAACGCGATTTGGATGGAGAAGAAAAAAGGAAGAAGAAACAAAACCAGTCGAGAGATTCACTCCGAACCCAAAGTGAGATTGGCAATGGAGAGTGAGAGTGAGAAAGAAAACATTATTAATGGGAGAAATTTATGAGAATGAGGAAAAGGAGAACGAAAACTAGGAGTGAACCCAAGTGATGGAACTGAACATCCATGAAAGAATGGATGGGATGCCATTGGAAGATGTGATTCATGGATTGGATCTTCCGATGACAAAGGAAAGATCTTCGAGAGGGAAATTTGATCAGCTGGGGAAGGAAGTGAATGGACTGAGGAAGAAGCAAAGAATGAATTGAGGGAGTGGATGGGATACTCACTAGATCCACGCCATCCCTTATCTCCCATTCACATCTTCCAACTTTTCCTCTCTGACCCCTCATTCCAATTGAATTGAGGGTGACTCAAATCCATTGTCTTCCTCGGTCTCCCATTGATTGCCATCCTGATTCATTCCCTTTTCCAGCTTCGTCCTCTTCCACGCAAAAATGGAAGATGATCATTTTGTCTGCTCTTGATCCTTCGCAATGAATGATCCTCCACCTCAGAAGTGAACGAATACGAAAAAGTGAAATAATAAGTGGCTCGTTCTTCTCCTTTTCGTGTCCATCGACTAACACTTTGGATTCATTCATTTCTTCTCTTCTTTTCATACAAATCTCGACGCGAGTCATCGACGGATAAATAGGCGACAATAGGAAGAGAGAGAGAGAGAGATCGAGGGTCTGTCATAGGGGAGAAGGGAGATCAAAGATCAGAATCGAGTGACAACTCGGGGAAGTGGGTCATTATGTAGAAGGACAGGGAAGGGATCATCGGGAACGAATTGACGGAGAAGGGAAGGAGTACGGTATGGAGAATCGATCGGAGGTTCGTGGTGGGAGGTCTTAGTGCTGGAGACCCTGCATGGATATTGATTATGGGTTGATGATCGAATGATGTCATATCCCCTCTCTTTCTCTTTCCTTACCTTTAGCAGGGCTGACACCTCTTGGGCAACGCATGCGTAGATGAACTTGTACTGGTCGCCCGTCTTGACCATGGATGGCCGTTGATCACGAAGATGCTCCACCGATGCGGCCACATCGATCTCCTGGAGGGTACTGTAGTGGAGGGGGGAGGAAGGGATACGGTACCTTGACTCCTCTCTGGATTCTCTGGCAGATGATATCGACAGCACAGTAGACGCCCGTCCTTCCAGCTCCCTCCGTGGAATGGACGAGGAGGGGAGAACAACGACCACGGTACGACTTATTCACCTTCCTGCAGAGGAAAGACGATAGTGATGATTCTCCACTCTCATCTTTACACTCATTATACACATCTTATCATTTTCCTATGTTTCTCGTAATTCCCAATACCTTCTGAATTCGAGAAGACTCTTGGGAGTGGAGGGAGCCTCGTTCGCCTTCCAACTCACGAAGTGGAACTGAGTTATTGTACGAGTCTGTCCATCCTGAGAGAGATCAAAGATCAGATTGGGAGGGAGGGGAGAGGCGAACCTTGAGGTTCTTGAGGTAGAAGGAGCGGACGAGGTAGTCATCCGACCAGATGTGCTCACTGACGAGATGGATCTGAGAGACCATTTATTATTTTGTGTAAATGCCGATGCTCCGTTTTTCTCTTTCGTTGGCGATAACTTTTGGGGAAGGTGTGTCCAGTAGATACCTCGAATTCAGCATGGCACTCGCTTCCCCTCTCTGGCCAGTACGAATCCTGGCGGGATTCCTCGAGAGTCGACAGATTCACGATGAGATTCACTCCCTGCAATTGACTTCCTTCCCATTGGATGATCTCCTTCCCATCTGCTTCCCCTTCCGAGTATCACTCTCAGTAAACACCATCATTCTTACTGTATCATAAATGTCATACTAACGAGAAGTCTCTCATTCTTCTCTCTTTCCCTCTCACCTGTTGCCAGACTGCTCTCCAGAAGGCTGCGAACTGAGTGGGGAGAGGGGATTGGGCGGCGATGAATGCAGCCTGTCGAGGATCGTCGTCGTGGATGAGGGAGGCATTCAGATACTCCTCGGCCGACGTCGACTGCTCATCGGAGGAGATCGACACCAGAGTCTCGTCGTCTGAAGGAACGAATGATAGGGATCACTCATTAGCCAGAATAGTCAATGGGCTCATCAGAGCTCACTGTGCAAATACATCTAGAGCCGTAGATCACAAAAGAGAGATAATGCATCAGATGATGTGCCAATTATGTAATAATATCAACGTACACGGCATCACTGCTCGGTTTCCGGAGGCATTTCGCTCTGCGGTCGAGGTCGTCTTCGTCTTGTCACGATAATCCTGAGGGTACGGTATTAGTCTGATATCGGTTGATTGAAGTGAACCTTGATGGTCTCCCACTGCGAATCGATCTTAGCGGGCTCGTTGAGTGACGACTGGAGGAAGTTCTGAAAGGTATTATTTAGTTCCGAATGTTTTCCTATTCCGCAGACCAGAAGGACGTGGCCAGTAGAGATATCGATCGCCGCCTTCTCATCTTCCACCCTGGAAATATACCCTCACTTTCTGCATTGGGAAATGTTTCGGATACGTCGTCTCTAGTCACACCACTCACCACGAGGAAGTACTGCTGGTCTTCGATTGGATCGGGTCTTGACTCATTCGTTGACGGCAGAGTTCCTGAGAGGAGAGATGGAAGATGGAGGGAGTGGAGGGGGATACCTGGTAGACACTGTCACTCTTTCCCTCGACTGCATCAGCCAACTGTCGGATGTTGGCAGCGTAGTTTCCTCTTCTCCTCTTGTGGAGATGAACTGCCATCACTCCGATGAGGGAAGTGACCTGAAGGAAGGAGAGGATCCAGACAGGGGAGGGGAGGGGACTCACCGTGAAGATGGACACGAAGAGAAGGGGCACCACGAACCACTCCTGGTCGTTGTTAGCCACGGGCACTGAGTCCTGAATGCTCCCACTATGCTCACCCCCGTCAGACTACTCCGAAGGGGGTATTCTCCCCTCTCGCACCTCTCCGATTCCGATTCCAGTCTCCGCGACTTCGGCCCCCGACAGTTGAGCGATGTCCTTCCGACGTTTATCTGAATGAATCCATTCGATCGAGTCTCTAAGTCTCAGTTCCATCCCCTTAATTGCCCCCACAGACTCGTTCTCTTCTATTTCGGATTGTTTGTCCCCTCTGGATCCCACGTGATTTCTCTCTCCATCATCATTTATCTCGTTCCGCGAGTGAAATCACTCCGACTGCAGTCTACTCTCCCCACTCCCTTCCACATCTCCAGCCTCTGTTCTCCCTTCTATTACGAATCTCGCGGGATCTCATTGCGCATAAGCGAAAGGGCAAATATTTTGGTAGAATAAGAGGGGGGAAGGACTGACAGACAGCCTGCGCCACTCCTTCGACAGTGTCGATTCGCTTGTCCTTCGGATGCGTCTCCTGCTGCAATTTCACGTGTGAAATGGGCCCAATGAAAATGAAAATGAAAAGGAGCACTTCCGGTTGAATGGAAGAGGGGGGGAGGGGGGTACCTTGATCTGCTTGAGCTGCTGGATGATCTCAGGAGGAGCACGGGAGATTCGCAGGGACAGCTGCCCCTCATCGAAGCTATAAAAGGAACGGGTGATATAAACAAAATGACGAATGAGGGGGAGGAGAAGAAGCACGTGAGTAACCTAATCTGGAGATACTCGAAGGAGATGGAGAAGGGCATCAATCCCCCTTTCTATCCTATCCCTACACGATTCCCTCCTCCCATTACTCCTGAGATGCAAGGGGGTCTAAGTGTTGATGCTTACTTGAAATCGTCGAAGATGAGATTGTTGGGGAGGGCGATTGTATTCTGGAGGAATTCGATGAGAGGGAGGAGCTGCTCTTCCTCCTTGATGTTCACCTGAGAATAGAAGTGATGTCTCCGCCAGAGATCAAAGATTAACCTTGAGATAGACTCGATTGCCGACTACTCGTGATAGATCTGATCGTCGTCCCTTGACGATGTTGTGCACGGAGGGATTCAATCCTGGAAGGGAGGTCAGTCTTCCCTCTCAACTCTCCCGATGTACACATCATATCCCCATCGAATAAGCAATGTGAAGGCGTGAGAAGAATTCATATATGAATGAGTGAAGTGAAGTGTTTTCCTTGGAGGAAGACCACAGATTCCCTCCCTTCTCTGCATAAGCAACAACAAATTCTTCCCACTCCAATGCGTGTCTATTTCTGCACTGTTGACATCACTGAGTGTTCATCTGAGAAGGTTCCCGCTCTTTCTCTCAATCCTTCCTCCCCTCAGGCTAGAATGGGCGGAGTCGCTCTCTCTCTCGCCCATGATGTCATTCTCCACTTCCTTCGTCGATGGCGAAAGAGGGTGTGAATATGAGAGTGGTGACGACGTCTGGTCAGTTCTCCGAGGGACACTGGGGGAATGGAGGGAGGGACCCGCGATAATGAGTATGTGAATGGAGGGGGGATTCCTTCCTTCTCCCTCACCAGTTCTGACGTCTCCAATCTTCTCTACGTCCTTCTTCAGCATATTCTGTTCACTCTTCTCATCGACAGCAATGGGCTCCTCGACCTCTCCAGGGGGAACATCTCAATACCATTCATTCATTACAACTCAATTAATTGTTTAACAAATTCCCCTAAATATCCCGAAGTGGTTACATGCATGGTATATTTACCGCTTTGCTAACTTCTTTCTCCCCCCCCCCCTCCCTCTCTCTCTCTTCCTTGGGGGTAGGGAAGGATGACGTCACTCTCCCTCCCCGCCTTCTCTGAACTTCCGACTGGGGAGAGGGGGTGGACTCCCTCCTCGCACAACAACACCCATTACACGTCACAAGAACTATTTCGAGATTGTCTTGGATGCCATCATTCTATAGCTGGGATGAGAATGGAGTCCAACTGACCGTCCTTCTCCTTCTTCTCCTCCACTTTCTCCTCTTCTTCTCCCGATTCTTTCGCCTGCACATGTTCGTTCTCTTCCTCTTCCTCCTCTTCCTCCCCTTCCCCCTCTTCCTCCTCTTCCTCCTCTTCCTCCTCTTCCTCCTCTTCCTCCTCTTCCTCCTCTTCCTCCTCTCTTCTCACCTCATATTCTGCCTTCAACTCGAGAATACTCGCAATGAGCACATTCAGTTGCTCGTCGCTCAGTTGAGACAGATCGGGACGTCTTCAAAACACTCATTGAACATCTGATTGACGTCATTCGTCTCACTTCTGGTTGATGATGTCCTGTAGATAGGCAGAGACAACAGCAGCATCGGCAGTCGAGAGATCGGGCAGGGGAAGGGTCGCGATGGCTGAGAGATTACGGTAGAGGGATACTGTATGAAGGATACGATACCTTGTTCCTCGATATCTGGGAGAGGGCTGTTGAGTTCATTGATGATCTCGTCGACTTGGTTGTCAGTCAGATCATCAACTTCCTCTGCAGCGAGAGCCTCAGTCTCGGCCAGTCTCTGGAGATCAAAGACCATTCCATGAAGGGACTCGTTTAGAGGGGAAGAAGGTGATCGGGAAGGAACTAGTATAGATGGGATTCGTGTTCTTACCTTCTGCAATTCCTCGTCTTCTCCTTCGTCTCCGTCGTCGATGACAAGAGGAACGACGACATTCTTAAGATGTTTCCTCCCTCTAAATTCCCTTCTCTCTCTTCTCACCTCATCTGGATTGTTCTCCACGAGGTCCGGTTCCTCCTTCAGTCCCAATTCGATCAATTGGATCAATGCCCAGATGTTGGTGGGGTCACGGGCCTGATCAGATCGATAGAATGGAAGGAGGGGTTATAGTACCTGGCAGAACTCTGGGTCGTACTGTAGATCGTAGGCCATGGATAGTTTGAAGTAGGCGAGTACGCATTGGGAGCGAGTGTCGGCCCAGTCATTCCCTTGCTCGGCCAATCGAGTCAATTCGAGTCGAAGGAGTTCCAATTGGACTTCGTTGAGATCGGCGAGGACAGTGGGAGGAGGGAGACGACCGGAGGGAGAGAAACACTGGCCGAAGAGGTTGTCTGCAAGGAGGGAATCAGATGAGAGAGGGGGAGGGGGGACTGACCGGAGAAGCAGACTTCGTTCTCATCACATAGATCTTCACTAAGGGAGCATCCTGCAATCATCCATTCATTTCTCCATTTCACTGCTTTTTCTCCCCTCTTTCTCTCTATTTTGGGTCTTGTCCCCTTTCCTTCCCTCCTCTGACTATACGACGCGTGTCGTTCCCCCTTCCTCCTTCGTGTCTCGCACAGAAATATACATTATTTCTACAGTACCTACGTAAGCATTGTACCTACGCGACCTTTTGAGAGAAGAAATCGATATTACTGATGAGAATATGCTGCACTCCTCGCATAAAACACGGTTCTAATGATGTTTTTGCTTGTGCCTTCCGCTGATTATTCCCTCTTCTACCTCCCCTCCCCTTCATGACTCTCTCTTAAGTAGAAGACAGAAGGGAGCACGACACTGTTGATAGACAATTACTGTGAGACTCAGCTGTGTCTTACAAGAATGAAAGAGGAAAACTGCAAAAGAAGTGGAAGAGGGAAAAAGACTCAAGTTCATTCTTTGTTTCTCCACTAGGACTGCCTCTATGTGCTCGAATGCCCTTCTCTTCTCTCCTCTCAATGAATTCGTAGTCTTCTCCGCTCTCCTCTCCATTTCATCTGAATCCCCACTAGGAGAGGAAGAAGTACGGTGAAATCTCTCACGACGAGACGAATGAAATCCCTTCTCATGAAACTTCTTTCTCCTCCCCCACCTATCACACCTTCTCTCCCACCCTTCTCCTTCACAGAACTTCATCATTTAGTTATGAGAATGAATGACGAGCTGACTATTTTCTCACCTAGTGCCCTTCTCCCTCTAGAGTGCCCTCAAGGGTATTCCATATCGTAATGAGTAGTGACCACGGGACATCCAGATGGAATCGACCTCTTTCCACTTTACTTTTCCCTTCTTTCTTCCTTTTTCTCTTTGCGAGTCGATATGAGTCTAGACGACAGAAAATGCCTGCTCAGAAGAGAAAAGAGGTATGAATGAGTGACTGCATGACTACTATACGAGAAAGAGGACTGTCAGATGCAGTTATTCCATTCCCTCCTCTACTCGGGGGGGGGGGGGGATTGGTTGCAGTCCCTTCTCCACTCTCGTCATTCCTCTTTCCCTTTCCATTCCGTGGGTCTTCCCTTTCCCCTCTACAAACACACTGAAAACGTGTGATACCAAAAGCGTAGAATGGAAAGAAATCCTTTTGGTCTCTATGCACAGGCCATCAAATAGGGGGGGGGGGCACCTAATTGAACCTCGTAATCAACTGGGTATTCTACTCTTGCAGACTCATCTCAAAGACCGTCGGTCCTCCTCTTCCAATCAAACTTTTCTTCAGTTTTGGTGTCCACTTTTTCTTAGTTCAATTATCCCCTTGGGAGTGTGAGCCTCGCCCTTCTAATATCGTCGATTCCCCTTCTAGGTCCTTCCCGTTTCTATAAAAGGGAGAATAATGATGATATCGTGAGAGAGAGTCATCCTCAGAGAGAACCAAACGAAAACAAGGAATGATGAATGGATGGATGGGAAGGGGGAAGGACTGATTTAGACTCAATCTAACAATCTTGAATGGAACAAAAACAAGCGCGGGGGTGTTGAAAGGAGACCTTTTCATTGACTTCAATTCATGATACGACGTCTGGTAACTACGCGACAGAGAAGAAGAGAGGGGAAGTGATAGGAGGAATGATGAGAGGGGGAAGGAGAGGGTGGATGAGGAGTGAGGAGAAGATCTCGTGAGAGACAAAACAAGGAAGAAGAAGACTGAGAATTCGAATGATAAAATGGAGAAAAGAGTAAGGACGACATCTTTGAATCCTATGAAGAATGGATGGCTGCGTTTTGAAGAGAATTCAATGCGAGACACGAAGGAGATTGATGCCCCGTCGCCCGGTTATTATTTATAATTTTATAGAAAGATGGAAGGAAACGTACCATAAAGGGGTAGGGCTACGACTAGAGAAGGGGCGATTAAGAGGAGACTCAGAATGATGATCATCTTAGAAGATTCACTGTCTCTACTTCTTCCGATGGAGTACCACGATCATGGAGAATCTGGACGAGGGATCGATCTCGGTCCCTGATGGGGATGGGGGAGGAGGGGGGGGGTGGAGCGAAGAGGGGACAGGGACACGAGATGTAGGGTCCGCACGCCTCAGAAGGGCGCACGGAGTAGAGTGGGCAAGGGGAGAGAGATCGATGGGGAGGAGGAGAGAGGCCACGCCCCTTCTAGAGGAGGAGGAGAGGTACTGATTCCCCCCCCCCCCCCCCCGAATGAAGTGAGAAAAGGAAGTTGAGACTAATCGAGATATAATTAGCGATATTCCTGGAGAAAGAAATATTTTCGTTATACCTACCACGCACTTATTTTTCTTTTATTTTTTCTCTATTTACGAAGTATTTGAAAAAAAAGTGATAATGAAATTCGTGAAATGGAAGGGACCGTAAAATGTATGAAAACTGTGAGAGATTGAAATGGGAGAGGGGAATAAAGGAATAGCGAGAAGGGGGAGGATATGGTAGGTGGTATGAAGGGAGAAAGAACAACAGGGGAATGAAGGGAGGAGGATGGGATATTACTGGATATAAGGGGAATTGGAGAGAGAAAGAAGTCGCATCGTAAATTGAGAGGGTTTGCGAATAATTGATGAGTCAGATGGAATGAGAAGAGACTCAGGTCGAAGGATGCGCTTCTGTTGCATCTTCGGAATACCGAAGAGGGCAACTTCGAGAGGGGGGGGGGGGAGGGGGGAGGTAGTAGAGGAGATGGAATGTATCTGGCATTTCCTACTTAGTCACCATTAGCACTAGCCTGGCAGCAAAAGAAGTAGAAGGGGGATATTGTATCCATAAGAAGGAGAAGAGCGTGGTAAAGAATCTCACGTCACTCCATCATTATCTTGTTTTCTCCGTTTCTAACGATCAGTCCCTTTTTATCCCTTTCGTGTCTGAATTTCGGAGGGGATGCAAAGAGGCGAAAGATCGAGTTCATTCGACCGGAGAAGGAAAATACAGAGAGAGGGAAGCACTGCTCATTTCAATACAACGAACTCTAACGAGGGAAGGAGATTGGACAGATGAAATTCACACCTTCCCCACTTTTCTCCGCTGTAGTCATTTTGACTATCGTGAATTATTAGTCGGGCTTATATGGGGGAAGGTGACAGGGGGAGGGGAAAGGGGAGGATGGGATTCGAGTGAAGGAACTCCCACAGGACTGAAGAGGATAATGATAACTGTACTAGTGAAATGAGCAGTATTCGATCCCCGATAGGAGGAAATCCTATTTACTCACTGTAGTCAGTCATTCATTTGGAGAGCCTAGCAAGAAAGGAAGGAGAGAATGAGATGAAGAGAGAACGGAGAGACGAATCCCATACGACTTTACTAATACAATATTATAATCGAAGTGGATTGGAATACGAAGTGAGTAGACAGAATGGAAATGAAGGGGGGAGGAGGAGATGGCTGGATATCATCATCGAGAGATGAGAATGAATGAAGATGAGAGGAGGGAGGCGGTCACTATACGACGGAGAGACGTCGGAAAGAGCGAAGACTGAAATAGGAAGGACGGACTGAATTGACGGGGATTCTCCGATTACAAATGAGGAAGGAATGGACAGGTGTTTCCCCCCATCGAACTACCAAATAGACTACAGTAGGAAGAAGAGAGAGGAGTGAAGACGGAATGGAAGAGAAGGAACCATGTAATTGTAATGAGAGGAGAGGGAGAGGAACTATACGAGAGAGAGAAGAAAGGGACGGTTGAGGGGATTCAGAAGGACCATTGGGAGACTGAGAGAAGGATCTGGGGATTGGGAATTGGATGAAGAGAGAAGAGTGGAAGAGAGAGGTTTCATCGAAAGAAGGGAAAGGGAACGGAGTCATCGATGGAGGAAGAAGAGGAAAGAGGACTACTGAAGAGGAGAGAAAGGAATGAGGGTGGAAGGAAGAGAAAGAACCATTTGGTGAAGAGACCATGCTAATAGGACTGGCAGAATGTGATGAGATGAATAAAGAAGATGAGAAGGAAGAGGAGAAGAGACTAATGAGGAGACGATATCTCAGTGCACTCTTTCATGGATGGAAGAGGGAAAGAAGGAGATGAGTAATCAGATTAATGAAGACGAAGGAAGAAGAGGAAGACTAAGCAGGGAAGGGAGGGAGGATTAGTGCGTATCCCATTCGTATATTCCTCCTCTTCGAATATTCACTCATCAAGCACTGCCTACCTTCGTCAGATGAGATTCGTGCCCTCTCTCTTCGTCTTCCCACTTCTTCATCCATCAACGACATTCTAGATTCTCGTCCCTCGCCATTTCTACGAGAGATCACGGGGGTTCTCAATCTCTGACGAAGGAGGGAGAGGGAGTGCAATAGCGTGCTGTCTATTCATTCTACAGACTGATTCTCTATCTCTAAGCCACTCTCAATCTCGTCACCAGTAGAGGCAGAAAAAATAGTAAATTTGAATGAAAGTGATTTGTGGAACAGTCACGATTTCGACGTTCTCTCAGAGTTCTCTCGTTCTGCTCCCTCCACTCCCCCCCCCCTCTCATTATGGTAGTGTTCGTTACTCTCTCCTTCCTCATCCCTCCTCTTCACGTCTTCCCCTCTGACAGTCTCATCCAACCGGAAATGCCTCTGGAGAAACTGTGTTTTTACTCATAGGCATTGTGGATGTAGATTGGATTCCCATTGGAAGAAAGGAATGGTAAAAGGAGAATGAATGGACGATGAGAGACATTGGAATCTTGACGATGGAGAATACGGGATATTGCATTCTCAGAATATTGGGAATACTTCTTCCTATTCAGAAAGTGAGACTGAAATGCGGAGAAAGCTTCATTTGGAGATAGAATACCACACAAGAGATTCAACGAGAACAGCCACCTTTGATAAACCACGTATAGGATTAGAAAGTTAAAACAAAACAATTACTACTTAATTAACTTATTACAACTTATTTAACAACAAATCGTGTTAATAGCAATGAATCGGATAAGTACCGGCTGAAGCGAGAGAGATCATGTTAATCAATATTCGAGTATCATTCGAGATTGTTCTTCCAAGGGGAGGACTTCCTATCGACTTCCTCTTCTTATCTACTCTTCATGCTCCTCACTGTTTGAAGATCATGCACTGTCCTTTGCATGCTGCCATCTCAAATTACACATTTGCGATTGTCGAATAAGCAGTAGATCTTGCCCCTATACATCAGCATGTGATTCCTTGAATTGGGAAGTTCAAAGAAAGAAAAAAGATATCTCACCACTCCGTAGTGGTAGATCACTTGGCTTAGTGAAGAGAACTTGAAGCGAGGACGGCAACTGAACACCGTATTTGTATTTCCACTTCGATCTACCGTATCCAACCCCTGACTCACAGGGTATCGTTGCAGGAGACGTGGGGATGGGGACAGGAGGCGTGTTCAGCAGAGTGATGGGAGAGGAAGAGACGAGCAGAAGAGGAAGAGAAGGGACAGTGGGGACACATACCTTCTGGAACACGGGAGATATAAAAAAATCTACGCAAAATCACTATCTATGATATTACTAACGCTCTCCCCACCCATGTATTGTCATCCCCCCAGCATCCCTGTCTTCAAGAAGAGATTGATAACTCTAGAATTTGATTTTCGGAAATATATTTTCCAATAGTATTCCCTCCTTCCACTACCTTACCACATTCCTTCATTCTCACCCCCTCCCCCCTTTAGAGATCCCCTGACGCTGGATCTCGGAGCAGAGGCTACCTGGTCTACCTCGAGTGCCTCCTCCTCGATAAAACTCCCCATCAGAACAGACGAAGACAGATGAGACCAGCCGATTGGATCTTCGCATTTTACGATTGCACCTCCTTCCCCCCTTCCTATCGTATTCCTCAGTGTGAGGAGAGTCAACTCTCTTGTATCATAACACATAAGTAATTATTCGTCTTTCGTTGCGCCGCCGAGCGTAGATAAATATATAATATATACTGCAAGAAACTGAACGAAGCATTCCTTTATAGGCTCATATAGGCCGATAAGTGGTAGCAAATAAAACAATTATAATATAATTAAATGAATAACAACTGACTGGAAGTGAAATATAGTTTGTGGAGGTAGAGAGAGGAACGGATGGAGATTGGAGGAGAGTGGCGCATCTGAGAGATACCAGGGGGGGGGAAAGATTCATTAATTCGGAAGGGGGGATGGGTGGTATAAAGTCTAAAGTATGGCCTGATACCTCCTTGTGTTCCCTCAACTCGTGTTTGTATCTGAAGGAGAGGGCGCATTCCCCACACGAGAAGGGAAGGGCGAAGTCGGGATGGCACAACTGCAGAGGGCATCTCCCTCTACCTCTCCCTCCCCCCCACCTGTACATGGTAGTAGCATTCCTCCTTGGAAGGCCATTCCTCCCTGCACACTCCTACTGAGGAGAGAGGACAACGGAAGTGGATGGAGGAGGGGGAAGAGGCAAGGAGAGACGCATCTGCTACCTGACAACAACAATTACAGTAGCTTAAACTATTTCCCATTGTACGCTTTACCTCCATTTTTACGATAGTTCGAACATTTCCTGCGCTCGAAAAGGAGATGGATATATTATGTAATTCAAATATGCAATTCGCTCACATTGTTATTGTTGACTGTTCTGGTGGTGTTGATCCTGGTTGAATCATCTGGAAGATTATCGATCGATTATTATGAGTATTGAACTGCACATATCTCCTCTCCACTCCGACTGACCTTCCACTTTGAGATTCTTCTTCCTCTTCAATGGCCATTCATCCATCTCCGACTGACTTCCAATCATCCTCCTCTTCATTATCTCCATCATCTCTCTTTCTCTCTTGATCGAAGAACAAGTCTTCATTACTTGTTCTTCATTGATACCTTGAAGGGTACAAGTCATCACGGACATTAATTAAGCGACCTCTGTAGCATTGAAGGCTGAATATTATGGAAGAGGACTAACCTTCGTCGATGGATGAATCGAGGTTCAAATACAAGGGATCCGCGTGAGGAGAGATGGCAGGAGAGGCTTCTTCGCATTCAGGTGGTTCCTGCTTGAACTGGAATGGAGAGGAATGGAATTGGATGGAAGAGGAGTGAAGTGCCTGTCGAGTGCAGCTGAAGTTGTCCCCCTCTTCCTCCTCCCTTCCAGATGGAGATTCCCTCGACTCTACCTTCACTCGATCAGTCGCATCACGGATCAGACTAAAAAGGGAAATGTTGATTGCGAATTAAGGGATATATCGATAGAAGAAGAGGAGCTGACCAGTCTGCGATGGGCGAGTTCTTGAGTAGGAGAGAGAAGGCGATGGCAAGGGAGGCGATCGCCGTATCTCGAGACTCCCCTGCAAACAGTCATTCAGTCGAGGGGAGAAGGAAGAGGAAGGGGTACCTCGTAGGGAGGAGGAAGATCGAAGGAGACGAGCCATCTCATGCAGTTCCCCCAATTCATCTCAACCAACAACATTTACAAACGCATAAAAAAGCGATAGAAGATGAATAGGATCAATGTCACTAACCCTTCATCAGATCAGAATTCGCCCGAGAGATCGACGACAGCACCTCAACTAACCACTATTATTTCGGTTCATTATTTCGCCCCTTCTACGCAGCTACGTAGCAGTGGAATCTCATCAATTCTAGCAGTTCCCTCCTTCATGACTCTTCACAGTCTCTTTCTCCCTCTCCCCTCACCTTGGCCATCTGCACGAGTAGCCTCTCCCCCTCTCCCTCTGGATGGGCGAGTACTCTGAATACCTCCTCCAGTGAGTCCCTCATCAACCACATCCCTCCTCCCTTCATCTGACATGGTCATATTCACTACACTCCAATCACGACAACACGATAAGGTAGTCTAGCCTGTGTCTAACAGTTAGTCTATTCACTACCTGTTCATTTAACAAGTGAATTATTTATCAACATTGTGAATCGTTCAAACTGTACAACATACTCGGGATATACAAGTAACACTAATGTTTATTAGAATGATTGAAGATCCTGTAAATGAATGACCACGTCTCATATTATCTTAGATTCGTAACAAATCAGCATCTGAGTTAAACTAACGAGGGTAACACAATGGAGTATCAGGTGGATGGAGAGAGGGGGCCAACCCTACTTCTGTCTGAATCTCTTGAATAGAGGATGTCTCTCCGCATCCTTGGCTGCTCCTCCCTTGCCCTTCGAAGTGTACGAGACAGAGGAAGCACCAGCCATCGAGGAGAGAGAAGACTCACGACGAGACACCTGCACAAGGGCAGGAATGAAACCCCTCCCTCTCCACTTCCAACCCTAACATCTACTCTTCATTTGCACCCAGGTAAGCTCAAAAGTCTCTCCCCATAACCAGACTCCCTTCCCTCTGCTGCCTCTTCCTTTCCACTCGATCCCTCTGCCTACCTTGACTGATCCGTCAACTCCTTCCTCTTTGACGTCTTCCTCTTCTGCATCTGCATCCGATGCAGCCAGTACCTGCTGCAGCAGCTGCAGCTGCGAGTCCTCAAACAACACCCATTATTATGTGTTCACACACTTCTACCTCATATTAAAATATCAATAAAATTTATCTGCCAATCGAATCATAGATTCATTGGATGAATGATCTTACTTTGGTTCCCAGTTTGAGGTCTTCCTTCTCCATTCCTGGCAGCTTGTTCACAACCTTGTACGCGTATCCTTGATTCACCAAGAATCTGAAATTAACATTTACTTCTTTCCTCCACAAGGAATGGGCTAGAATACAAAGTATAATCTCAGCATCCGAATTGAGTAAAAGGGGTTTGCCACTGACCTCTGTCTCTTCCTCGAGTAGCCCATCTCTACCGTATCCTGAGAGACGAGGGAGTAGAAGAATGCATTGAAGGCATCCGATGAATGCTTCTTCGCTCTACAATTACACTGGATTGGCTAATCCTCTCATGCTTCGAGGGTAGAGACATCGAAGGAGTGAATCCCCTTTCCCACCTGAGGATTCTTCCCAATCGTTGAGCCTCCTGTCTTCTCGATCCTCCATGGGCAGAGATCTGGATGAGGACATTCGCCTCGGGAAGATCGAAGGATGTATCGGCCACCTCAAGAAGACATTTCACTTCCAAGACACACCCGACATATTCACTTCTCATTGAAGGGTGATGACGAGATGATAACAATTAAACACAAGACAATCCATGAATCCCCCCCCCCCTATTCCGCTCTCTCGTACCTTGGATACGAAGATGGTGTTGACTCGTGGGTTGTACTGGAAGTTCTGGAGGATCTTCATTCTCTCAGCCTGTCCCGTCTCTCCGTAGAGGAAGGGCTTCCCCATCTCCAGGGCGTACTTCTTCAGAGCGAACACGTTGTCAGAGAAGACGATGATCTGCAGAGAGAAGCACATTCTAGACCATACGTAACCGGGGAAGTAGGTCACTCAGCAAATAAAGAAGGGAACTGCAACAGTTGCACAGTGAGATGTCACCGACAGATCAAGGCACTCTTACCGCTTCGAACAGTATAATTTGCCTACCCACCTTGTCGTTCCTCCTCTCGTGGAACTTGATGAGGAATTGGCAGATGCGGAATTTATTGGGATTCATAACGGAGAGAAGAAGACGACGGGCTATCTGAGCACTGAAGAGGACGTCGTCTGCATCCACTCCGCCAATCGATACTGCTCACTTACCGTAGGTAGTAGGAGTAGAACTCGGCCGTCATCGGACACCACACCTCTGCGCATTGCACCTCAACGACCATGGTTGAACTGATGAATGGCCCATCCAAAGCACTCATTGGGGGGAATCACGCTGATGGAGAGACGAGGGTGGAGAGTAGAGTGCGGAGAGGAAGAGGAAGAGGAAGACTCTGCCGCTCTTTCGAGGGAGAGAGCGAGGAATGAGGAAGAGCGAGGGGAAAGTGCAAAGTCTTCCGGAAGAGCAAGGCCAGGAAAAATGCTGTTTTAGAGCGTTTTTCGAGCGGATTTTAAGTCATTTTATGAAGAACTAGTTTAACTATGGTATTAGGATACGGCAAGATGCATTTGCATGAAATTTTGACTTGATTTTCACCATAGCAAGTTTTACAAGACTGGTCTTCCGGAAGACTTTCCCCACCCTCTCATTCTTCCGGAAGAGAAAATATCATTCCTCGTCGCACAGAGCGGTCTTCCCTCTTCCTTTCCGCTCTCTAGTGGAGAGTGAATGACTACTCGAATTGATTATAAACTAACCTTGGCGATGTGGCCTGCCTTTTGCAACTCCATCCAATTCGCCTCGTAGATCTTAGGACCTACAAACACGTTGTTCATTCATCGACACAAGGGTTCAGATATTCCAAATAGAATAGAACATTTGATCTTTATCACAGTGATGAGCATGTTCATCCTCAGACTGAGCAGTCTAAGTCCATTCGATAGAAGAAGGGTGAACAGACCGATGAGGAAGTTGAGGTCGGTGATCTTGTCGTCCTCCCTCACCAGAGTGGCAGTCAATCCCAGTTTGCAGTGTGCCTGCACGATGGTGAGCACTCGACGGAACATCTTCGCAGGAATGGTGTGCACTTCTGAGAGAGAAGAGACATTCAACCACCTATCACATCTCTGCAGAACAGAGCTAGGAGGGAGTCTTCCGATACATCTATCAGCGAGTGCAACATAAGAGAGCAGAATTAGAACAATCGCTTGGGGTGCGGAACAATTAAGAAATTAATCAATACTTCTAAGTACCTCCTCGTCCACCATATGCAGAGGCTAAACGGTACTCAATTGATCTCTCTTTGCTTGCAATGTTCATACTGTTCAATAACTTATTACTATATTTGAAGTAATGTTACTATGTATTAATCACTCCAATCATTCTTACTGTAGTCAATGGTCTCTCTATTTATATCCATGGTTGTCACCTTTAGATCTTAACATTTATCTGATAAATATTGAGTATATCCCCTATCCTGTCACCACTTCTCATGTCTTCATACCATCTCATTTTCACAAGTTTTTTGCAAGAGAACCATGATTGATCATTAATTGAAGGTAATGTATCTCTAACCATCGAGGAGTACGAGTCCCCACTCCTGACTCTCGATGAACTTCATCGCCTCTTCTGCTGCGAATGTACGCTTCCCTGAGTAGGCTACCTGCAATGAATCTCTCCCGGAGGAACGACGAAAGGCCCAATGCATCCGGATGAACGGATTTGATTAGATCAATTAATTATTAAATAACCAAATGAGATGGTATGGGAGAATGGTGCAAAGAGTGTAAAAGAAGGAGTATACCATGGAGTAGGTGGAGATGCACACGCAAGGTTTCTTCGCATCTGCCCCTTGGGGGACTGCATCACGAGCCTCGCGAGTGAATCGAATGATCTGCTTCTCCTGGGAAGATAACACATCGCCTTTTATACCTTCTGTCAAATTAAATTCTTGCAGGAACTCGGGAAAGAACGTGAAGCGCAGGCTGACCTGGATGGTACTCCACAGTTTGAACTGCGCCTTCCACTGCTCGACAGACACATTCGACGTCGCCAGACAGAGACAACGCTGAAAGAGACACTCGTCAACCACCTTTGCCCCAAAGGGTTCTCTCGAGACGCAAAAGCACTGTGCAGAATACTACAGAATAATTCTAGCAAATGTTTGTAATTGGAAGAGAGGTGGTAGAGGGAGATGATACCTTGTTGACTGTGGTGGCAGCAGTCACTCCGACCAGAGTCTTCCCTGCACCACACGGAAGGACGATCACCCCAGATCTCAACGAGAACAGGGCCTTCATTCTAATCGATTAAAGAATAATACAGTAATGACAAGGATTGTAAATTCTTGAGCAATTCTATAGAAAGTTGGATACCTTGCTCTGCTGTTTCCGAACATCTTCCTCAGACTCTTCTCCTGGTACGGTCGAAGGGTCGTCGAGGGCTTCAGATCGATACCTTCAATCAATCGATACTGTTACATGATTATAATAACTCCTATTAAACAATAACATTTAATAATGAAATGAGTAGACTGACCGAGATTGGGGTTGAGAGTGTCATTCCTGAAGTCGTACTCTGCGAGTAGGGGATACTCCAGTTCAATGCATCTCTTCTGCACGATTTCGATGCTCTCCTGTCAAGTAAACCAATTGACCGCCCATTCTGACCCGTATTCTCTTCACAGAACTGCAGCCAATCAAAGACAGCAGTGCAGTATACCTGCTTTATCTCGAAAGTGAGCAGTTGCAGTGATCGAATCGCTTCCGCGTCCTCTTCGTCATCCCCCTGATATTGATTAAGAAATCGAATATCCAACATCATGTTCAGAAGTGGTTTGTGATGGCACAGTCTAACCTCAATCCTCCCGTACAACTCTCCGATGTCCTCAGGGACTGCATCGTCCTTCTCCTCTGTATCTTTCTCCTTCTCCTGACCCGGAAACGTGATCTTCTCCACTACAGTAGTCTGCAAGGAACTCAGGGAATCACAGAATGATATTCTCTTCGGAACCTGTTGTGGTTCTTCAGAAACCTTCTCTTCCACTATACACTTCTGGATGACGGGATCCTCAACAATTCAGTTCATTAATGAGAAAAAGTGTTCACTCGTACCTTCAGCAGTTTCTGGATGACATCTGAGGCTCTTGACTCGACGAAATATCGATTATGCTTCAGCACCAATTTCACTTTCCCGTACGAGAGTGTGCACATCTGCAATAGAGAAATAAATATATCATTCTACTTCAACATCGATGTTCTAAGATCTGCTATATTTCAGTATTATTTTAATTCTGAAATGTACACAGGAGAGATGAGCTGACCGTGATGAACTGCTTGATTCCTTCGGGAAGGGAGCTCTTCGAGAGTCTCTCCAGATACTCGATGATGTCATTCGTCTGCAGTCCCACTGACACTGCTGCATACAACGAGTAGGCAGTCAGTTGGTACTCGTGGATATGCTCAGGACGACACACTGGCTGCAAGTTAACCAGTCTAGAGAAGTGATATCGCCTCTCGAATGATATGAGAGGGGTCAAATGGAACCTCTGCGATGGCGATGAGGAAGTCCCTGGCGTGTTTGTAGACGGGGGAGAAACTCTCGAGGAAGATGTGTCCATCGGGGGCCACCCACAGGGGACGATGGGCAGAGTCGGCCTGACAAAGCAAGCACTTAGCTATGGAATCGTCTCTTTCCATCGTCAACAGTGAATGTAACTTTAGCTTACAATGAGCAAATAATAGCAGCTCCTACCTTGAGAACCATTTCATCTCGGTAATCCTTCGCCCCGAATTCGTCAGTCCTCGAATAGGACACTTTCGTCTCCAGGTTCTCAGAAGCCGCCTTCGGAACTGAGGAAGCAAAGTGATGGAGTGAGAGAACCAATTCGAGGCGATATCATAGTAATACCAACCAGAAGTAGCTTCTTCTGCTCCATCTCTCGAATTACTCCCAGACTGAGAGTCGTCCTCATCCCTATATTGCTCCCACTTTCCTCTTCCTCGCTTACTCGCACCACCACCACGACGAGACATCGCTGTTGCTCAGCCTCAACGAAAAAGGGTAAAGAATAAAGTCCCCTCCCACAATAACATTGCGAAATTATGCGAAAATGGGGGTGTATAGCTCACGAAGGAAGAACATCATGGCCATAGAATGGTATAAACTAAACGACGACGACGAAAATGCATAATAAAACCCAAAAAAGTGTCTAATACGAACCCAATTCGAAGTAAAAGATGGAATGAGGTTGCGAGCTCTCTAACTCTCGACTTGAATTCGGAAATGAGGGCCGGACAAAGAGCCAGTAAACAGCCGTATAGAATATACCGTAAACTGAACAGGCACGAGAAATAACAAGTGACTTTTTACTTTCTTCACTTTCCATTACAAGAATTGTATTTGTTCATAGTCATATCATTCTTTATCTTGACCATCGCTATGAGTGGTCCACTTAGGTCACTGTGTCTTCTTTCCTTCTTCAGTCTTGTTCTATCCGTGTATACTATTTCTTCAACAGCTAACTAAGCTACTGTATCCATTCAGCGATTCGAGTTGTGGAGAGGAGAGTGTAGCTGGGAAGGTGTCAATCTCGTTGGGGAAGGGCGGCAAGCACTCGGAGGAGGAAGAAGTCTCCAGTCTGTGAGTGGATCCCCCCTTCATCTCTATCCCTTGATGCAGGCAATACACTACTGTATCCGGGAACGAAGTCATCGTCAGACCGGAGATATTCTGTCCTTCATTCAGTGATGATTTAATTGAATTCCTCGGATGAACCACTTTCCAGATGTCTCAACCTGCTCCAACAACGGTCCGTGTGCCAAGGGTGGAGAATGTGTCTATCTCGATGAGAATCTTCCCACGCATCGGGTACTGTAGATGGACATCTCTTCCAATCGAGAACTGATTCAGGTTGCATGCTACTGCTACTCCGGATACCGAGGTCGATACTGTAACGAGTGTGAGTGTGATGATGCAGAAACGATGGGACTCGATCATTCTCAGCCTTCCGAACGAAGTTGATCATCTCCTTTTTCTTCTGGGGAGTCTTCGTAATCGAAGTGGTCCTCATCGGAATCGCCCTGTGTAGGAGTGGGTGAGTGAATGGGATTACGGTAGACTACAGTATATCTTTGTTTGAGGGACGAATCATCCTACCCATCCTCTCCCACTGCCCGTGCTCTGGTGTTCATCTTGCAAGAACGTCGTCTCGACTGAGACTCCTTCCTCATCCAGTTTGATAAACAATCTTCAATTTAATACACATATATTTTATTGATTGATCCTTGTAAATGTAGACAGAGTGAATGTGAATGGGTCGAGGAAGGCGTAATACATGGGAGAAGCCGGGAGAATGGAGAAATCACGGGGATTGGGAGAGAGCTGAGAACGAGCAATAACATAAAACACAACCATTTTTAGGGTTCTTTTGAGGTTTGAATATGAAGATGCCAACAGAAGGAAGGGGTACATAAATGGAGGGATTACGGTAGCACTAGCGAGTCTATCGATTGAAAGGGCCAACAAGGATATGAGTGGAGAAATGAGAAGGACGGATAGAGGCTGAGGCTACCGGGGGAATGGACTAAGATAGGGCACAAGGCATCTTTGGAGGGTAACTGATCACTCAATCGGAATCTACCGAAGTGATGATCGAAACATGCGAATATCTCTGTAGGCATCTAGCCTTCGACGATCAATAGATGACATACAATGGCTACTTCTTCCGACTACGGTAATTGGTATCTATTGATCGAGGTCAGACTTGTACAATTTGAAGCAGATTTGGACAGCACTTCGTTGCGAGTAAGTGAGTTGATATACACATCGGACGAGCGAATGAAAGAACAAAGGGGAGGGAAATAAAACAACTAGAGAGGTAGGTCACTCAACTGATTCCCGTCATCAATCGACTGTTATCTCTTCATCCTCGACATCACTCTCGTACTCGATCTCTCCCTCTGACAGATCACTCCCATCCTCTTCCTCCTCTCTCTCCGTCTCTTCTCCTTCGTCTTCGAAGACATCTCCCAGCACATCCACCTACAAGCAGAAGATCATCCATCGACATTCCCAGGAAAGATAGAAGAAGGAATAGTGGAAGTGATGGCTGACCTCATCTTCCTCTTCATCAAACAGATCCAATTCAGACTCAGTTCCACTCTGGAATCCCTCGAATGAAGAGGGAAGATCCTGAAGATTACATTATTCGTCCCAGTCTTCATCCTCCTTCAAGTGCTTCCTTCTCTGCTCACTTCAGCCACCATATCTCTGATGTTGAGATTCTCGAGGGATTCGTCTGAGGACTCGGAATCAGAGGAGTTCCCCGTCGAGTTCTTCCTCGTTCTTCTCATTCTCCACTCTCTGTACCGTGAGTAGTAGTCATCTGCAGAGAGATCCCTTCCTTCCATCCCCCCCCCTCCCTCCCCTCCCCCCCTCCCCCATCCCATCCCTCCTCTCCACTCACCGTCTCCAGGCACTCTGAAGTCCACGAAGGGGAATGGTTGTGCCATGATCTTGCTCTTCTGTGAGGGAGTAGCACGAGACAGCTTCCTGTTCACCTTCCGGGCTGACTGTAGAGGGGTTCATTACCATTCCATTCGATCATTCAATTTCCTTTCATCCCCATCTTCATTGACCTCGCTAGCTAATAAAAAATTTAAAAAAAGTAAATGATACCTGTTCGAAGTGGTGAATGGAGAGGACGTCGTTCCTGTGCTGGAAGTGAGGGAGATCGCATGCTCTGAGGATGCATCGACGAGTGTATCTGAGGAGGAATCCTTCTCCATCTGCCCCTCTCCTCCTTCTCTCTCTACCCACTCGAATCCGTGTTTGTGTACACTCTCGATGACGCAGTGAACAGGCAGGGCAGGCATGGGTCGACCATCGTTCTCTTCGAGAGCCAGAAGAGGACAGACGAAGGACGCACTGCAGAGATGAAGATGAACCACGAAGGAGAGGGGGAAGTAACTACTCCTTCCTCTTTTTGCCCCATTCTCCCTCTCACTCTGAATGACATCACATTCCAGTCTTCCCTTTCTGCCCTTCTCTCATCATCTCATCAATCGATTATGCCCCGTCCTTGTTTTTGTCCATCCCCCTTACATTCCATTCTTCTCTAATTCCGTGGATTCTCCCTCGATACCTATCTCTTCTCATCTCGGCTATGCGGTACTCTCCCTCCCTCCTCTCAGGTCAACTCTCACTATCACAGATCCGATCTCCACCATTCCTAAGGTCATTCCGGGCTATATAAAGGGACTGATACCATCACTGAGTCTTCTCTTCTCTTCCTACTTAGATGAGTCCTAGTGAGTGAGATGGGAGTGAATGGGGATGGAACCAGTCTTCTTCCCTCTCTTTCCATGGGAGAAGAGAGCGAAAGAGAGCCGCCCCTTCCAGTCCACGGAAAGGGAAGCGAAGAGAGAGTAGGAAGAGAAAGAAGTCTCAGCTGATGCTCGAACTAAGCCCCTTCCCCCCTCGGCAAGGAAACGAGATCGCATCCTTGGATCTACCACCTAGACTATCGATCCACGCAATGAAGAATAGGCAAATAGACGGATCACATGGCTCTCCAATGGATCCTCCCACTCAAAATACGAGCATCTCTCTCGTCTCCCTTCGATTGAGCACGTAAAGGGAAGAAAGGCATGGTTGCATAGAATGATGAGGGAACTATCTATCAGCTGTTTTCTAGTCTCCTTCTTCCCTCGGTTCAACTTCCTTACGAGAATTACTAATTTAATCAACGGATATTGATAAGCGAGACAATTAATTCCGGTTATCCTCTCAGTTCCGCTTACTTCGTTTATCTCGGAATAACTAGGGAGAGAAAGGGAGGGAGAGAGGGTAAGGGGGAGTGGGAGGCTGCTTCTGACGGCATCGTCCTTTCTCTATCCACTTCCTACGTCTTTCTCTCCCTCCCTCTCTCTCTGTTCTCGATATCAGTTCCTTCTCTGGCACGTCATTGCTGTTTGTGTCTGTGTGAAGAGATCATAGACCGGGGAAGGAGGAAGGAAGGACTGGGGGATCATTCAGTCCCTCCTTCATTCACTCACTTCTCCCTCTAACCATTGCTCATCATTCTCGCAACGCGCACTCAACATTGCACAACCTTTCCCAACTATGGGAGTTCCCCCAGGAAGAGAGAGAGAGAGAGAGGACCCACCTGTGATCATGGGGTTCTTCCTTCGAAGGAATCGTTCCTGCTATAGCCAGGAGAGTCGCCATCGTATCAATGCGACTTCGAAGTGAATGAAGTTTCTGAAATTTCAGTTAATATGACTCAAAAGGAGCGAAATGCAGAAGATGATGAACCGAAATTGCTCGAAATGGAGGTAGAATCGAAATGTCTCAGCTTGTGATCCGGTGTAATATGAAGAAGAAGGGAGAATGGGGTGAAAACAAGAGGGAATACGAAGAGAAAGAGAAGAGATGAGGACCACGAGGAGGAAAGAACAGAAAAGTATCGGTGATGAGAATTGACTTCCAGAGAGAACGATCATTTCAAAATGAAGGAATGAGGGTAGGAGGGAGGATAACTTCCCCCCAGATTCAAAGTGCACTGTTCGGGAGTAATAGAGCACTGTGAAAGTACAGAGGTTCCCTAGGGGAAAGAGGCTGAAGCAGGGAGTGCAAGTAACACACACAGAGACTACCAAAAAGTGCAGACGAATTGAGTGAGAGAGAGAGAGAGAGTAGGAGGAGAGAGAGTGAGAGAGAGAGAGAGTAGGAGGAGAGAGAGTGAGAGAGAGAGAGAGTAGGAGGAGAGAGAGTGAGAGAGAGAGAGAGTAGGAGGAGAGAGAGTGAGAGAGAGAGAGTAGGAGGAGAGAGAGTGAGAGAGAGAGAGAGTAGGAGGAGAGAGAGTGAGAGAGAGAGAGAGTAGGAGGAGAGAGAGTGAGAGAGAGAGAGTAGGAGGAGAGAGAGTGAGAGAGAGAGAGTAGGAGGAGAGAGAGTGAGAGAGAGAGAGTAGGAGGAGAGAGAGTGAGAGAGAGAGAGTAGGAGGAGAGAGAGTGAGAGAGAGAGAGTAGGAGGAGAGAGAGTGAGAGAGAGAGAGTAGGAGGAGAGAGAGTGAGAGAGAGAGAGTAGGAGGAGAGAGAGTGAGAGAGAGAGAGAGTAGAAGGAGAGAGAGTGAGAGAGAGAGAGTAGGAGGAGAGAGAGTGAGAGAGAGAGAGTAGGAGGAGAGAGAGTGAGAGAGAGAGAGTAGGAGGAGAGAGAGTGAGAGAGAGAGAGTAGGAGGAGAGAGAGTGAGAGAGAGAGAGTAGGAGGAGAGAGAGTGAGAGAGAGAGAGAGTAGGAGGAGAGAGAGTGAGAGAGAGAGAGTAGGAGGAGAGAGAGTGAGAGAGAGAGAGTAGGAGGAGAGAGAGTGAGAGAGAGAGAGTAGGAGGAGAGAGAGTGAGAGAGAGAGAGTAGGAGGAGAGAGAGTGAGAGAGAGAGAGTAGGAGGAGAGAGAGTGAGAGAGAGAGAGAGTAGAAGGAGAGAGAGTGAGAGAGAGAGAGTAGGAGGAGAGAGAGTGAGAGAGAGAGAGTAGGAGGAGAGAGAGTGAGAGAGAGAGAGTAGGAGGAGAGAGAGTGAGAGAGAGAGAGTAGGAGGAGAGAGAGTGAGAGAGAGAGAGAGTAGGAGGAGAGAGAGTGAGAGAGAGAGAGTAGGAGGAGAGAGAGTGAGAGAGAGAGAGTAGGAGGAGAGAGAGTGACAGACGATGAGAGTGTGCCTGAGGGGGGAGAGGGACAGAGAAAGAGAGTGCACGGAGCATGCGATGTCATATGGGAAAGGGAGGAGGGAAGGGAGGGGAAAAGAGGCAAGGAAGAGATATACGAAAAGACATCGAAGAAGCTGCTTTTAGAGGGATGTTTCATTTCGAGAGAGTTTCGAATGAAGTATTCTGTGGTTACGTGGAGAGAATAAGAGACAGGTAAAGTGAAGGGACGAAAGCAGAATGGCAAGTTTTCCCCCTGCGGAACCTCTTTCTCTCTGTGAGAATGGAGGACACCACTCATGTTGAAAACATCGCTGGTACAGTACCCCCGTGGGTAGATCAACATGCGAATTCACTCTCGGAAACTAGGACGAAACTGCGTAGAAAACGGAGATAGGAGATAAGAGGATGAAGTTTCTACAGTGAAATCTATCGGAGAGGGAAAAGACTGGAGAAACGAGAATTGAGTAGCGAAGAATGTGAAGAAGAGAGAAGAGGAGAGAGAGAGAGCAGAGAAGGAGAGTGCACGGGCAGAGATATCGGGACGAATCTTGCAATCCCCTAGCACACTTTCATTCTCGACCCTAAAGTTGACCCCACTGACAGGAAGTGAAAGGAGTTGAATGGAGATGGAGGAGGAGAGATCAGATATGGTATATCAAGACTGAGTATGAGACAGGAAATCCCGCCCTCTTCATTGGAAGGATCCGAAGGGAAGGAGGAGATCAAAGAAGAGTTCAATTAAGTGATCGGAAGTGCAGTAAAGAAGGAGAGACGATAGAGACTTCTGTGTATGACCATCGATTGATCGATGGGATGAAGTCTGCTGGTTGCCCCCATGGCACTCAGAGGGTCAATGGTACGATGGTGGAACAGAATTAGAGGGAAGAGAGAAGGAACCAACGTGGTTCTACTCTCAATGCTCTCTTCGAGAGGGGAAGAGGTAGAAAGTGGGTGAAATTCGTTCTAAATCTCGTGATGTTTATGTGTTCCATGGCAGACACTCACAATACTCGCCACTCGGCCTCCCAGTTAGAACCACCAATAACAGCTCCCCTTATCGACACCATTGCAAGATCATCCAAGAACAGCTTCAAGGTACTGTAGAATTCGTGAGGGGTTGAGGGTGAGATTGACACCTTGCATTGATGATAAGAGGAGAGAGAGGAAGGGCGGCAGAGAGAGAAAGAGGGAAATGGCACAAACGAAGCTGAATAAAAAGAGAGCGGAGATAAGACATTCTTCCTTGTATTTGGACACTCCGAACACCTCGGGGTTCATTTCGTCAGCTGACACACAGAGGGACGAATGGTAGAGGGAGAGGGAAGACAAACCATTCCACTTCCTTCGACTATTCTCATTCTAAGAATGCTCCCAATGATGACAATACTTCACAGAATTCAAATAATGAATTAACTCGGAAATAAACCGAAACAAATAACAAATTATTCTTTGATATTTTTAAATAAATTTTTCATGAGTAAAAATGCTGGAATTCTAGAGATATGAACTTCCGAAAAAATCATCATCGAAATACTCAGATTTCGCAAGATTTTTGATGATTGAATTATGATACAAAGACTGCTACATTTCGGAGTTAATGTATAGAGAAAATTGGTGAGATACTTGGTGAAAGTGGACAAGGGCTGATGGTGAACATCGAGAAGGAATCTACCAGAACTGCATGCTTTCCACGCAACTGCCGCGCAAGCTCCGCCCCCTCAGACCGAGAGAGAGAGAGAAGGAACACCCAGACATCTGAACACCCGACGAAGGCACTGAGAAGCATGAACTTCTTGCGTACTATGCACTTGGTTGTTGTTCGCGCGCGCTCGCTGCCCTAAGGGCGCGCACTTTTCAAGATGAGGAATACTGTAGAGGATGAAAGAAAAGTAGGAAGTGGGATGTATAAATTGATCAGAGTGGGAATGGAAGAAGAGAAAAAATGAAGAGGCTGAAGGACCAGTTGACAATGAGACTGACGATGAATGAATGAGAGGGAGGGGGCGGAGCTAATCGGGACAAGTTTATTGAAGCATTGCCAGGGGATCATGTGCACTTGCTGTACATTTTGGCTATTTCACTAAATACCATAATAGTACAGCAATATATTACTCTTTTTTTCACCGAATAACATTTTCGATGCTGTACTTGAAATGACCACGACGAACAATACTGAAGTTGACTTCGGACTTTCTCCTCAAGCGAAACCTTGAATTGAATATATAAACTTGCCGAGTCTCTTCGATGTCTTCAGATACGCGTGAAACAATGAGCTGGTCTATCTCTCGCCTTCTTCTCGTCGCTTCCTCCTTCTGTCTCTTCACCCCCTGTATTTCCCAGTTCGCCTCCGTGTTCTGGGAAAAGAACTGAGAGCGCGAAAGAGACGAGAGAAGGAAACGGAAGGGAGGGAGGGAGGGGGGAAAGCAAAGGATCAACCAAGGGGGGAAACCACTGCCACAACAACAACAAGGAAACTAGGGGAGAGGTGCGAAAGAGGCTTCCACTGAACATGTCGAGTAGGAAGTCAATGGAGCACAAAATTCCAATCCGTACAGCAACTTATAATCATAATAATAGGTGTGGCATGTCCCACTGACAGAAGCACTCCATGCCCTTCATTGAAATTATCATACTCGAAGCCTTCTTGTATGCATTTTTAGTCTCTCAGTAGATATTATTTTCAAACAATATTTATATAAGATTCAAATAATAACAACAATATCTAACTAAAGGATGGTTCTTCTCAATAATGTCCCGGCAGTTCATCCAATTTGTCTTCTCTCGTGTGCTTCACTTCGAATGGACGCCAAGTGGAACGAGCATCAGTCGAGATTCCCTTAACAACCACATTCCAAAGAAATATACTCTGCAGAAAAAAAAACCAGTGGCGTGAAAATAATTGGTTGATGAATGTAATGGTGTCCGACCTGTTTGATGGATTCGGGTTCGCTCAGTCTGAGTCCTCCCTCTTCCAGTGCAGTGAAGAAGGCTGCTAGCTGCAAAGATATCAATGAAACCGAAGGAGAAGTATTGTAAACATGTGCATCAAGAAGAGTTGGCATTCAGACATGCCTACGAAAAGAATGCGTGGTAGCCGAAAGGGGTCTCTCAGATGGGCACTCTTACATGGTCGCTGTTCTTCCTCTCCTCGTCACTCACAGAGGGAGTCGCGAAGAAGATCCCTGCAATCAAGGGAGTATTCCTCACTCTACTAGAACGGGCTATTCATTCCGGCACTCGCTTGAATGACAACCAAAAAAGTACCCTTCTCCAGTATTTTCAAATTTGGTTCCCACACTGCAAAAACGTCTTCTGCGAAAATACTACGGAAGGGTACTATTTTGGTTCGCATCCCGTGGGTTTTCATCCGGCGCAGTGCCTTCATTCCATCATTTGAAAGGTGTTCACCCGACTGGAGACATCTCTGGGCGAGGACTCTGCCAATGTTGAGAGCAGCCGACGTGTCCACTCGACTACAATTCAATTGCTAATATCACTCTATATAAGGCACGGGGACTGTCTCTTGCAATGGGTGTGCTCGTAGATACCTGTACAACTGGGCGGCGATGGGGGTCTCCGTCGTAGACGCCTCCAGAACCACCCCGTCCCTGCAAAGGTGTGGATGGACGACCACCTCCAGACCATTCACTCGAGTAGAGAGAAGGAGACTCACTGATAGTGGACGATCCTCCCCATTTGCTGAGACTTCCCCTGCACCAATTCCACTCTGAATCACACGTTCATTACATAGAACTAACAATCATCATAAAGCCAAGGTGTCGCAAGAATGTAACCTGTAGATGCATTTCTTGAGATGGTTCTTCTTCTCCAATTGCCATCCCTCTGGCTTCCTCGTCACTCCCATCAAATCGGCATTGCGGGGGTTTCGATTGACGAACGAGGCAGCGAATCGGAAGGATTTGCTGGCCATTCCTGCCAATGGCCACGCCTACTACTTCACACTTATCCAAAATTCTCTAGTTTCACTCATGGCAGTACATTGAGATATTTGTAAACGGTTGAATACCGATTCATAGATTATCGATATCTCACTTATAAACGAATTATTTATGGATTTTGGAATATTCTGGCAACCGAAACAACAACGATGGAACAACAATGAACTACAAAAATTCACTCAACAAGCAAATAACAATTGATAACAACAATAAACTTGGGCAATAAATCGATATTCTACCCCTACCGTACTCGTCTTATTTCTCCTCGGGAGGCCAGGCAACTTGCACTGTATCGTGCATCTTCTCGGGCAACCATGCCGAGTATTCGTCCAGCAGATACGACTTGTCCGTCTCCCATATCTCCATGAGTCGGGAACGAGAATGCACCTCAAAGGATTCACACTGCTATAGCACTATTAAAACGTTCCGACAATGCTAGTTGGCCTCCTAAGCCGCTAAATCTCTGAGCCGGCTTTTAGTACTTTAATTATTATACTCTTAAAAGTGTTTTTAATTTCAATTCTTGCGTTCAATCATCACCACATGTCAGGCTATAGGGTTTGAATAAAATATGCGGCTGAAAAGATTAAAGGAAATAACTTTCTAATTTTTCGTTCCGCTTGTTTAGTCGCGTACTCGGCATGGTGTAGGACATACATTTCTAATCCAATATTACCAGAACATGCCAGGATAGTGATTGAGGTGTAAGAAGGTGTCCTACTCTTCCCTCACTCTCATTATTGATATGACAATGGATGAAAATGTAGATGCTCACATCCTTCTCCACGAGTGCATTCAGTAGTAGATCAGTCCTCTTCTGCAGCTTCGCCCATGATTTGAGCATGGTGGAGGGAGGGGCGAGGAGGGAGGAAGTCCACTCTCCCAGACTGGATACGATCTGCATGGGGGAGAGGTTACTACTATGACGGTCACTCTCTTCTATAAGAAATTTCGACGTCCCTTCGCCCACTCCTTCTCTCTCCTACCCCTGACTGACCTCTCCTGCGAGTAGAAGTCTGGCGAAGTGTTTGTACATGAGTATGTTCATGGGAATGGGTCTGCGTGTCTTCGGGAGGGGCCATCGATGGGGGCCGAAGGAGACGGAGACTGACTCCACCACTGCATCCTGCTCGCTGTCGAATCTGACAGCACCGCCATTACCCCTCACTCTACATTGTCTTACAACAAAATAGCAAAACAGAAATGAGTTAAATAAATAATCACATTTTTAAATGTAAACATCAATGAATATAAAATAATTCAGTAAAATTATTATAATTAAAATGATATTGAAGAGTAAGACGGGGAAGGGGATGGCTCACGTGGGTTCTTCATCCTTCTCTGCTTCTCCGTAATGGCAGAATGGCTCGGCCAATCTCAGCAGCCACTCCCCCTCCACTGCACTCACTGACTGCATGCACTTCCTCTCGTTGATCTGAGGGAGAGACACTATACCATCCATTCCCCAGTATGCACACCGGTTCACAAAGGAACTGATTATATTCTTTGGGATATAATGATGGAATGCCACTGATGTAAATCTCTTCCAGATCCATTGCCCATGGTCTCCTTCTCTCACCTGGACGATCTCCTGGAATACGACCCAGTCTGGCTCCTCCTTGTACAGCATCGAAGAGACGTCGATGAACACGTAGTCCTGATTAGCACCAAATGTATCTAACTTTCAAAGACATCGGTATTGATTACGACTGCATACTCCAATCTTGCTAATACAACCACAATCAAAACACAGTTGAATGGGTGGCACAATGAGTGGGTGGTGATGGTACCTCGAGAGTCTGTATCTGGTAGGCTCCCTTGGGTATCTCTTCGTTCCCTCCGACCATCGATCGATCGACTCTCCTCGCTATTCGATCAGCCAGTCCACAGCAGACCATCTGTCTGCAAGTGCTCTCCCCTCTCCTCCTCTCCTCTCCTCCCTCACCTGAGTAGATCTGCTTCTCTGTCATTGGGGGGTCTCAGATGCTGATCACAGACGGCGTCAGCCTGCGACGAGAACGAAGTGTTCACCACATTCGTCAACTGCACGCGCAGCTTACGAACCTGAACAGGATGCCGTTGATTAGTCATATCTATTTGCTACTTTAAACCACAACATGATGGCACAATGAATGGGTACCTCGTGCATGGCCTTCGCTCGAATCCCCATCTTCGCGCATGCGACTGGATCCAACTGAAGATTAAGATAAGTGAGGGAGTCAAGAGTATTATATTTAAACTCATTTACATAAACCAATGTATCAGAATTGAACAACAATTCAAGTATCTTCGACTCTTCACTGAAAGGAGGGAGTACCTGCACTTTCTCGCTCTCGGTGACTGCCCTCATGAGAACGAGGAGATCTCCCAATCTCCTCGACGGCCCCTTCCCCACCCACACTCGACGCTGACGAAGCACCTTCAAGGGATCAATCATGCAATGGAGGGCAGGTCAATCTCCTACCGTAGTCATCATCCCCTTCGTCTCTTCATCGTTGTTCCCTCGAAGGGAAGAGACGGCAACCAGAGGTTCACGCACTCAAATCACTATTATTACCACTCCCTAGTCTTCGGAGAACCGAATTGAACGAAGAATGAAAGAGGAAAGGAAGAGACGCGGGAGTACCCGAAAGGACAGAGACGAGTTGGATTGCGAAGGGAAGCAGATTCTGTTGATGGGCCAGTGCAAGGATCTGAAGAACATTCCAAGTATTGTTAACTATCATTGTGGACGAAACATTAGATTGCTTTTCCACCCGTGGAAACTGCACGAACCTTTGCATACGAGGGTGAGAGAGGGAATGTAATGAGAGTCTTCCCCAGTGGAGAGATTCGAGACTGCAGTTCCCCTGTCTGCAATACACCTTTGCTTGACTAATTTGTGTTATTGATAAGTATACGGCCTCTGATTCTTCGGATCCCTTGAGAGACTGACCTTGGCATTCTTGCCCACATCGAGTGCCCCCATGAGTACGAGTCTCTTCTCCGCTGCTTCGAGTGAATCACAAGGAGGAGTCGATGGGAACGGGAAATTTACCACCTGCAGAGATCATCGAGAGGAAATGTGAATGGAGAGAAGGAGACGGGGTGAGACTCACTTTAATGATGTTCATGCTCTTCAGCTGGAGTACCAATTGATCCGCCGGTTTGTCCATGATCTCTGGTCGGGAGAATTTGGAGAATTCGGAGAAGACTGCGGATGAGTAGAGTCTGGAATGATTCCTCCCCTCGATGGAAGGCCTTCCTCTTCACTCGCCTGTAAGCATGGCCTGGTCCGGTTCTTCCTGCTCTTCCCGCCCTCTGATCTGCCGATGCTTGAGAGACTCGGGCGACCACGAATTGAGAGACGCCCGTCACGGGGTCGAACAGACGTCTGCATCGATACCATTCGCCCCAGTCTACAGCAGAGAACGCATCCAAGCGGTAGAAAATAATAACAAGTGGAATGATCACAATTTGATTAATAAAATTGAAAAATCGTACCTCTTTTCGTATCCCGAATCGAGTACATACTTCACTCCGGGAATAGTGAGCGATGTCTCAGCCACATTCGTCGCGATCACACATAATCTGAGAGTTGGCTACTTTTCCAACATTTAAATTAATGGTAGGCATAGTGAGATTGCAATGCACAAAAAATGAATAATGAATTAGCACACATGTTGACCCTTGAGTTGTACCTGGTTCCCTCTGACCCTTGAGTTGTACCTGGTTCCCTCTGGCCCTTGAGTTGTACCTGGTTCCCTCTGACCCTTGAGTTGTACCTGGTTCCCTCTGGCCCTTGAGTTGTACCTGGTTCCCTCTGGCCCTTGAGTTGTACCTGGTTCCCTCTGGCGGGTCGTCGAATACTCTTCTCTGCTCTGCTGATGAGAGCAAGGAGTAGAGAGGTAGACAGAAGAGAGGCTGACAATTGGGAGGGGGCGGGGCTAGAGGAGTCGCCTCAAGAGAACCATCTCATTCATTGGCAACAGCCATCGAGAGCATAATAGTAGGTGTGAACAGATAATAATAGGTTGGTAAGAAAGTTCTGTCGCGTCTCTCGTATTTTACATTTTGGTTTATCTTACCCTTCAAAGTTGATCAATCTTCATACGATCTTCAGTAGTCTAATAGTGCTTGGTTACTCTTTCTAGAAAACGTTATCACAGTATTCTCCAATTACTAATTCTGGCATAGTGGATTGCCAAATTCAGCGAAATTGATGAAAAACCCTATTTTTTATTTGCTCATAGTTGAAAGAAGAATTGTGATATGGGTATAACTAACATGCTGTTGTAGAGTGCAACACGTGGGCATGTTTTATGTTGCATAACAATAAGAAAGACCCATTATGCCAACTTGGGATCAGCGCTAATTCTGAAAATTTCACTGAATTGAATTTTGTTGTTAAGCATTTCTCATCCCTGAAGATTTAGCTATTGATCCAGTAAGCTCAATTGTAGTGAGTAGTGAAGTACTCGGTATGATTAGTGTTTACCTTAAATTGGACAGTGGTGCACCTAACCGTTCGTAAGCTACAGTTTTTCAAAGATGAAACCGAAAACTGTTCTTTGAAGTCAGCATTTTTTGCAATCTACAGCTTCCCACACATATCGAATGCCGGATGGTATGTGATAATATGGATGTACAACTCTAGTGTTATCACCCTTCAAAGCAGTAGAAGCAATCGGTAGCTCTTATTCAAACGGCTGAGTTCAAAAAAATACACCATAAAATCGTCATTTTCGGAATTTTTGAGATTTTATTTATTTACTCGCTTTATATGCGAAATAGAATCGACTTAAACCTGTTGACGTATACTACTTACATCACTTCACCTTATGTTAAATTGAATTTCCAGACAATTTATTCATTCAAGAAAAAATGGAAAAATAGTACGCGACAGAACTTTCTTACCAACCTAATATGTGTGATCTGTGAGTGATACAGACCTCCTCCTCTCCTTCTCCCTCTTCCTCTTCACTCTCATCTCCATCCCATGCATCTGCTCCCTCCTCTTCTCCATCTCTCCCCGTCTCTTCCTCTTCTTCTTCCTTCTCTTCCCTTCGAGACGGACCACTCCCACGACGAGCCAGTTCCTGAGCAACCATTATTATCACCATCTACTCAACACTTTTTATTGAGGATAAAATGAGGTGGTTCTATACGCTATTTCGTCGAATGATAAACTTCCGGATGATAACAAAAAATTGTACCCTTCTGCAGTTTTTTTTTCAGAGAAAACTCCTTGACAGTGTGGGAGCATACTGTGAAAATCCTACAGAAGGGTACATTTTTGGTTATCATCCGGAAGGTCCGACGGTGATTATCTGACATAGTGCAAAATTTTGTATACCTCAAGGGTAGCAGTGGCTGCTTCCTCTTCCTTCTTCTTCATCCATTTCTTCCCTCCTCTCACTACCTTCTCCCCATCTCGCATCTCCTCGTATTTGACCTCAAGTGGCCATGAATAACTACAGTAAGAGAGCAGTGATTGGTTAGCAGACAACTAACGGGGTATCTCTCTTGCAGTTTCTTCATCAATAACTGGACGTCCTTCTGTCCCGGGACGAAGATGAGTATTCCTCCTTCGGGAAGAGTCTCGTGGATACGACACGCCTACAGGGATTAGTTATCAACGAAGATATAAGTAATGCTATCGTACCTTTCTGAAGGCGGCCACCATGAAATCCTGGGGAGTTTTCCTGTCGAAGTGAATGGTGACAGGAAACTGACGTGCTTCAGCCTTCAGAACACGAGGAGGACCCGCAGGGAAAAGACTGAATATCGAGAATATTTTCAATTGTAACGGAAAGCGCTAGCAATATCATTAAGAATTATCGTAAAGGAATTGGCTAAATAAACGCAGAAACGGTAGGAGGAAGGATCTAACCGTCTCCGCAGGAAGTCATCCAATCGGAGAGTCGCACTCATTATCACTAGTTTGAGAGGAATCTGAGTCTTCGCTCTGAAAGAGAATGTTTCCCACCGTGTACTCACCACATCAAATAGATTGATGTTGTTCACGCATCAACTAGACAGGGAGAGAGTGTCACCTCATGGGGGCGACTCTGGAGAGTAGTCCGATGAGGACATCCGAGTAGAGAGATCTCTCGTGCGCCTCATCGATCACAATGACCGAGTACCTGAAGGAAAAAGAGATTCCCCCCTTCTCCCTCTCTTGGTAGATTGAAATGAGTGGTGTCTTCTCACTTGGAGAGGGAGATATCAGTGCTCATCTCCTTCATCAGAACTCCGTCAGTCATGAAGAGAATCTTCGTCTTCTCGTTCTTCGTCCCCTCGTATCGGATCTGCACTCAAGAGGAGTTAAACATCACCAATTTGAGATGTGCCCATTGAAAATTACAGTGATCGAAGGAGTAGGCTACGAAGATCTTTAAAAAGTGGATATGCATTTGAATATTGAAAACAAATCACTGAAAATTATCAATCAAATTTAAACCAAATTCAATTAATAATGGGGACGTTTTTAAATTATAGTTCCAGAGTCTAGGAACAGGCCATCTATTGATGTTTTAGAGCGCTATTTCAAGGGTTGGAAGGCGACGCACCTGATACGAGACTGCTTGGGTGTCTCCCAACTCCTCCCCCACTCTCCTCGCCATGGACACTGCTGCCACTCGTCGTGGCTCAGTCACTCCGATCAATTTACCCTCCGTACAGTATCCAGCCTGCAATGAGACGACTCTATATTGGGGAAGAAAGGGATCAATGTACCTCATATAGCATCTGTGGAATCTGGGTCGTCTTCCCCGATCCCGTCTCTCCACAAACAATCACTGACTGCAATACAGATTACGATAACGATATAAATAGGAAAATATTTATTTTCGAGCAATAAATTGGCACTGACCACATTCTCATTAATAGCCTCCACAATAGTTTGCTCTTCTCCGAAAATAGGAAGGTTCTGTCTCGATTCTTGGATCTTCTCTTCTCTATTCACAATCACGGGAATTCGCTTCCATCCAGAGGAGACTGTGGGTGCAGGCACATGGGGAATCTGAACGAGAGCTACTCACTCTTCCATTCCAATGATCAATAGAAGGAAGCCTGCCTGAATATCAGGGTCCTCGTCTTCCGGTCTATCGATCCTCTTGTACTCCGTCACTTTACTCGCTTCTTCAGTCTTCTCTATCTCCTTCTCCTCCTTCACCTCCTCTTTTTCTTCTTCCGCTTCTCCCTCCTTCAAATATTGTTAATCGAAATAAGCCAAATTCATCAATATACATTTCCTCGATCATTAACGTCTTTTTGGGGAATCAGTGTGTATCTAGCAGCTTTAAAGGCGTTTAAAAGCAATGCACAGTCCTCTAATTTCTCAACTCCTCTCACTAGCGGCCATCTCACGCAGTCACTCGAACTGTAATCTGCTAGCACAACAGGCAGAATTCGAGGGAATGCATCCCTTATCTAACTTACATAACTATATTAATTTCTCTTATTGAGAATAAATATCGTGACGTATTCTTTTCTCACCTCATCCTCTTCCTCGTGTGCCTCAGTGGTCTCTTCTTCTCCTTCTTCTTCTTCCTCCTCCTCATCCGATCCAGAGTCCGTCTCGTAATAATTCTCTTGCACTGCAGCTTTGTTGTGCAGTGTGTGCCGTAGTTTGACCTTGTGAGGTCGTTGAACCACCGAAGCATCCACTTCCTCCGTCACTCTACAATACAAATATATATATATATATATATATATATAATAAAATAAATGAATAAGAACCTGCTCTTCTTCACTTTGTCCTGTCTGTGAGCAGTCGATGCAAGAACCTCAATGGATTTGATCGTTGAAGATTAATTAAGGAGTCATTTGAACCTTGCCAACTCGCAACCACTTCTACGACATCGCCATGCTATCACGTATATCTTTACATACGTTGTAAGTCGCAAAGCACAGAGAGTGCACCTTTGAGTTCAGAGGACTCCAGCTTTTTGCAAAACCTATTTCATAGCGATGATGTAATTTAAAGTTTTGTTTACTCCTAAGAAATGGTTGGAGATATCAGATAAGAAAGAGAACTTACCTCCAGTTTCTTGTCATCCAAGCGATACTGACTGAGTTGTGCAAGAAGATCTTCTTGCTACAATAAATAGGGTGTTATTAATCGTTAATCGAACAATCTTTAACATGTGGAACTTACAGTTTCCTTCTTTTTCTTCTTCTCCGCGATCTGCTTCAACTTCTTCAGCTTCGTCTTACTTACTTTCGCTTCCCTTTTTTCTTTCACGAGATTCTTACGCTCTGGAGGCTTCTCCTTAACAAAGAAATTAAACGGAAATAATAGGGAATTGCTAACAACAGATTTCTTCTCAGTCTTGAGCTTCTTCGCAGCTGGTTCGATGATGAGAGCATTTGAGCCAGTCCATGCTCCATACTCATCATCAACTTCGATGATCTGAAGGCAGTTAAGTGGGTTTATATAAGGAGTGAAAAACGAACCGGCGCTTTCGATGTAGAATTTTTGTCTACTCCACTTTTTCGCTTCGGCTTCTTAGAGGACATGGCCAATCTGAACAAGTAAATGATACAGTGAAACGCGAGCAGGCTCATTAGGTAATTAACAGATACGTTGAATGGAAAACTGACTATAGATCCGAGAAAAAATCAATAAAGATATAATTTTGAAGAAAGAAAGAATACGGTAAATTTTGCAAAATTAAATTCCAATTGCCAATTAATTTATTTCCAAAAATAAATATTTTCTTTTGTTAATATAAGTTATCATACGTTGATAAACAATAACTACGCATTGTCTTGCTAAAATAAACTAATTGTACAAACATGCACTAAATCTCTGAATTTATGGAATCATGTCTCTGACCGGCGATATGCTCCACTTGACCCTTCACGCGTCATGCGCGTTCGCGTTCTCCTTTTGAAATTTCTCGCTTTTGTTAATTGCTAATTATTATATCGCGTATTTTTTCTTGCCCCTTTATTTCATGGCTATTCGAAAGTCCATTCATCCTTTTCCATTTGCAAACTAATCTATTCATTATCTATAATTGTAAACAATTATATCGTGTAGGCCAATATTGACCACTTTTACAGGTAGTTAATATGATGCAGCAGCGTGGAATGCCCATGCAGGGACGCTTTCCCCCAAATACGCCTCAGCATGGAACACCGCAACAGGCTGCAGGTACCCGTTCTCTTCTCTTCCATAGTCAATGCTTGGTTGAGCGATGCGACAGCGTCAGATGCCCAATCAAATGGTGCATGGAGGCACTCCCATGAACATGCAGCAGCAACACCAACAGCAGGTCAGTCCCTCCCTTCTCCTCTATTTCATGGGTATTACTCAGGCTGCGGCTGCAGCCCGTCAGCAGCAAATGGCCCGCAAGAAGAAGAGATACGCTGACAAACTGGTTCCTCCATCGGTTTGTTTCTCCACCTCGCATTCGTTCTATTTACATCTATAATTTTATTAAGTTATGATGGTTTTATAATGATTTTATCTTTAAAATGTATATATTTGAGGTTCGCGAACTCGTGCCGGAATCTCAAGCGTACATGGATTTGCTCGCATTTGAGCAAAAGCTGGATTCGACGATCATGAGGAAGAAACTAGACATTCAGGTTTGATATATGGTGTTTCTGTTTGTTGGATGGGAAAAAAACTAGCCCAGATGTAGGTCCTATAGGTCCTTTGGGCAATTGTTGCTTCTATTTCTATTTCTTATTGTATAAACCATAGATTTCGTGCCCAACTTGATGAATTCCTTTCTTTTATTTCTTTTATTTTTAATGTTCATATTTGATATTAGTTCTCTATTAGTATAAATTATTCTTGTTTCAGGAGGCTCTTAAACGTCCTCTGAAGATGAAGAAGCGACTCCGTATCTACATCTCGCACACTTTCACTCCCGGAAAGGAACCCGAGAAGGTATGCTACATAATTATTTTCATTATTTGCTATTTCTGGGGTGTATTTTTTATCTATATATATATATATATTTTTAAAAATTTATGAACACACTAATCAATTGTCAGGAAGGAGATGAGGCGGCAGTTCCGATGTGGGAGTTGCGAGTGGAGGGAAGACTACTCGATGAGACTGCTGCCAATGGAGCTGCTCCCGCTCCCGTTAGTTTCTCTCCATTACCTTCTCGTTTCAATGAATTGAAGATATGTTCCGACTTGAATTTACCAAAGCAATTATTTCCAGACGGCGAATCGAGGTAATCCCCCCGTTAAGAGGAAGTTCAGTTCCTTCTTCAAGTCACTCGTCATTGAGCTGGACAAGGTTAATATTTCATTTTCAGAACGATATGTTCACCCCTCATGTTATGACTATTAACTTAGTATTTAGGATATCTACGGCCCTGACAATCATCTGGTCGAGTGGCACAGAACTCCCCAGACGAATGAGACTGACGGATTCCAGGTTTGATGCCTAGCAATATCTTCCTAATTTATCCTTATTATTTGACTATCCTTTCAATGATGTTTTGTAGGTGAAGAGACCGGGGGACAAGCCAGTGACTGCGAAGATCATGCTGCTGCTGGACTACCAGCCGATGAGATTCAAGCTGCATCCCAGACTCGCCAAGGTGAGAGACACCATCTCAGTACTTGTTTATGCAAGTGGGAATGGCAGTTGTTGGGATTCGCGTGTGACACTCGTCCGAAGATAGTCGAGGCACTCTGGCAGTACATCAAGACTCACAGTCTACAGGTTGGTCTATCCCGCTTGTACTATCATAGTTGCTTGTTTGTTCGGAAGCCCGCAAGTAGTAGCAAAGGAATATATGGTAATGGCAGGACGCGACTGATCGGGACGTGATCAACTGTGATAGATATCTGCAAGAGATCTTCATGACTCCCAAGATGAGATTCATGGAGATCCCGCAGAGACTGCATCCTCTACTGCAGCAGCCTGACCATCTCGTGAGTTGAGAGCTCTGCCATACCGAGTATTTTTATTCCTTTTCAAAATATTTCTTACAGACTCTCCATCATACGATCGAACAAAGCGAAGGGAATGAGAAAAATACGGCGTGCTATGATATCGAAGTAGAGGTTTGTAACAGTGTGCTTTTATTAGTGGGAAAAAATGTACATTGCCTAGTGTCACATCACATTGTTGGTTTAATGTAGATGTGATTGTGAGTGCGATTAGCTGGTGACTCCCTCTTTCTCTTTCTCTTCTCAGGTGGACGATCCGATCAAGGCACACATGACTTCCTTCATGACTGCACAGACTCACGTGCAGGACATCGGAGCACTCGACCAGAAGATATACGATATCGTAGACCAAGTGAGCACGGGCAGACTTACTTTAGATCGAATTATTATTATTAACTATGTTAGTTCTGTTGAAGATACTTTTGAAACGGTTTATTTTGCAAATATTCATTGTAGCAATGTATTTAGATAAACGAGTGGAAGACTCGTCGTGACTTCTACGTTCGATTCTCCGATTCTCCGCATGAGTTCATTCAAGAATGGCTCATTTCACAAGCTCAAGATCTCAAGGTCAGCAGATGCACTACTATTATGAGGGAAAGGAATGAAGATGATTGGTGTTTCTTATCTGCATATATCCGTGTCCATGATGAATATTGCAGGGAATGTCGGAGTACGGGGGAGAGGGAGAGATCGAGAGGAAGGCTGACTACTACTTCCAGCCTACTGTCCAGGTATACCACTCACTGTGGAAAATTTATTTATTTCTTCAATCTTCAATCTTTCCGTTGGCTGTTGTTGGACTTTAGGCCCCTATCAATAATAGGGGACTAAAGTGCAATCGTCATCATATTTATTGGGAATGGGTAAAATGTGCGGCGATCTATAATGTATTCCATTGTAGGAGGGAGTCTTCCGATACATCTATCAGCGAGTGCAACAGAAGAGAGCAGAATTAGAACAATCGCTTGGGGTGCGGAACAATTAAGAAATTAATCAATACTTCTAAGTACCTCCTCGTCCACCATATGCAGAGGCTAAACGGTACTCAATTGATCTCTCTTTGCTTGCAATGTTCATACTGTTCAATAACTTATTACTATATTTGAAGTCATTCTTACTGTAGTCAATGGTCTCTCTATTTATATTCATGGTTGTCAACTTTAGATCTTAACATTTATCTGATAAATATTGAGTATATCCCCTATCCACATCTCTTGTCCATCCCATCTGATCACTCAATGTTTGTTCAATAACTTCACAGTTAAATCAACAACTCATAATACGCCCCTTTGTATGCTAACAACGATAAACTTCTAACTAATTTATTAGTGGACGAGTTCAATTGAACGTTTGTATCGTCTCGATCTATCTTGAAGTGGACGGCTCAAGTTGTAAATGCTTGATCCGATGCAATTGGTTGTTTGCTTCTCACCATCTGGGATGACTCGCCTCTCTCACGTTGTATGCAGTGGCCAGCCGGTCTCTAGCCACTCGATGTACTTTGAGTGAGTGAGAGAATGAAGGAGGGAATTACACTGGCGGGCTCCCGAGGGGAGAGAAGCAGACAGTTGACGTACCCGAGGAGAGATCCGCTTTTTGTCTTTCCGGTCAGTGTGGGTGTCATCGAAGTGAGAGAGCATTGAGTGTGATCCCCCTCCCCCCACGGATTATCTACTGCTTCTTTCTTACTGCAGAATGCATTGGCCAGTGACTGCTAGAGATTATACGGTCGTTAGCGAAGGTGATTAGTAGTGCAGATGCTTCAGTATGAGATTTTGTGAGGGGCTTCGCTTTTCCTCGCTTTCCCTTCTTTCATCGTGAATGTATTCGAAGATTGGAGGGAAAGAGTAAATGTTGCGCGATCTAAATCCATCTACGAATCATTGGTAGATGGAATGATTCCTCGTTGAGTCTACGTCTTCTGCCCATTCAATCTCCTCTTCCTCTTCCCTTCCAATCATATTTCGCATCGTTAAATCTCCTCTCCCTGCTTGGTCTCGTAATTCGAATGTTTTCCATCCTCGGAATTCCTCGCCCTACAGTCAGTCTTCTCTCCTCACTCTCCTACATTCGTCCCATTCTCTTTCCTCGCCATTCCTTCTTTTTGAGATTAATCAGTGCTCCTGTTCAGATATCTCCTTAACCCGCCCACTCCTCCCCTTCCATCAGCCCTTCTATATCTCTCCCTCATGTCTTCTTCACTTCTTCCTTCTCCGTCCACACTCAACGATGAGGGTGAGCTTGCATCCAAATTAAGACTACTCGAAGATGTTATGCAGATTGAATTCGAATCAATCCCTTAGTGATCAATCTGAATACAGCCGTACAATCTTCTAGGATTAAAGTTACCGGACGAGGACAAAATTGATCCCCTATTTTTTGTCCTCCATCGAATAGCCGATGGCTGAATTAGTTGAGAATGAATATACAAAAATGCTAAAAATCAATAATAGCCTCAAGGGAAAGCCGGAAATGATCAGCGTAATCCCGCACTCTCTCACTTTTGCATACTCTCTCGTACACTCGACCAGATCAGGGTCAGATCAGGGTTTCGTCCTCGTCCGGTAACTTTAAGATGATCGCCTTGGCATAAACAGACACACTGATATTTGAGTGGTGAAGACTTCAGCTCAATATTTAGTGTACTAATGAGAAAAGTGAATGATGGGAATGATATCTCTTCTCTTCGAGTCTCCACTTTTTAGGAGGAGAGAGTGACTCGGGAGTGGTGAGCTGCTCTCCCTCTTCATCTTCCTCCCCTTCCTCCTCCATGATCACTCTCAACACTCCCAATGAAGGACCATCCACTCCCAATAATGGTCAGCACTCCTATCATGCTTACTTTGAAATGTTGATTGGGGGTTAATAATGTGTTTGATTGCTTTTTCTGAAATATTTAAATTTGTTGGTTCATTTCTTATTCTCTCTAGAAAACTATGGGTTTCTAGTGAATAACAACTTTATTACTTTTTCCTCGAACACTTTTTTTATTAGAATATTCCTCGATATTTGCAGTTGGAAGATAGAGAGAGGGAAGGAAGGTCTTTCCATTGATATCCGAATGGATGAGTGATTCTTACCTTCTCCTTAGCCCTCTCTAGGGAGTTTCCATCATTCTCATAATCATTCTCATTATCCCCTCCCTCTTCCTCTTCAACCATCTCTTCCTCCTTTGAATGACTGTAGACTGTGAATGTCTACTTATTGTTAATTCTTGGGATCTCTGGTATGGCAGAGTGCCCTTCTCTCCTTCCCTTCTACCCATTAATTGAGGTGGAAGCCTTCTCAAGTTCTCCTTGTATCTTCTCTCTATCTACGACCCTTCGTTCTCTCCTCTCCTTCCTCTGCTGAATACTCATCTAATTTGATCGCCAAGACACTTCAGCCCATTCTTTCTCCTCTCTTTGCCACAGAAACCTCGCTGTCTTCATTCTGCTCCCATTCACTATTTCAACTCTTCCTATTCACAGAAATAAAATTGGGTGTTTAGATGCTGCTTCTAGTCCAGATATTCTCTTGATAGATCTCAATCCGCCTCATATCACTCCAATCTCTTCAATCATGAATTCATTGGTTTTTCCTCGATGTCTGCAGTCTGCTTATCTCAACTCTCGATCGTTCGACTTGAGTCGAATCCCTCTTCCTTTTCCTTCTCTCGATTCACCTTCACATCCATCCAATTCCCCCCTCAGAACACCCAACAAATGCCGATTACTGATTGATGGCGGAAGGTGATAGTGAGGAAGAGAGAGAGAGAGAGAGAGAGAGAGGCTTGTTCCCATCAGCCGTGCAATTGAGGGATGGCAGGGGTTGTTTAGTGTGAGTTGATTCCTCTTCCTCTCCATTCCTTCTCTCTTTAATTTCTTCCTTTTCTCACCTCGAGAGTATTCACATTCCCATCATTCGCACTCATTATCGGAGGTTTCGTAGAAGGAGGAGAAGGAGTCGGCACTTTCCTACTTCCGCGCCAGGCTCCTCCCCCTTCCCTCCCTTCGCGCTCTCTGACCCGCCTCTCCCCCCTCCCCTCTTGCCCGCCCCTCGTCCCTCCCCCTCCCTCGTCGCGCGACCCTCGCTCCCCTGCCCGAGAGGAGAGCACTCCCCCCCCTCCCCTCTCTCGCTCCTCCACCCCTTTCGGGGTGCAGCCTGGTTCCACCCCCTCCCGCCCCCCTTGAGGGCGGGATCAAGGGGGGCGGTGCCTGGCGCGGAGCTAGGAAAGTCCCAAGGAGTCTCTCCCAAACTCTTCAGCTTTTTGCCGTAAAGCGGCTTATGTTTGCACAGGTGTTTTCTACTTTACTTTGTCTATCTTATCCAAATGGAGATGCATGGATGCTTACACAGTGACTACTCATGTGTATCTAATGATGAGGAGATCTCTTCTTATTTATCTCCGATCCTTCGTACTCTGATCAGTTTACTCTTCGTGATACTCTTCATTTCATGCTGCCTCTATCTCTCTCTCTTCCCTCCTTCCTCCCCTCCCCTCATCTCCACTCCCTTCAGTTTCATATTTCGTGTGTGCATGCGAGCATTCCTCTTCATTTTCCTCTTCCTACTCTTCACTTTTCTTCATCCTTCCCTCTTCATCCCATCTACTCTCTTCCTTCCTACTCTACAATCTAGTCAAAATTACATATCAACATCTTCCTCCTATATTATTTCTGATCCTAATCTACGGTATGCTCTACAGTACTCCTCCTTCCTTCTCCTCTCCTCTTCTTCTTCTACTGCACGCACCTGCATCCTCTTCCTTCTGCTCTCTTCTCTAATGACATGTACTCACTCTCTCTCCCATTCCTTCCTTCCTCTCAGATATAGATGGATCTCGTAGATATGGAGACGGATATGATGGAGAAACAAGGGAGTGCATGAGAGGGAGAAGAACACTCCCTTCTAGGAAGAAGAATGGAGGATTGATGAGTGGATGATATCTCTCCTCCCGCACTCCTCACTCCTCCTCACTCCTCTCACCATGAGATGGATGTGAATGAAGTGTGGTGTGGATGACATAGTGGATGTCCTTGTCTTCCCTTCCCTTCCCCTCTTCTCTCCTCCTCTCTATCTGCAGCAGCCTTCTCCTATCACTCAGTCTCAGTCCCGTAGGGGGAAGTGTTGCAGCCCCAGTGGGAAGAGGTTCCCCCTCCCTCTCCCTTCCTCTCCCTTCTCTTCTCCACTGATCAGGAAGGTGATCCTTGCTCTTCTTCTCTCTCATTCCTCAATTTGAATGTCCATTTCTTGGTAGTTTGCAGACGTTGAAGTGGGGGAGGGATGAATCCCCTGGTGGTAGTAAAGAGAGAGGGAATGAGGAGAGGAGTGGACAATGATCTGAAGAGTGGAAGAGAAGCAGTCGAGAGAGAGAGAGAGAGAGAGAGAGAGGCGTCATTCCACTCATTCCCATCTCCTGTCCTTCAATTGGAAGGAGGACTGGGATGGGAAGTGATCGAACTGCTTCTTTCTCTCCCTTCGATGGAGATTCATTCGACGCCTCCTCAATTTCCGTCACTTATTCTTCGTCAACCTTCCTTTCCATTTCGCTCACATCGAATTATCCTTCTCCCTCTATACTCTTTCCCGCCTACTCATTCTCCCCTCTCACTATACAGTGATTGGAAGGGTCTTCTGAATTAGACGATGACAGAGGACAGAAGATCAAAGATGATAGGTAGAGGGAAGTAATGGTCGTCTCGTGGTGCAGAGGGACTGAGGGAGGGAGAGAATGGGGATGGTAGTCAGGGGAGATGGAAGAGAGAGGAGGAGGGCAGGAAGCACGCGCCAAGACGCCCTCACCTATCCTCCAGAAACACTCGAATTATGACAATGTTTTGCATTGAATCGTAGAATATTCGCAACTTATCTATTTTATCGTTGATGAAATATCCCTGCAAGGCTTGCACTCTCTCTCCCTCTCTCTCTTACTAGGATGGTGTGGGAGCTCTTCGCCCACTCTATTATTGTGTCCATCTCCCTACTAACTTCCCTCTTCCTCTCCACAGTACCGATGGGATGAAGAGTGGGATGCCTCCGTGTCTCCTTTCCCATTCCTCCCATCTCGTCAGAGGGGGGGGGGGGGGAGTCTGAATCTGTCCGTGGCAGTCGATGCTTTCTTCCCCCCATCACAATCCCTGTTTTGGATAGTCTTATCACCCAATGGTCTTTCCATTCAGATAAGAGGAGGGTATATTGTGAACTCGTCCATCCATGCCCCCCCCCCTCCCCCCGTTGTCCCCTCCCTCAGATTCCTCCGTTGGATTCATTCCCATTTCTCTCCTTCTCCGATCGTAGCGAAAGGGGGGAAGGAATGGGCAATGGGAAGCGAAAGTCGACTGCCATACTTCGAGGAATTAATATCTGAATGAGTGGACGAATTTCTTCCTCATTCTTTTCTTTGCCTGCTCAGCCACTGATTTATGTGATGGGAATGGATGGAGTGAGGGGAGAAACGTACTTACTCACTCAATGAAGCCTCTCCTTCTGCAGAGAAGCTCAATCCACGAATGTTCACTTCGCAATCAACAGTGTTATGATTATTTATTATTTTCTGGATGATCACTTGGACTTGAATAGGTGATCTATCATGAGACGCATCCTTTTCGTCTTCCTTCTTCTCTTCTTCACTCCGTCAGTTAATTCCTCTCCTCTTCCTTCTTCCCCTCACGTTCATTATGCATTCTTTGACTCGCGGAATTAATGAAAGAAGTGAAGAAGATTCGCAAGAGAGAGAGAGAGAGAGAGTGAGAAGGGTAGGGAGAGGAATGAGTAGATGGTCCTTCTAGGGTTTGTGTAGCTTGATTCTCTCCTCTCTGCTCCATCACCCATTCATTCTGTCCTTCGATCGGAATCATGGGTGCATCCGTAATTCCATCCTTCCATGGATTGTTTATGGGGCAATTGTGATTGAGAAGAGAAGTCTAGAGTGTTCAAGTACTTCTTCCTCTTCCACGGCAACTAATAATAGAGGGTGGGTAATCGTCGAGGAGAGGGGAGGGAAGGGCTTAGGGGGAATCAGACCAAGTAGAGACACTCCTTCTGACACCCCCCCCCTTCCCCCCTCCCCTCCTCCCTCCCCCTCCCCCTCCCCCCTCCCCGCTTCTCTCCATACATTTCCTTGCCGCGTTCTTCCGAGATTGATCTTTGCTCCTTGAGATGGCCACAATGCGATGTGTGGTCTGAGTGAGTTGGTCTCGTCGTGTCTCTCTGCATCCAAATCATCTCGAGACTCCTCCCCCGATGGACGATCCCCCAAGGACAAGAGTCAGTTACCGTCATAGTCTTATATCTAAAAGAGATGTGGAATAGTTGGGATGAAGGTGTTCATTATCGAATCAGACCTCACCATCATTGCAGAGTCGTTAGGAGAAGGTAGCAATGGATTGGGAGAGTGCAAGACAGTGCAGCCATTCTTCCGCAATTCACAGTTCTCCAATGTTCCTCCTACCATTCGATTCTACACCAAGGGAACGAAGGGTGAGTCGAGGGAGGTAGGGGGAAGGGGAGGGGAGGGATATCATGGATTGTAGTGACTAAGCCGACTCGTAAGATCTGTTCTCGTCTCGCCTGGTGTCACAACAGTCTCCTGCCCATCGTGATGAGACACAGTCTGGCAGCCAGCCATTTCAAGGTTGCCTTTTACTATTATTTCACTTTCTTTAATTAACTGAAATGATAAATTATTAAAGTTAGTATATTTTCGAAACGATGAAAATAAAAGGGCATAATGGTATTGGTGTCAGGTGGTGGAGGAGACTCATCAGTGGATTGGCTACTGGGGAAGGCATCTGAAGAGTGCAGACTACAGGAACATCCTCCCTCATCAGAAGGTATCCCCTCTCCATCCATCCATCCAGTTGGTGCATGCTGCATCCCAGTGTGAGTGGTCACTCGTCTCTTCAGGTGAATCACTACCCGGGTGCCTTCCACATCGGTCGAAAGGATCGACTCTGGACGCACGTCTCCGAGCAGGTTTGCCCCCTCCCCCCTCCCCTTCTCGCTCTGCTCTCATATTGAGTCTGGAAGACCCCGGTAGTTTCGTATTCCCTCTTGCTTATCTCCTCCCTCTGAAGATCGATCGATTCGGTGCGAAGGAGTACGGTATCGTGCCCCACACGTACATTCTGCCTCGAGAGACGGAAGCCCTCGAGGAGTATCTGGAGGAGAACCCCGAGGCACACGTCATCATCAAACCTGTTCGTTGCATATTTGATCATTTACGCTAGGCCATTGATATTTTTAGAAGAAGGAGGTCGGATAACAATTGGAATAGTAGAGTTCTCTCTAATCTCCCTCCCTTCAGCCTGCGTCAGCCCGTGGTACGGGGATCACAGTGACGAGGAAGATGAGGGAGATCAGACAGGATGCCCCTCTCATCGCACAACAGTCAGAAGCCCTCCCCCTCTCCCCTCTCTTTGACTCCGCCCCTTCAGATACATCTACCGACCCATGACCATCAATGGTACTAAATTCGACCTTCGTCTCTACGCGTACGTGCCGTGTCTGGATCCCCTGAGGGTGTATCTCTACGAGGAAGGACTCGTGCGATTCGCTACTGTCAAGTGAGCTCACCTCCGTCTATTTGCAACTCCATTGATTGGATCAATTTTGTATTAATTATTAATTTGTTCAGATACTCTAATTCGATGTCGACGATCTCTAACAAGTACATGCACCTCACGAATTACTCCATCAACAAGGTTTCTTTCCTGTTCTTACATCTTGAATACCGCCTTTCTCTAGTACTGCAATAGCTGGTAGTTCTCTGAGTATTGGATGTTTCTCTTCAGTTCGCAGATCGGGATGGGATCTCATCTGATCCCGTGCCCAAGTGGAGACTCAGTGAACTGTGGACTTATTTCGAGGAGAGGGGAATCGACAGCAAGAAGGTGAGCACCATTCCACTGTCGTCATCTTAATGATCTCTCTGTTCTCAGATTCTCTCATCGATCGAGGAGGTCATCGTGAAGGCATTCATCGCATGCGAGAAACACATTAGAGATCACATGCAGAAGCAGATCCATTCGGGGTGAGAGAAGGGGGAGGAGGTGGGGGGGGGGGGGGGCATGGTAACGCATTTCGAGGGATGAAACAGCAAACACAGCTAGTGTATCTTCTATTAAGGTTGCTCTTCCAGATACGTGTGTCACGAGTTGTTCGGCTTCGATATCCTCCTGGACGAGAAGGCGAGACCATGGCTGCTAGAGGTGATCTATTGAATGATCGATTGGATGATTCGATAGCTGAATGGTAGAATGGTGTAATCAGGTGAACATCTCTCCGTCTCTGCACTCGGGGACTCCCCTCGACTCGTCGGTGAAGGCTCCCCTGGCCAAAGATGTACTCAATATGGCTGGAATTTACATAACCAAGTGAGCACAGTCACCCAATCACCCAATCGATGCACGTTTGAAAGCCCAATTGATTATGAATGTGTTGAGTGGCCCCGTGGAGCAGTTCAAGACCTCTTCCGTGTACACTTCGAGACCTCGGAAGTGGCCGAAGAGTTCGAGACAGGTAGGAGAAGAAGCAGAGAGGATGGGGGAGATCATATCGATTGGAGTGATGAGATTAAGAGATTGCAGCTGGAGAAGGAGGAAGAGTGCAGGAATGCATACGCAGGAGAGGGAGCTCCCTCGAGTAGATTGACTGCCAGGTGAGAGGAGAGAGAGAGTGGGGGGATCAGACCATTTTCTGTGTAGACTCACCCCTGAAGACGTGCGCATTCTGGTTGAGTTCGAAGATGAGATGGAGAGGAAGGGAGATTTCCGACTGCTCTTCCCCACCAAGGACTCTCTCGACTACATGAAGTGAGTGCATTGAGGAAGTTGAGTGTGCTCATAGAGAGAATGATGGACATTTTAATTTCTATCGTATTTTGATAGATCTTAGTCGTAAAGTGAACACATTGTTAAAAATAGAGTGGATTAAGATTAGGTTGTGGTAGAGTGTGATGAATCTCCTTGAATCTTCTCGTTGAGATACTTCGTGGATGTCCCCTACGGGACTCTCCTCCTCCAGAGATGGCAACTGGAGCAGAAGAGAGGAAGGAGTGAGGGATTGGCCAGACTAGAGAGACTATGCAAAGAGGGAGTCGTGTTGCAGGAGGTCAGCGGGGAGGGGATACTGTAGATGGGATACCATACTCGTGTCTGAGAGTACCGTATCAATCAATGATCTCTGCAGGACGTGGACTCGTCCGATTCCGAGGTCTCCGATCCCTCGTCCGATGATGAAGGAGAAGACTCCGAAGAGGAAGTGTGATCATCGATCGATATCATTGTACCCTACCGTATCCCTGCCTTCAACTATCGCCTTCTGATTCGTATCGTGAAACAACTCTTTCAACAACGACGAACCTCATTCCTGGTGCTTGTATTACGTAGTATCCCTCCGTATCTCTCATTCGTACTCTCCCATTGGATGTACATTACTCGATTGCTCAACGAGATAGATGCAGGATCAGTTGAATTCTCTCCGAGTGCCTTGTTTCATTCATGCTTTCCCATTCGGTGCCCTTCCCTCACTCTATCACTCAGTCAGTTGAATCATTGCTAGGTTATCTTGTTATAGTTTACAATTCGCTAGATTTTGTTTTATTATCAGAACAGTCGTAATGAGAAATTTCGGTGAGGATAAAACGGATCAATGAGATGGCTGCAATGAGAGAAGAATGGGAGGGGGGAGAGGGGGGAGGGCTCAGAAGTGAGATTCCCTCGGTCGAGATCTTCTCTCCTCGTACTCATGCAGAGTGTACACTTCACGAGTCTGAACGAGCTATTCTAATGTGAGAAGAGAACGGAAGAGACTGGATGAATAATGAAAGGAAGTCTGACCTGTTGTCCAGTGGTGTTGGTGGTGGAAGGGGAGTGGACAGTGTAGGGAGAGTGGGGGGAGGATATAGGAGGACGAAACTCTTCCTCTGCTGGTGGAGGAGCAGCACACTCGGCTAGAGATATTACTTTTACTGGGAAGAATTTGTCGTTCGAATGGTATTCATATTAATCTGATCTCATGAAATGAATATTGCAACAAATACCTTTAGTATTGTTCTGCTTATTCTTTCTCTTCTTCATAACGGAGTAAATTGCTCCTGCAATGCAGCAACAACAGCACAGAAGGAGAAGAAGGAGAAGGATGATACCGAATATACTGAGAGATCAAAGATCGATTTGAGAGAGAAGGAAGATACTGACACAATTCCATCTCTGGGCTTCTGACAACATTGACCGTTTCCACAGCATTCGTAGTAGACGAAGAAATCAGGAGGAGGACAAGGTCTGAAGGAGAGAAGAAGGGAAGGAGATTGGAGAAGTGGAGGGATGAGGTACCTGGGAGCGCATCCTCTCATGTAGGGAGTGCAGCATACGACGTTGAAGATGGAAGTGGAATGGGAAGAGACGAAGGGAAGGAAGGAAAGAAGGAGAAGCAACTCCATCGAAGAGATGCGAAAATTGGATGGAGAGCAGAGGTGATTTGCCCCTTTCGCCATTCCCATTCAGTCTCCAGTATCGTATCATATCTGCCTGTCCCTCCTCTTCCTCTCTCTCTTCCTCCATCCCATTCAAGCCCAATGTGTACTCTACTCAACACAAAAAGTGGCTGACCAGTGAAGCTTGTCCCCCAAAGGAAGAGGACGAGAATGATTGGACAAGAGAGAGAAGGTGATCAGTGAGTCAGTCGAGAGCAGCTGAGAGGAAGGGAGGGATCATCACCACTCTCCTTACGCCAACATATATCATACTACTCCCATCACAGTTCTTAGATATTCAGCTATGCACACTACGGATAACAAATAAACACCTCAGGGCACGAATCTGAACATATGAAAACTCCAAGATTTAATATGCATATTTATATATCTATACATGCATATTTACGAAATTTCAACAAGTTTCTGGTACGACAAAATGTGCTGATCGACTCCAAATTTTAAAAAAAGTGTTAATTTCTTTATATATTTCCACTTCTTGCACTGTCGTCTTTCTAAGCCGACTCCTTTCTTATCATCTTCTAATCTGCTATAAACTCTCGCACTCGTTCTTTGTTCATTGTGCTGTCACACGAAATAATTTGAAACGATTTCATCTCCAATTCGGATTGATTTCAATCAACAAATGAGAATGTGCAATATTGAGAGCGATTGGGTAAGACTGGAATCAAATAGTGGAGAAGCAACGATATTCACGAATAATTGGCAAAATAATATTATGAATCAGAGTATTTTCTCAAACGAACGATGTGACCAGGAGAAATTGTGAGAATGACTAGTGAGTACATGGCTACACCTTCTTGTTCGTGTCAATACTATCTCATCTCCACTCTTGGCCTGGAGGGAGGGGTAGGTCACTCACTACTCCTCTTGGGGTGGTCGAGGGGTTCGAGGCATTTCAATGGAAGAGGGGGTCTCCAGAGGAGTCTCACACGGAGATACGATGATACGAGGCATCGAATCGTCCCCAGTGTGCACTTCGTATCTGATAAAGAGAAGGATAGAAGGGGAGGGAGATCAAAGATCACTCACTGGTCATCCACTGCGAATGCTGCCAATCTGGCCATTAGATCGAAGGAGCAAACGACGGGGGCCATCTCGTGAGTCTGTTCCCATCCTGAAGAGAAGAGGAGAGGAATGGCGAGGAGGAATGAGGGAGAATGAGAGGGAAGGGGACATACCGACTGGAGGAGAGCAGGGAGGGGAGATGAGGAACTGTTTCTCGAGAGGAGGAGGAAGGAGGAGTGGAGACGAATTGGGAAGGAGAACTCGCTGCAATCAAATTGTCAATAATTACACAATACATTTTTAAAAGAGTAATTTCTTCCTTCTCTCCCTCTCTCTCTCTCTTTCTCTCTCTCTTTTTGCTCCTTTGTTCCTTCACGTGAATCTATCTGATTATTTTTGTTTTGCATTCTCCAGCGTGAATTCACTTGAGTTTTGGATGGAGGGAGAGGAATGGAAGGGAGAGAAGGAAGGACTCTCAATCACTTCCTCATACTTCCAATGGAGATTTCTCTCCGAGCAGTCACCCACAACTAAGACTCTAATCCCTGTTGAAGAAGAATGAAAAAAGTTGGAATGCTATTCTAGGTCCACCTAACTTCTAGATCGAAAGGCCATTCAGACAGCTCAGTAATGATTTATGGGATGCGATAAGGTGGGATTCCATGCACACACTCCCCTCCCCCCTCCCCTCCCCCCCTCCCCGAGTGGAGGAGAGAGAGAGGGGGGGGGGAGGAGGGGGACAGGGGGGGGGGGGGGAACATAGTTATGCCTTCTCTTTCCCACACAACACCCATCTTCCCATTCATTGCACTTAGTACCTCTTTCTCTTCCCTTCATTCTCTTGGTAGGAATTCATGGAATGTCACATCTTTTCTTTTCGTGGGAAGAGAGCAAAGCGAGCCAAGTTTCGAGATTCCGAGTTGAAATTGGAGACTGATCAATGGGAGTCTCGTAATGAGAAGAAATTCGATTCCCCCCATGTCTTAGTTTGGACTGACGAAAGAGAAGTGAGAGAAGGCCCTTCTCTGCACCCTATTTAGAGGACATCCAGGCTAAATTTAGACCAGCTAACTGCTCCCTTGCTAAGTTCCTCCCCATTTGAAAGATCAAAAATCGACTTACGTGTGCAAAAAAAGCCTTGAGTTGCTGTCCATTGAAAGAGAGATGCTGCACTATCAACTTGGCCGTTGTCGCGTGCTCAGGAGATGCGAAGATGAGTCGAACTCGTCTGAAGAAGAGAGAGAGAGAGAGGAGAGGAGAGGGGGGAGGGGGATGGATGGATGGCCCCCGATCAGACGACAGTTTACATTGGGACGAGTCTACGTAGAAGAGTAATCGAGATTCGTGAGAGCATCTGATCGTTGAACTCTCGAGATGAGAAGAGGGAGAACTCTCCTTTCCCCTCTCCAATCTCCTCCTTCATCTCATTCAAACTCTCACTCTAAACACGAATGATGAATGGAGACGAACTTGAAAGACTTGAGAAAGTCGAAGTGGACGTTTTCCTCCACTTCAGTGAACAATCGGGAGAAGTTCGCACGCTGTTCGATGTTGTTGAAGACCTGCGATGAATGGATTCCTTCGATCCTCCCATCAGAGACAACCATTCCTCCCACTGTCTATCACACGGTAAACAAGAGAATTATGAGTAATCCCCATACTGTGAACTGCTCATTCGTCAGTCTGCTGGACTGACGTCTACAGTGTGCGTCAAAGGGGGAAGAGGGGGTTATCGCCCTCCCATCTCCCCCTCGCTTCCTCCTCCTCTCTCCCCCCCCCCCCTCTTCCCCTCCTCTGTGTACCTTGGATTCACAATACTTTCACGTGGAGAACTACTCTCTGGATGTTTCGATCACGGAATCTCTCATCTTTCCCATTCATCGACCTTTTCTCCCTCTAAGGAACTTCCCTTGATTGAGGCAGCTTAGACAAAACAGCTTTGCCATTCAGTGAAGCATTAGTTACTCTCTGAGCAATCTCTACCGTATGTTCTGCTCACAATGGTCTACCGTTTCTACTCCTTACGAGAGCAATCGATAGACTGACCTCATCAGGGACGTTCGTGATGACGATGCAGTTGGGTAGTTCATCTTTGCTGGCAGGGAGGACGATCGTCTTCCCTCCCACTCTCTGAAAGACCATGCTGAGGGAATCAGAAGGGGGTGCAGTAGTAGAGACTCCCCTTGGTCATCCATCCCCTCCCATTGTTTGAGAGACGAGTCACTTGCAAGAGAGGAGAGGAAGGAATCAGGGAATAATGACTAAGGAATCACAAACTGCTATCTAAACCCCTCTGGAAAAGGACGAACTCACGCTGTTTTCAATGTCGTCGTACATCGTTGAGGCGAGGTCGACCATTGTGAGGGAGAAGAGGAAGGGAAGGGAAGGGAAGGGAGGGGAGGTGGTCTGAAGAGGAGAAGTGAGAGGGGGGGGGGAGGGATCTGTATTGACGTCAAAGGGGAGGTGGTGGATAGTCATCTCGAGAGAGAGACGCATAAGAGAGAAGTTGTAATTACGTGTGAGAGAGGAGAGAATCATTCCAAATTCACACCCCAAACCAAACCAAAATACGCACGAGAGGACGGGAATAGCCAGAGGGGATGAGATAGAGGGGAAGGCCAGAGGGGATGAGATAGAGGGGAAGGCCAGAGGGAATGAGATAGAGAAGAAGGTGGGAAGAATATCGTCATTCGGGATGGCCAACGAACGAAGAGGAATGAATGAGAGAGAGAGAGTGAGAGAGAGAGTGGTTGGTAGGAATCGAGTGTCAGATTCATCTTGAGAGTGTTTATGAACACCAGGAGAGGGAATGCAGTGCAGAAGGAAGATGGGTAGGGAGAGCCATAAGGGAAGGATTGAAGGAGAGGAAGACTCGAGTGAAGAAGGAGAGAATGGGGAGACGAGATTCAACCATCGCTTAATCAACTTTAATGAAAGTATTCTGGCCAATAGAGTAGGTCGAAGGAAGGAGGAAGGACGAATGGAAGGAAGGGAATAACACTTTCCAATATAGGCCCTTTTTCAGCCCTCTCAATCGACTCGCGCAAATATTATGGTATCTTCCCATTCTAAAGGAGAATCAGCTGTAAGGAAGAAAGAGTGGAATGGAGAGAGAGCCGTATGGAAGTGCACGCGAGAGCAGACGCGTCGCGGATGGGTGTCTGATGGAGCACGCAAGTGATTGAAGGAATGTCTGAGTGAATGCCACAACAAGAGAAGAGTGCGAGAGGAGAGGAGATGAAGAGAAAGAAATAAGGAAGAGAAGAGAGGAGGGGGATTATGAGTCTGAAGAGGAAGAGACGGAAAAGGACAAAGGTTCACTGTTGTCGAAGGGGCACAATTGACGTAGCGAATGGAAAGGGAAAGGAGTGATTTCTCCCCCAGGGGAGGAACGACTAGAAGACTAGCAGAGGATTGTGACGCAAGAAGGAGGAAGAGAAATTAGAGAAGTGAGGTAGGGAGAGGGAGAGGGGCGGGGACTCATAACGAGACTTCGTCCTGATAACCTCGTGTGGGGGAAGAGTCCAATCAGCCATCGAATACTCTGCAGAGGAGAATCTGGAAGAAGAGAAAGAGAAGAGAAGGAGAAGCAGAATTAGATTGGAGAAGAGTTGCGAAGTGGAAGGAGGAGAAGCGAGGGAAGGATGAGGAAGGAGGGAAGGATGAGGAAGGAGGGAAACAATGGAGAGAGATCATACCCAGATAGGGGCATCTGTCACCAATCCACTGGAGATCTACGGATTCCAGAGAGTGAAAGTGGTCTGGTGTCTCCAGATGGGAGGAAGAGTCTGGAGGAGGACTGATCCTCTCACTCATTCAGTCATGATCTTCCCTCTGGTGTACACTCTCCTTCTTCTCCCTCTCATCTTCTCCCAATCATTCGACGTAAGTTACCGTACTCCTCTGGTAGATCATGGATACTCTTTATTACAGTCTTCATTCCTTCCTTCTCGTGAATCTCTCGTCTGGACAGAGTGGTCCGAATGGTCTTCCTGTCGTTGTGGAGACTCCCATCGGTAGGATTACTGTAGAGAGATCACACCTTAGATCAATAATTTAGTCGTCGACAACGTCATTGCATCGGTTCAGCCCCTTCCTGTGGAGCATGCGGGACTGAGTGGACGAGGTAAGAGGAGATCATCAAGGAGAGCATCACTTCCAAGAGGAACCACTACTCAGAAGAAACCAATGCTGAAAACCTTAACCTAATCAGACTAAGCAAACTAGGCGGTATCCTGAGTGTGTGCAGATCCTTTTCATTGAGATGTCCTCTGTCTGCGTCTTCCTCCTGCAGTGTGGAAGTGTCCGATTGGAGTGCCTGGCTACCCACTCAGACTGGAGATGCATTCAGATTCAGGTGAAGTCTCCTCCCCAATCCCATCACTCCTCTCTCTCTCTAGGTGCTGGTCTCAATTGCAGCCTAACAAGACAGTTCTCGTGGGATTGCGAGGAGAAGGAAGACAACTATTCACTCCTGGTATCATCCATCCTCTCGAAGAGTAATCAATGAGTTAATTGAGAGCCATCTCGTCCCTGTTCCTCCTCCCACTTCGATCGCCCTCCTTCCTCCACTACGTCCATCCCCCTCGAGAAATCTCCATCCCACTACATCTATATCTCACTCGCTTTCCTTGCGGGAATCATTCTGGGAGTAGGGAGTACTGTATCTCTCACCAAGGTTATCGATTGGTGGAAGGAGAGGAAATCAGAGCAACGTCGTCTGGATATCTCTCAATACAGTTTCGTCGCCGACAGAAAGTGGTTCATATGATTTCGTATTTGTTCTCCCGATCGATAAATATCTTCCGTAACCAGATAACATGAACGGAACGAGTAAAAGAGAATGCTTTGTAAGACGCAGTGCAAATATAACGAGAATAACACATAGTCAGTGAGTATACGGGAGGGGGAGGGGGAGGGCGAGAGACCATTTCTGACTGTGAATTCATTGAGTAAGCGGCTTTATATCTTCGAGCGACTCCGGTTGTCTCTTCATACCCCCAAACATGGCGAATAACTCGGTTCGTTTGATCTCTTGTTTACTTGTAGTCCCAGCAATCTATTCCGAGACCCCATTTAGTTTCATCTGAGTGAATATTAGAGTGAAATCTGAAAGGATGCTTCTTCTCTCCTCCATTTCATTAATTTCTCTTCAGGTGATCTCTCGAATTCTCTGTCTTCTCTTTCTCATCATAATCATCGCAATTCTGGTTCTACAAGGAGTCATCGAATTAATTCGACAGAATCGACACCAGGTTGGATGAGGAGAAGCTTGCCCTGGCAGTAAAGGATGATTCCTTCACGAGAAATAAGGGTGGAACCTCATGTTCAGAAGTAATCGCCGGTGGAAATTGTCTTCGTATCTCGAGTTATCACGTATATTTTGATTCTCTGAAGGGTCAATTGGCCGAGGTGCGAAATCTGATCGAAAAGATGGGGGACGATATCAAGAATGAGATAGTGGAGGAATTGGTGGATGAGATCCAGGATAGACAGGTCAGATCTCCCTTTTCTGCCCCCCCCCCCTTCATTCCCTCTCGGTTACTCGTATTCCTATCTTGTTCCCATCATGTAACGAGAGGACAAAAAGAGGGAAATGCGCTATGAGAGGATTTTTGATCTCCTCCTCGTGACAAAGTGCAGAGCAATTGACGAATGTTTCCCTTTTTAGGATGATCTGAATGCAACGTATATTTCTCGATATCGAGTAATCAAGAATGAACCCTCAGGCACCGATTGAGATTTTGAAATTATCCTTAATAGTATACGTGTTTGTTCTCAGAGAACGTCTAATAAAGTGCTGCACACTTCACTCGGTGATTATTTCACTTTACATATTTTGATCCTTTCAAGCACCATTTCACAGAAGTCCGTCTCTAGTTTTCAAGTCTATTCTCCATCTCTATATTTCAAATCTATGGACTCAAGGATGGGAATGAGTAGCGATGTCCAGTCTCCATGGTACTCTTCGTGTTCATGATCTTCTCGTCCCTTGGTCTTCGAATCATTCGACTCAATGGATCAGTCAATGGAGATTCATCGAGGAAGCAACGTCAACGGGAACATTGCATGGGTGTTCCGAGAAGAACTCATCTGCATATTCGATGTGATCGAACTTTGCCGACACTTCTAATACGATTATCGCTGCACTTTCTCTCTTTGTATGATCAGGAGGAATTGAAGAGGAACGCGGAGGGGAATCCCACGTCTAGGGAAGAATCGAGGATGGAAGGATAAAGTATCTTTTATCGATTTTCTCTTTTGGTCACACTAGTTGTGTGCAATGAAGTTGTGGTTGATCTTCAAAGAAGTTTCAACTCGTTGGTCTTTTCGAGTGGCTACACGAAGGGATAAGGATCAGTGACCTCTCCCTTCCCCTCTCTTACTTCTCCTTCTCTCTTCTTCAAAGACACGAATCGTCCCCTCAAACTTGTTGTTACTCTCTTCGATTCTCTTCCTTCTTCGTCCCATCCGTCTCACCTCTTCTCCCAATGAAGGAGGAGGGGAGGGGGGGGGGGGGGGAGGGGGGAGGGGTTGTCTAGTTGGGGATCTCCTCTCTCGCTCCACTCTCCATTATCTTCTCACAAGATCTTCGAGTCTTTCCTCACCTCTCAATCGATTTGAAGCTCTCCCTTCATCTTCGCTGCTTCCTCCCTCTTCCTCTCATTTCCTTCGTATGACTCATCTCTCATTCACGGAAACATCCACTCTGTCCTTCTTTCAACAAACGGATCACCTATTCATCAACCATAAGCTCATTCTCATTTTCTCATTTGTGCACAATTATTTTGAACGGTGTTCGCATGTTTGTTTGTATTCTCGCTAGTTGATCGAAGTGGATGGAATCAGAATATTTGCCTTTGATTGATCTCCACTCCAGATTCAGATTAGTGCAGAAGGGGAAGAATCACAGAAGAGAACGAAGAAGTGGAGAAGGGAAGGAATCTCGCGGAATGGGGGAAGGCACATCGGTACTCTTTCAACATCATTGTTTTTTCCTACAGATAGCCCTTCGCTTTTCTGTCACCTATCCAGTTTTCCTTTAACCAGCGAAACTTTGCTCAACTGCCAATCGAGTCTCCCTATACTTTTTCGCATATGAGTATTTGGAGACACGGAAGATTGAATAGATCGGAGTGGAATGATCTGCATAGATGCATCTATCTCTATAGAGGAGTTGCCACTTTGGCATCTTCCATTCTTATGTAGGCTCACAATCAGTAGCAAGAAAGTGAACGCAGACGAACCACTTTTGTGCATTCGGACACGAAATGAAACGAAATAAAGAGGTTGATACATAATGTCCCCCTCGACAGCACTACAAATGTATTGTGGGGTGTCTCGGTTGTTCCATTGACTGACCAGAGTGAGATCAGATAGGGAGGCCAATCATGCAGATGACCAAACACTCAATTGGTGGGGACTACAGTACCATTTACTGCTTATCCTTCCCCCATTCGTCGACTTTTGAAAGCGCGATAGACAAACAGAAGTTGATCCTCTTTGAGCTGACCAGTCGAGTCGATTCCCCTTTGATTCAATCTGGGCCTTCTCTCTTAGTGCACCCATTGTAGTGGATAGCCTATGAGTAGGGGAAGGGAGGGGGGGGGGGGGTGGGACACGATCATCTGGGGGCCAATAATCGCTTCAATTCATCTCTGTTCACCCCACTCATCACTCCGCCTTCTCACCTCTCTTCGAGTAGTCTATCCACCAAAACATTCTCCCTTCCCCTCCTCCTCCTTACTCCTACGGGTCTACTCTCCTTCCCTCCGACCTCATCTCCATCATTCCCTTTCCATGTGGCAATGTGCTCTACACAGGTCATCATTTCAACGGGGAATATTTCCTGTATCTTGTAGCTGGAAATACATATTTCGATTAGATGAGTCATCGGTTTTGCGTGCACGATTTTCCACCGTATTGCATTTCATATCGTAATTCATTCTTTTCAAAACATGAAAAAAAGGAGTGGCAGAAAAAGTAGATCGTGGTACTCATGGATCTCTTCATCGATGACTTCTGTTTCCTTCAGGTGTTCACTCAACTGCTGTGTCTCTCCCTCGTCATCTTCATCGTCGTCGTCCTCGTGATTCAGGGAGTATTCGAAGAATACATCGAAGATGACGACGAGGAAATTGAGGTGAGTGAGAGAGTATTCCTTCTTGTTATTACCTCTCGAGTGTCCCAAGAAAACTTTGGCCGGCACTTTCGATGTCACAAGAGTGAGCGAGGAGTGTAGATTCCCGTTGCCCTTCCTGTTCCCACTGTTGCTTATGAGGGAAAGGAGCAGGGAAAGGGAGATTCAGGCAGTTGATAACCATTTCTGCCCTGCCAATTGAGAATCTTCACCCTTGCAGGAAAATACGAAGAAAGTCCAGAAGATTGTCAGCAAGTTGAAGGAGGACTTAGAGGAAGAAGTAGTCGGAGATCTCATCGGAGAGATCAAAGATCAGACGAAAGAAGCTGTCAAGGAGACCGAATCGTCTGAGGAAGAAGAGAGGGACGAGGGAGGTCAGATACATCCATTGCAAAACTGATGCTGGTCTCTGTTATCCCTTCCATTTCATTGGATTAATAACTGTTACTTTGACGATACTCAATATCATCCTATGGTTAATTTCAGAAGAGGGCGACGATCCTCCTTCTGAAGTGGTGGATAAACCTCGGAATCTCGACGATCTGATTCTTCCTCTTTCCCCTTCTGCAACTGTAGTCAAACTGTCGAGGATAGCAGCTAACAGAAGAAGGAGAAGATGAAGAAGAAGAATAAGAAGCCATAGTCAGTACTAGTAGACCATTCCCGAAGGAGAGCAACTTCTCAACATATTCTCAACTATTCGATACCGGTGTGATAAACGCGTTATTTCCCCTTAACTCCATTGGTTTTAACCAGTTTGGAACAGAATATAAAGCTGGATAAATCCGCTCGTTTTCCATTTCGCTCGAGTGTTTCAATGCGATTGTCTGCCAAGGTTCGAAGATCAAAGAATCCATTTCATTCCTTTTCCTCTAGAATCGACCACCTCCCAATCAATTGAAAGCCCGAGTGAATACTATTGCAAATACTAACAATAAGAAATTAGCATCTCCACTCTCTCCAAGACGTGAGTCTCACTTCTCTCTACTCCATTCATTTCCATCTCTCCGCCTCCTCTCGATTGGTTGCCATGGCTCCTCCTTTCTCGGGTATGGAATCCCTCCCCATCTACCGTAATCCTTCTCTCTCCTCATCCACTCTGGTTCTTCAGCCGTGACAGGTCTCTTCCGTAAGAGGCAGACTAAGAGCATCGAAGTGAAACCTCGAAGGAAGACAGAGCGAGAGTCGAGGGAGAAGTGTTCGATGTCGAAGAGGGAGAGGAATATCAGCAATATGAGTAGAGAGAGTGAGGAAGGGACACTCCACCCATCATCCATGGATTCCCTTGAGTGCTCGTGAATCAGACGGATTCCCTCCGTATCAAGAATGGATCGAAGGAAAAGGACAAGAAGGAATCGAACAGAGAGACTCAGAACGAATCCTCATCGTGAGATCCATCGATACTCTCCTCCTACAGTATCCTCTCCAGGTCCTGCCGTTCTGACAAGAGAGGCAGCAACAAGGCTCTGAAGAAACTCGGCAAGCCGGAGAGACAACTGGTGGATTGAAGGGACGGTGCTACAGTAACCTGCTCCCATCCAGATAGTCAACTTCTCAAATACGACGTTCAAAAAGGGAGTGAAGGGACTGAAGGAGGACTTCAACAAGCGGAAAAGGTAAGAAAATTATGGGAAACACGAATAAGGGCCATTTGGCAGGACTAACGATCCGAAAGACACAACGGCATTCATCCAGAATGCCCTTGTCGGCAAAAATCGATACAAGGTGGGTACGGTAATCGAGATACCATAACCTTGCCTTCCGTTCAGGACGTTGCGTGTTTGGATGCGAATCGAGTGGTGCTCCGTGATTGGAAGACGGACTACATACACGCTAACTTCGTATCGATCCCTAGCAACGATCGGAAGTTCATCTGCACCCAGGTAGGTCACTGAGAGGGTCGAGTATCGATCTACCGTACTCTTGAGGGTCCTCTGGACGTGACTTGTGGCGACTTCTGGCATATGATTGTGCAGGAGAAAGTTCGATCTATCGTGATGCTTTGCAACATTCTGGAGAAGGTGAGAAAGTGATCTTTGATCTTGGAGTGATCTTTGATCTCTGCAGGGAATGAGGAAGTGCTTCGAGTACTTTCCTACTGCAGAAGCACCCGAGAAGTCCTTCGACGGTTATGTCATCAAGTTTGTGAAGGAGAAGCTGGTCAGCCCCATCCCTACTGTACTCCCTCATTATCGATTTGTCAGCTGGATATGAAGACCACCCTGACTGAGGCGAAGATCAGCGTCCGCAACATGTCCATCATGAAGGAAGGACAGGTGATCGATACTCGACTACAGTATCCCTCAACTACCGTATTTCAGTTGGTACAGAACGTAGTTCACTATCAGTGGTTGGAATGGCCGGATCGAGGAGTACCCAAGGCAGATCTGGCAATCATTCGACTACTCGATGCAGTGAGATCTGATGCGTGAGCCCCCTCCCTTTCCTGCCTCTACCGTATCCTCGATTACAGTACTCCCGTCGTCGTTCACTGCTCGGCCGGCATTGGACGCACTGGCTCGGTCGTGATGATCGAGGTGGGCGTGGCCAGAGGGGGCGTGGCCAGAGGGGGCGTGGCCAGAGGAGGCGTGGCTAACTTCTCTCGTTGAGTATGCTCGTGATGCTGCAGTGCAGGGAATGATGCCAGAGAGTCTGGACGAAGTGATGGATACAATCAGGAAGCAGAGATGTTCGAGTGTCCAGGTGGGCGGAGTCAAGGGACGGTGTCAGAAAGGGGCGGAGTCTCTTCAGACTGATCTACAGTACGTCTTCGTTCATCAAGTCCTCCTGGAGTACTGGAAGTCACTCCAGATCGTTCGTCCCAGCAGAGAAATGGAGAAGTGGGCGGAGTCTGAGATTGATCTTTGATCTTTCTTCTTTAGATTCATCCAGGAGTACAATGCATCTGTGGTCTAAGGGGAAAGAATCGATAGAAGAAGAAAGACTAAATCGATGCAATTACTGGAATGAAAAATACTCACTGACTCTTGCTTGAGAACTGCATTCCACTTAAGCTGACGTGTATTTAGAACATGTTGATTCGATCTTTGTCTTACGAGAGATACTCTTTCACTAAATAGATCAGAGAACATCGCTATCAACTCTCTTCTTGTTCTTCTCCTCTACTCGCAATTGAATCGAACTAGCTTCTTCTTCCAGAAACTTCGATGGAATAGTTAGGGAGGGGTTGGGTCTATAGGTATAAAAGACAATCCCTCCCCCCTTTCCAAGTAAGATCTCCCTCTCCATCTCTCATTCTCCTCTTCTAAACCGGCTCTCTCCTCCTTCCTTCCCTTACCGTCCCATTCTCTCCTCTCACTTCGAGAATCTTCTTCACTTATAGCTATGGTCAAGGCGACTCACTCCTCTTATCCTCTCCTTCGTCTCTCTGACCCGTCGTACTCGTGTTGACCTATGGATCTCTCTAACCATCCACATATACCTTGGGATACGGTATTCCTTCAGGATGTTCCTCTCTCGGGTGTTCTTCCTTGCACTCTGTGTAGGAGTGGCGATAGTAGTCAGCGAGGAGGCTAAGGAGGAGAAGGGAGAGGAGAAGCCTCAGCTTCCCTATTGCAAGCACGTCGACCCCTACAAGGAGTAAGTCGCACTCCATTCAGAGAGAGATACTCAGTCCATAGACCTCGATCGTCCTTGTTTTCCATTTCACTTCTCTATCCTCTCGTATCTCCCCCTTCTCTCCCCCCTCGAATGTCCTTGGTCGACCTCTCGTGGAGAAATTGACCGAGATTCATTGAGGGGAGTGAAATGAGAAAAAAACGATAGATCTCGATAATAAGAATGGGCGAAGTCCCATGGATAGGAAGGGAAGGGAATGATGGGGTCTTCGCAGTCTCGCTGCATGGCACAAAGTGAACAACAATGGATGCAACGCCACCTCCAACGTGGATAAAATGGAAGAGGAGGAGAAGGTCGGTAGCCCTTCTCTTCTCCCCCATCCAATTCCCCCTTCAGGAAAGGAAGAAATGGGGAGAGAAGAAGTTCGCCTTCGATATGGTCGCCTCTGATAAGATCGGCCCGAAGAGAGACAATGGAGTGAAGGCACACGAACTGTGCGTTTGAGATTAAGCCATCTAAAGTGGACACTCATCCAGACTCACCTCACACGTTTATGGGCTAGAAAAGATCTAACCGGTTGTAGACATATTAGAGATTGAACGTCAGCTAATATGACATCAGTTGCGAGAAGAGTGGGGGTAGATTAGGGATGGAGAAGAAGAGAGGGGAATGGGATTCAGATGCGCGAAGGAGGAATACGATGCGAAGTACTCCGTATCCATCGTCGTCATCTTCCACAATGAAGCACTCTCTGTCATACTCAGAATGATCCAGGTATCGACCATTAGAGGAAGAAGATTCATTCTCTCTCCTTCAGGGAATCTTCGATCGAACTCCCGCTGATCTACTCAAGCAGATCGTCATCTTCGATGATGCTTCTGAAGCAGAATGCAAGATACACGAGAAGATCTCAGAGTGAGTGCAGAGAGAGAGAGAGAGAGAGAGAGAGAGAGAGAGAGAGAGATCGAAGCGAGAGAGAGAGATGAATCTTTTCCTTGCAGATACGCCAAAATCGCTGGTTGGGATGAGAGCAAGTTGACGATCAAGAGACAGGAGTACAGACTCGGTCTGATCAAGGCCAAGGTATTGACTGCGTAGATGATGGCTCCTCCCTGAGTATCACTCCTCTCTTCAGGTTCGTGCTTCTCGTCTGGCGACTGCTGACGTCATCATCTTCTTCGATTCTCACTGTGAAGTGACTGATAACTGGCTGCCTCCTCTTCTTCAACCCATCAAGGAAGATCCCAAGAGGTAAGGAGAACGGTAGGTTACGATAGTCGAATGGATTGATTGCAGTGTGGTCCTTCCCATCGTGGATATGATCCATCCCGCCACCTTCGAGTATTCGGGAGTGATGATCTCCAAGGGAGGATTCGATTGGGGTACGGTACATTATTGATTACTCCCTGATCTGATCCTCGATGTCTTCAGGTCTTAACTTCAAGTGGGATTACCTGCCCTGGTCTTACTTCGATACTCCTGAGAATCACGTGAAGCCCTTCAAGTGAGTGCCTCCTCCCTTCTCCTCCATCGATAGACTGCAGATCTCCCGCGATGTCTGGAGGACTACTGGCTGTGAAGAGAGACTACTTCAAGCAACTGGGAGAGTATGACGAGGGAATGGAGATTTGGGGAGCAGAGAACATCGAGTTGTCACTCAGAGTGAGACAAGCGAGAGAGATCAAAGATCAATCGTCCCTCTAGGTGTGGATGTGTGGAGGAAGAGTACTCGTCGCCCCTTGCTCCAGAATCGGACACGTCTTCAGAATGTGGAGACCCTACAAGGGAAAGGTGAGGGAGGAGAAGAGAGAGAAGGGAGGAGGAGGGGAGATCATCACAGGCTGGAATGGACACTAACTTGTACAACTCTGTGAGAGTGGCAGAGACTTGGCTAGGAGAATACAAGGAGAAGTACTACAAGACGAGATCGAATTCGAAGGGAATGGACTTCGGAGATATCGGAGACAGAATGGAATTGAAGGAGAATCTGAAGTGAGTGGAGGAAGGAAGGGGGGATTCTCACCCTCTCTGCAGGTGCAAGGACATGAAATGGTTCGTGGAGAATGTGTACCCTGAACTGCTCCCCAAGAGACACGATGAACTGTAGAGGAAGAGCAGATTGATACCTCGTTGATACTCCACCCATTCTATCTCTCATTTCAGTGGACGTTGTGATACAAATCATCATTGTAATAAGGGTATTATGTACTTAGCGATAAAAGTGTTATGTGAATGGATTCAAATTCAATCCTTTTATGGGTGATTCTTCTACTTGGAAGGAGTGGCTGGAAGGGGATTCTTCTTCTCTGATCCGTTCTTCTCCTTCGCAGTTGATGCTGCAGGGGAGATGGAATTGGCATTGGAGGGAGGAGGGATGGTTGGAGGAAGAGAGAGAATCCCTGTCGGATGAGCTGCAGGCAGGGAGGGAACGGGTGCAGTCTTCTTAGGAAGGACATAATCGGAAGAGTCGGGCAATTTTCCGGGTAGGTTTTTCCATTTTTGTTGTTTTTTCACGGCGGGTGTAGGGGTGGTCTGAGAGGGGGGAGGACTCGAAGCATTCGACTCACGCTTCTGAAATTAAATAATTATTCAAGCTAAGTTGTGAAACTGACTTTATCCGGTTTGGCAGCGTTTTGATTGGGCTTATCCGCGGTCCTGGATGGAAATAAGTTGAATGCGAAAGGGTGGGGGGGGGGGGGGGGATCTCACCCTTGTGCAGGCGGAGCTGCTCCTTTTTTCCTCGATTTGCAGTAGAGAGCGATGGCAATGATAACGACGAGAAGGGCGACGATGATGAGGAGGAGGAGTGGAAAGAAGGAGAAGGAAGAAGTGGAGGGAGTCAATCTCGTCCATTCCCCATCCACTGTCCCTCCCTGAGAGAGACTTCTGATGCACGACTCCATCCTTCCTCTGCTCACCTCTCTCTTCCTTTTCTCGAATTCCTTCTTGTTCCTCTTGGCAGTCTTGACTGCGAGTGTGATTTGCTCCTTCAGTTCATCCATGCTTTCCTTCTCTATCTGCTTCTTTCCTTCTTCCTCCGTGATCTTCACCCAAATGGGAGGGAACATCTCCTCTGTCTGCACTTCATCCTCATTCCTCCTATTCATTCTCATCTCACCGTATCAGTGGAATCTTCGTTCTCGTCCTTCTGCAAGTACCATCGAAGGAGTGGAAGGCCAGGGTAGAAATCGCACTCTTATTTGTTCCTACAATTTGTTCACTTCAGTTGAATTGGTGGATGGTTCTCACTCGAAGAGGAGAACAAGAACTTTTCCAGGATGAATATTGTATTCTGCTGCAGTTTCGTTCGAGCAAATCTCCCCAGAGAATCCGATATATTTAACATGGCTTTTGTAATTACCTAGGAGCCAGAAAACCTAAGAAATACTCTCAACGATAAAAATATGACTAACGATAACCTCTTTGCTGATGAAATCATCCTTCGATTCAGAGGAGAAAAATATCTTGGGGTGATATTTATTTAGGCGTGAGTATGAAGGAATGAAGAGAATCGATATGAGGAAGAGTCGAGTGAATGGAAGAAACATCGAATATTTCCACAATTGAAGGAAGAAATATTGGAAAAAATGGGAATTGAAATTGCACGATTTTCCCACTTTGAAATCTCCTTTAATATCTCAATAGAACAAGATTCAATGATAAAATAATTGAAATCAATCGAGAACTCGATCAGGATAAACGCAAAGAATATAATATAATCAATTATGAATTAGATGAAGAATACACATGTTTCATATTGATTTTTTTGGACTCTGACAGTGACAAGCCTGTCACATTGTCTACGTGTTTGATCATGGTAACCCGTTCAATGTACTCGTGGAATGGGGGATATTTCGGTATTCCGATTGAGTGGAAGAGGAGATCCCCTGATGGTTCTCTCCATCACAATGAGGACAACGAGAGATCCCACGAGAGAAGAGACCATCGACTGCCATGAGAGAGGAGGAAGCAGAGAGAGTGGATACCACATCTCACTCAGACACGAGACCTCTGATGGACACCACACGTGATGACGACGGGACCAGAATCTGATGTAGAGACTACGGTAAGAGGAGTACGATAGGAGGATGGATAATTACTCACCTTGCAGTCTCCGAGGATGGACGATACTCGAAGAATCGAACGGAGATTCGCAGACTCAGACTGGTGCGAGATGAATCCGCCAGCAGAGTCTCACGTTCACTCAAATAACAGGTTACAGTATCCGAGCTGCATTTGTTGACTTACCGTATGACGTAGGAATTGATCCGTCCATTCTGTTGAGTAATTGATATCTCAATTCCAGAAGTGACATAACACGCGGAGTCAGTTGCATTTCTTGTGCTGTTCAATCTGTGATCGAGGATTGAGGGGGGAGGGTGGGGCACTGAATGTGAGACACTCACTCTATCAACGGCACACTACACTCGTCGCAGTTGCAGAGGGAATCAGGGACATTGAGTTGAGACCAGAACGAGAGGAGTACTGTATCGATCAGATCGCATTTAGACTGAATCGATGGATAGATTGAAAGGGCAGGGAAGGAGATACCGGGTTGAGGAGATTTCCGAACGGAATGAAGCACATAATGGAAATATTTGTGTGACTGAGAATGTGATGGTCGAAGGAAGAGCAACTTCCGTCTGGATCTGAATATCGATTGGTAGATCAAGAATGGAGTGAATGAGTCACTGAGTGAGGGGAGTTTGATGGGAGGAAGAATGGGTTCATTGGGAGAGTAAGGAGGACATTCTGAAGATGCATTCACGGGCTCGAATTGAAGAGGGAGAGGAGAGGGAAAAGAGGAAGAATCGAAGCAATCCCAAAGACAAGATTGGGCAGAACTGGAATTGATCGATTATTAAATTATTACTATGGACTCCAACCTTCCCAGAGTGATGCTTAATCGATTACCAGAGAGAGGAGTCAACAGTTCCCTATTTGAGACTGAATTCTTCTTTGGGACATAAGTGGAATTAATGAGTGGGGAGAATCCCCCGATGTGCTTGAGAAAATGTACGCTGAAATTGAATGATAATACATGAAACTGTTGAAGTCGATGCATACTTAATGTCGAAAGGTATTTCCCATTCACATTTGGCAGAGGTGATGAAAAGAAGGAGAAAGATAGATTTGAACATGGAAGGAAGTGACCTCTAGAGTGGACACTCAGTGTCCGGAATGGTCTCCATGGAGATCGTATGATCGAAGACTTCTCATTTTAGACTTCACAACACGAGTCTGTAAATAAACAAAGATAATTTTATCTATTGGAAGAAGATGTAATTCTTTCAAAGCAAAAAAATTAAATAATCGCTGCAACGATGAAAAAATACAAAAGTTGAAAACCCAGTCATCGATAAAACACCATGTTCAAAAAATGTCATACTGTTCTAGGCGGCAGCCGGCTGTTCTCTTTCAAAACTTTTTTTTGCTTCAGCTAGTTCGAGCGGTATTTCACATTCTTTCGTCATTATTTCATGTCGTGTGATTTAAAAGTTGGCATTTGAAGTGTGGACTATGACGGATAAATGGAGGCCGTTTTTGGATGCAGCTCGGCCGTTCCTCAATCGGGCAGCACAGCATGATCAAAAGGCCGATTCTCAACCTGCTGTTGAGAATTATTTAGCTGGAATCGAACAGCTTATGGAAGCTGTCAAGTGAGTCACTTTGACCTATCTTTGTATGCATTATGCTCCTATCGGCTCATGGACAATTCGGAACAGAGGCTAAGGTTGAATAACGAGATCATCAAGTACATGACTAGAGCCGAATTTCTCAAGGGAAACAAGTCATTCGAGGTATATACGAAGGTAGCCGCTCTCCCTTTTAGCCACTATTCAGGTTGAATCAATGCGGACACTCAGAATCTCGGAAGATTCTATTGGAAACGACTATGCGCGGATTTTTAAGGATGTCAGGTTCACATTTATTTACCCGTTCATTACTACTTTTCAAGTTATGTTTTAGTTAACACGATACAAGACTAATATCGTAAATTGAAAGCCATCCAGCTTTGCTCTGTTTCGTACTTTAAATTTTTAACGTTGCTAGGTACTCGACGATGCTCTCCAATCAGTGCACGTCTTCGATGCATACGTTGCCGTTCATCATCAGGTATTCAAAATGTGGGGAAGGACATGGTGAGGGGGTAGAATGGGCAAACTTAACTAGAATGGAAAGGTTACATCGCCATGCTCCAAGGTTTTCGTCATATGACGAAACAGAAACCGAACCTTCTCTTAACGACTATTCCATTTTCCCGTAAATCTATCATTATGTTCTTTCTCGCCCCTTTATCATCAACGATATTTGATCACTCATCAGGTTCTGAACTTCGTTCGTTTCTGCGAACTGCTAATACAAAAGGCTCCTAAGCTGCGATCAATCACTCTCACGACCAGTGAAGACTCGCGGTAATCTTTATTTTTATAAACTTTAACGTGAGAGTTATTGTATGGTATCACGTTAAACCACGTATGTATGAAAATTGATTATTCATATGGATATTTCCAGTCAGAATGCTGATGGCTTCAAAGAACTCGCCTCGAGTTTGGAGAAGAGAAAAATCACACTTCATTTGAATTTCAAGTGAGTGGGGTGTATTTTTGATTGGCTGGGTAGGCATCCTTCTCTTACAACGGATGTTCTCTAGGAAGACTCTTCACGATCGAGAGATTCGATTCGACAATAAGTGGATAGTGAAGATAGGACGCGGTTTGGACTACTTCAAGCCCGTCCCTAAATACTCAATCGGAGCACTCGACATGAGTCTGAGACCCTGCAAGGAGTGCAATGTAGATATTTATAAGCTGAAGTAATACTTCCATAGTCTTCATTTGTTTTTAGCGAAGACCGGTAGACTGTTGTACATATCGAACTGTTTTCATTTTTTTGCACACTTTTATGACGGATATGTGTGTTACTGTTTCATACCACGAGTAAATTCTTCTCCTTACGTTTCCAATTGTGAGTATTCGAGCGGTGTTGTGATCACTATGTCATATCTAATATGTTAATGAGGACGAGATCTCACTTCCGCTTTGATTCAGTGTCGAATGAGTCTGTCGAAGGAACGTATGGCTACCAGCACGGAGAAGGTACTCTTTTTCCATCATTATTCACTTCTTTCTCTCTGTAAATGATATAAAAATGAGATTGATCTTTCTCCGTTCAGCTCGCTTCCTTCCGTGCTCGTCTGCAAACTGAAGCAGAAACACTCGTCCTTGAGGTGTGACCATTTTAATCTTTGATCTTGGTCATTGATCGTCGATTGAACTTGACTGTTTACACTTAATCGATTGTGCAATGCAGGTGTTCCCCCAGAAGGTACTCGATCTCGACAAGATGATCTTCGATGAGAAGTACTCCTTCAGCGTATGTTGGCCTATTCTTATCTCAATTATGTGTGGCATGAAGTAGGCATGGAATTTGCAGCGTCTCCCCGAGATTCTTCCCGCTGGCGATCTCAACATCCCCGTTCCCGAGCCAGTGAAGGTTCGTAGTCGAAATAAAAATGCTTCTCATTTTCAATTGTTCAGAACGGTGGAGAAGACGCTCCTGCTCACAAGAAGAGAAAGATCGGCAATGGAGAAGAAGGTTGGTTCTCATTTCTTTACTCAGTTGATCATTACGAGTGTGAGTTGACTCTAGAGTATTTTGAATTCTTACATGTTGAATATCTCTCGTCGCTCAGATTCGAACTCGATGGCTGTGAATGGAGTGATTCCGAAGAACGAGCATCTGGGGGAGTTGATGGAGGAGATCAGACCGATGATCAGAGATGCCGTCGAGGATATGAACAAGGTGAGAGGAGGAGGAGAGGGAGAGGGAGAGGGAGGGGGGAGGGGATTGCAGATCAAGATGTGGATCACTCTTCTCATTCCTCGCATCGAGGACGGCAACAACTTCGGGGTCTCCATTCAGGAAGAGGCACTCAATGAGGTGAGGGAAGGGAGGGGAAGAAGTGGCTGGCATTGCCTCCCTCGATAGGTGCGTGCGACTGAGAGTGAGGCAGCTTCCTTCCTCGATCAGCTCTCCAGATACTTCGTGGGTAGAGCCAAACTGCTCACTAAGGTACCTTTTCATTTTCTCCATTTTAACATTTAGTAACTTTTCTACCCTCTGTTGCTGCATTGCTCATTGTGCAATAGCTGTATCACAGCACATAAGTAGTACTTGTAGGTGGCAAAGTACCCTCACGTGGCAGACTACCGCAGAGCCATCCTCGATATGGATGAGAAGCAGTTCGTGAATGTGAGTCAGCACCGGATTTGCTTTGATGATTTATCCTTCTTATAACGACTTCCGCAAATGGAGTGAGGATAAGTGTATATTGTAGATTCGTCTGATCATCACTGAGCTTCGCAATCACTTCGCTACTCTGCACGATATGATCACGAAGAATATGGAGAAGATCAAGAAGCCCCGCTCTTCCAATCACGATAGCATGTACTAGAGTGAGTCCCCTCCACCCCTCCCTCTTATCAACTCATCCCTATTTCTCTATACTGTGCTGGTTTTACTTGATAACTGTATCGACTGTTCTACACTACATCTCTTCACCCGAGTATAGTACTTCCGTTGTGTAAATGCTCGCCTCCTGTTCCTTCACATTCTCATTTTTTCACTGGATTCATTGGGAGAAATCAAATTATTGTAATGATTATCATCCCACCTCCGTTTCATTTTCTGTATCTAAATTCACTTTAAATGGTGGATTGATTTAGATAGCCTGTTGATTATTTTCATATTCTATTTCGTCTAATTCTTCGTATTTTTTTCTATTCGTATACTTGTTGACTGCATGTTGTTACGCGAGATAAATGGATAAGTTTATCGTTTCGATCGGCAAATTCGACACCTATTTGTTGGCAGAATTTTTACTTTCGGAGATTATTTTCTCTCGTAGATTATGTATGTAAGCCGTTGTTGGGGACATTTTGGGTTTGGTTGATTCTTGAGAAGAAGAGGAAGGGGAAGAAGAAGAAGAAGTACTGGAATTGCATGGAATAATGGAAGGAATGGGTTTAAGTTCCTGCCTTGATGAAGTGGAAGAGTCGCTCTTCGATGAAGAATAAGAGGAGGAAGAAGAAGGAGAAGGAGAGGAGATCACCGATGAAGAGGATGAAGATGAGGAAGAGGAAGAGATGCTGAAGAGGATGAATAATTGACGCTACTCCTTCACTCTACCTGGGAGACTCGGGAGGAGTCAAGGGAGTGGTTATCTTGGGTGGATCTTCTCCTTTCTCTCTTCGATTCCTTTCCTCCTTCCCGAGTACTCGCAACGATCTCCTCATCTCCATCACTTCTTCACTCAACTTGTTCTCCTTCGGTTGATCTTCCATCATGAGTCTTCGTGTAATGGTCTTCTCTACAATCTCTGCCACTTCCTTCCTCCTCTCTTCCTCTCTCTTCTCAATTTCCACGGGAGAAGTGCAAGTCGACGCATTCTGTCTACTAATTTCTGTCTGAATCAATCGATGGATTCTCTTCGTCGCAGGAGTTTGCGTCATCGCCTAGAATACGGTAGATGATTGATCAGCCACTTCCCCCTTCTACCTCTCTATATTCTCTGGGGGTAAACGGGAGTATCCGAATGAGAACAGCAAGAGTGATTAGAATGACTTCTGAGGGATCATTCTCGTTGTACAACTGGACTCGACCTCGAGTCTACGAAGGAATGAGTTGAGAGGGATTTATATTTCATTAACTTACCTTCACTTCTCCTTTCAGCTTGACCACTGCACCAAATGACTTCTCCAATTGATCGATTCTCACTTCGAGCTAAGGGAACCAACCAATAATGTTGTATTTCTAGAATACAAACCTCTTCCACGATGAATCCTTCTTCGAGCGAGAGCAGATAGTAACATCCGAGTGGTTGGCAGAGGGGCAGAGAGGGGGAAATGACTCGCACCCACTCATTCTCCTCCCGTTCCTTTGATCCACCCACTCGAAGGAAGACTTCCCCCTTCCCTTCCAGATCTGTCACGGACTCGAGGACGAAGCAGATCTCATGAGGAATGAGGGAAGGAGAGGGAGACATCAGGAGATGGAAGGGGAGGGTGGACACTCACAGGGACAATCCTCGTTGCTATGCTACCACCCCCGAGGGGAAGGACCTTCGGGAGAGAGAGAGAAGGGTGGCAGGTGCCCTCTAATTACTCAATCATGCAAATTAGACATTTATCTCGAATACCGGAAACATAAATGAAAAACCGGCCAAAAATAATCAGAGGAGAGGCTGTTTCATATAAATTATGAGCAGAACACGAACTTTACCTAGACATGGGGGAACTCTGGGGACCGAAATTTAGCAGTCGATTGTGATCTTTTCTAGATTCTGATTGTGAAAATGCGCAAAATGTACAATAATAAAATGCTCTGTATATTCTCTGATGGAAAATTGACAATCCTTAACTACGGTGAGTATTGTGGATGGAGACATAAGTGGGCGGAGCTAGAAGGAGCCGTGGTCTACTCAGACTTCATTCTCACTCTCAATAGACGGGCCACGTCTGCATTCGATCGACGGAATTTGCGGACGATTACGAGACCAGTGGTGGAGATGTTGCCAATGGCGATGATGAAGAAGAGAATGGAGAGGGCCCACACCTGAGGGAGTACGGTAGGGAGGGAAGGGGGTATCGATTACCTGCCACTCTCCCTCACAACGTGGCTGCAACTCGTAGAGCACGTAGGCATTCGCCAGCTGGAAGATCTGGAAGGGACTCAATAGATCAGTGATGAGGAAGGAGGAAGAAGGGATGGACTGACGTATCCTATGCAGAGGAAGGGAAGGAGGAAGGTTAGACCAGCGAACATCCATGCAGAGAATCCCTCCATAGTGATATCCATCTCGTGACCCTCAATCATCCATCATAACCTCTCTTCTACCGTACTCTTCCCTCCTACCGTACCTGTCCGAGTGAGTGGAGTCTTCTGAGACAGCCAGTCTGGTACTGGTGCTGCATCATCTGCACACATCCGATATAGAAGATGAATAGGAGGAACTGGGGACGGAACTCCCGATAGCAATCGCCGTCCTGAGAAGAGAGTACGGTATGAACCCTGTCTGGAGTGCTCCCAATCACTCGTCACTCACCCTCCACGTCAGGACTACTCCACAGAAGACACACGAAAGGTAGTGATGCATCACCCACCAACCCTTGATTCTGAATGAATCGATGAGTACGGTGAGAGCAGACTACGGTACTCACTTGGATCCGTTGACTATGAGGATGCTCTCTCTAATGGTGAGAGTGCAGTAGTACCAGACCATGAGGAAGTTGGAGATGGAGTCCATGACTCTCCAGGGGAAGAGATACGAGAGGAGCACCATCACGAGGATCGCCACGGTCACCTACACAACCACTCAAGGGAGAAGAGGGGAGGGGAAACCTTGTATTTGAATGTCTCGTACTCCTGCTTGTACTTCGATTTCTCCACTGCAGAGAGTAGAGAGACGTTCAGATTCGAGCCTGCACATCAACACCTCCATTGCACTCCTTCCCCCCACTGACCGAGGATGAGGGAGAGATAGAATCCACTGTTGGTCACTGGGAGTTCCTGCTGGATGTGCTCGATTCTCGCTCGTAGATCAGAGACCTTCGATCGAAGGGAAGCACATTCCTCTTTCTCTTCCACGGACAGATTCGATGACTCAGTGCTGCAAGGGAGGGGGAGAGAGGGGAGGGAGAGGGGGAGGGGGGAGTACCTCTTGAAGATGGCAGCCAGTCCACTCAACTGTGCCTTCTCGTGCTTCACAGCCTTCTGGAGTGCTTCAGTCTTCTTGCTCAACTCGTTCCTCTTCTCGATGTACGCAGAGAGGGAAGACTGCAATATCACGGGGGTATGACATTTGAGCAACGACATTTGCGCAACGACAAAATTAGGTGCGCAAGCGACATTTGCGCAACGGGCCATAACTCCCTTCAGGATCATCGTAGAGTGCCCAGATTGGGTACGTTGGGTAGCTATGGGTTCACTCTACCGTAACCCACACTGGTCTTTGGTCTTTCTCCTCGGGGGCGACATTTGCGCAACGGGCCATAACTCCCTTCAGGATCATCGTAGAGTGCCCAGATTGGGTACGTTGGGTAGCTATGGGTTCACTCTACCGTAACCCACACTGGTCTTTGGTCATTCTCCCCTGGGGCGACATTTGCGCAATGGAATTGACAACAATCTCACGCTGTTGAGCAATTATCGAAAAGTAATTATTTTATCGTTATTGAGAGAAAACAATTAAATAACATGAACATAGGCACATAGAGCAAACAGGTGGTCAATTTCAGACTTTCCTAAAGAACCATTAGAAATCGCAGTCTTCCTTTGTGAGTGCACCTTAGCAGAAGTGGGCTTCTGCGGATACGTCTGGGCGAGCGTTGGAGTGAGGTGGCCGCCGTGAGCTTGGAGCTGTAGGATTGCTGGTGCTCGAGAAGTATCTCCGCCACTTTCTGAGCACTTGAGTTGGCAGGAACGGCCTGTAATTGTGAAAATGAACAATTTTGGTTTTAATTTCGGATTAAAATAATTTAATTGCGCAATAATTAAATAATGATATAATTGAATTTCTCACCTTCAATTTGCTGTTGTATCCTTCAATGGTTGAATTGCCGATCTGCTGCCCATTGAGTACGCGATGATACACGTTCCACGTAGTGATCGGATATTGAGGAGTCCGACGAATTCCGTTTGGCGCGAGACTGCCGACATAGGTTGCTTCCAGATATTCAAAGAATCCTGCAGAAATAACATCAAATTAAAATTATATCTGAAGCTATGCAGATAGTTGACTCACTTTTTGAATCACCAATGCTGGCTATCGGAAGATTGTCCAACGCTTCCTCCTTCAGCTTGTCAAAGTAGGAAGGGACATCGAGTGGGTCGACAAATGCGAGTGCCATTGCAGACTTGAAGTAGTTACGATATGCCGGCGTACCGTAGAGAGGGGAAAGACCAATTGACTGATTGTGAATCGCATAATGTCCAGTCTTAGGAAATCGTTTTCTTACCTGGAGCTTGGAGTAGACCGCCTTGAAGTAGTGAAAAGCGCATCGAGAGATCACGGTACTCGGAAAAATCGCATTGAGTGCGTTCGAAAGTCCCTTCTCGAAATCTGAATGTAAAATCTTAAACTGACGTACATATATTCATTGATACAAACCCATCGACGCTGTGAGAGGAGAAGGAACCCCATTCTGATTCAACCAGTCGAAAACTTTCCGATACGAAGATGTGTGCTTTCCACACAAAAACGCATACACACAGGGATAAAAAAGATGGGAATCCTACAAATGGTCTGATACAGTATAGAAATACGTTTCATACTTGATATCCAATAATTAGAAGTTGCTCGAAAGGAGTAGGCGCCGAATAAAATGTTCCATCAATGGACCAATCCAGGTTTCGAAGCAAATATAGGCCTATAATCAGATTCAAATTTTTCTACGTATTAAAATAAGCTAGATAAACCTTGGTCTGTTGCGAGAATTTTGACAGCTAGTGGGTCCGGACCAGGGAACTGCGAGCAGTTATCGAATCGTAGAAACGAGCAAGCTGGAGAGCAGGTACTAGATACGGAGAGAAAAGAAGAGATTCTCACCAAATCGTCGAGCATCGATTGCTGCTGGCCAAGTCTTCTTCCCGGGGCACTCAACTGCACGCTGAACCTGTCGTACAATCGCTTCATCGTTGGGGAATGGCTGGAGATGAGCAGGGGCTTGAGTCACGAGCCGATCAACGACTGCTCCAGTAGGTACTCCTTGTTCCCTTAGATGTGTCGCGGTCTTTCTCACCATCCGAACCTGGATAAAGTAAAAAAAATGAAGAGAGACAGTCATTAAGGGGAAATTAGGACGATTGTAAAGCCATTATATCGTACCTCGTCCTTGAAATCAGGAGGAAGATGACTATGGTCTGCGTACATCTCCGCCTTCCCTCCTCGTTCGAAAGCCTTGCCTTTGCAGTTTCGCACCGTACATCTGTGGGATAAGCAAATGCAATAAAATAGGTAAAAATTGATCAAAAGAGAAAAATTACAACCTCCACAATTCCTCTCCATCCTTATTTGTGTGGTAGTGACGATACTCGTTCCCGTCAATGTCGTACAATAGCTGACTCCCGCGACTAGATCGGATCGTGCCAGACAGTTGCCTAATAAATAGCAATAAATAATACAGAGGTATGAAAAGGTAAACACACCTAGAGGGAGCAGCCATTCAGTAAGATTGAACAGTCGAGAGTGAGCGCAGCATTAAAAATTGACTCAAGATGACAGTTAATTGGATTAAATCGGCATGCAAATAAACAACAAAACCAATTATAGGCCAGTAAATTTAATTAAAGAGTAATCATGTATGCCAATATGGCATTAATTGTCCGAAAATTAGATTAATTCATAATTGAATCAATAAAGGGGCAATATGGCCCGTTGCGCAAATGTCGCCCCAGGGGAGAATGACCAAAGATCAGTGTGGGTACGGTTGCCTGAACCCATAGATACCCATCGTACCCATTCGGGACGCTCTACGATGATTCTGAAGGGAGTTATGGCCCGTTGCGCAAATGTCGCCCCAGGGGAGAATGACCAAAGATCAGTGTGGGTACGGTTGCCTGAACCCATAGATACCCATCGTACCCATTCGGGACGCTCTACGATGATTCTGAAGGGAGTTATGGCCCGTTGCGCAAATGTCGCCCCAGGGGAGAATGACCAAAGATCAGTGTGGGTACGGTTGCCTGAACCCATGGAGACCCAACGTACCCAATCGGGACGCTCTACGATGATTCTGAAGGGAGTTATGGCCCGTTGCGCAAATGTCGGTTGTGCAAAATTAGTTGCTCAATTGTCGTATTTTACCCCGTTGTGCAAATGTCGTTGCTCAAATGTCATACCCCCAATATCACCACTCTCATCAATAGACTACGTCTCTTCATCGACCTTCTACCAGGAGAAAATAGGCAGATAGTGAATACAACTGCATGAGAGTGATTCGCTCCTCGCATCCTCCCCTTTCCCCTTCTTCTCACCTCCAACTGCGTGAATTCATCAACGACGGCTCCGCACTCCTTTCGGAGTGTGTCCATCGTGCTGGTCGAGTCGAATTCGACGACTAGCTCAAGTGACCCTACAGTAACCCATTTAATCGACGGACCACAAATACTTCAAATACTCCTCATGCCCATAAAGCATTTCCGCACGAACAAAATAACAATATGATATAGAATGGTTTATGCACACGATCGGCTATTGTAGCACGAGGGAAATGGTCATAGAATGAAATGATTGATCGAAGCAACTTCGTAAATTACGAGCTTGAGCGATTGAGAGAAAGAACCAGAGAAGGGAGAGGAAAGAGTCGAATGGACAAGGTTCCTAAAGCACAAATTAATAGCTCTCACGAAATCCAGAGAGGGTAAACAATGCCTGTGAAGAGTGAGAATCAGGAAGGAACGCTTATTATGGGACAGACTAAGGGAACTGGCAAGAGTCGCTCTGTGACTGGGGAATACTGCTATGCGGACAGATGAATGGTAGGCAAGTGGGGGATGGAGCGAGGTTGTTGATTACTGAATGTTCGGTTGATCATCAGTGGTCGAAAGAGTAGGTCACAAAACTTGTAAAAAGTGGGCACGTTTTCAAAATTTTAATATGAAATCGTCGAAAATTGGTACGTTTGTACAATTGTAACCAACCTTCTTATTTAAAAAGTGGGTACGTTTTCTGCTATTCCAAAAGTTCGAACTCCAATAACCGGGCATGTTATGTCATTTTGTACTTACTTTTCGACCACTATTGATCATCGATCGAGTAGATCAGGGAAGAAGGGGAGACAGGGAAGTCAACATGTGTACACCATGTGGGTGGTTAGAGGGAACGTGCAGAGAGAGAAGGGAGAGTTGGACAGGTGAGTAGGTCAAACTGCGGACACTTCTAGTGTGGGGACGGGAGGTTGACAACTGAAATGGAAGGGATAGCACATGATTAGAGGAGCTAAGGCACGAGAGGGAAACGAGCATTGCAAAGATGATTAAGAGGGAACATGAACAAATGTCTAGCACTTTCAATCACTACTAGTTAACAACATGAAACGGAGAGTACATTAGTTATAAACGAGGGAAGGAGAAGGAGAAGCCCTTCCTCCCTCTAGATAGCAGTTTCCCGTTCGAAGACAGGCACTGAGGCCACTGTGGCAGCATGACTCATACGATCAGTCGAGATTCGCCCTCCGAATCCATTCTCTGAAGAGAGAAGAGTAGAGACATACCATCAGAAAGGATTGAAGGGAAGACCATCGTGATATCAGATGCAGGGGGGACTTCTACTGTGGGCACTGACCATGGGAGTGAGCAGCCAATCCTCCGTGACTCTCCTGCCATTCCTTCTCCGAGGGGGGAAGATCATCCTCACCTCAACAATCACTCATCTCACGGACTCCCACTCAGCATCATCGAGATCATAAGTAGCTGCAAGTGAGATGATGATGTACTCACAAGTGATGAGTAGTCGCCGTGCTTCGGGAATCTGGAGAGGGAAGTGCTCAGCACGATGGATCGCCAGGGCAGGACCCCAGGAGTCATCCGGATTGAGCACTGACGACCATCTCTGCAAGGGAAGGGGAGGGATGAGGAGAGACAGAGGGACCAAGTCAGCTTCAACCCTATACAACGATTGAATACACAAAACAGTATTTATTTAAACCTATGTTTCGCAATCACTATCATTAGAGAAACTAATAATAGGATAAAAGTGGAAGGGAGAAGAGTACCTGTGAGAATGTTCCTCGTGCTCCCATCAATTCCTCAATCGCAGCCACGATGATTATGAGGATGGGAATGAGGGAGAGACCCCAACTGCAATTAAAATCCATCCACAGAAACGAAAGAAGAGAGGGAAGGGTTGATACCCTCCACCATACGTTATCACACTATTCTCAATTTTCGGGCACTGCATGATGGTGTGAAGCTTGTAGCCTCCTTCTATGCTTTTGACTTTCATTATATAGGAATTTATAATCGAGAGATTTACATAAATGAGAATTTAATATAAATAAAAAGTGCTGACCCCACGAGACTGGTCCAGTAGGGGAATGAATATGTCTCATACGAGAGTATCTCCCACTCCTGCCACACGAAGGAGAGAATGAACTGGAATGAGAACTCCTTCCTCCCTCTCCCCATCATCTCATGCTCTCTCCTCTCCCCTCACACCATCTCAACCACCTCTCTCTTCTGTTGTCACTCTCCCATGATAAGAGCATTGGAGACCGAAAGGAATCACACGCCATCAAAATAGACAACATGACGAGTACTCCACGTATCTACTTGTCAACTCTATCTCAAGTCTAGATACATCGTAAAATAATAATCTAGCACTAATTTTTTTAAAAAGTGAAAAAAAGGTGCTGACCATGTACACAACGGGACAGACGTACTTCCACAGCATCTTCCAGAAGAGATACACCTGCGAAGGAGATGATTACGGCATAGAAGAGCATAGTGATATGGCAATAAACGAAAAATAATAGTGTCAAAATAGACTAAATCATGGAAGAAAAATAGATAAAAAGGAGAAGGATGAGTATTCTCACAGGCGGGTACTTCCCAGTCATCCACTTGATATTATCCAGTAGATTGTCCACTCCGTACACCCATCCCATCGCAGTGACCTCCAATCAGTCTGTGATCACACTCTACCGTAATCTTCATCCATACAATGATAGCAACAGATAAGTATGGTACCTCTAGGAAAGCGAGTATGATGAGTGGCCATCGAAGGACGTATCGATCGAGGATGGTCAACCAGTAGAGACCAGCCTGAGAACCATCACAGGTATCGGCCATTCCAATTGGAGGCCTAAGACTCATCCCCGAACGGGCCATTGCTCCAACAGACTCGTAATGCAATTTAAGACTGCATCAGCACCAATGTGGTTCTGAGTGTCTCACCGATGAGCAGAAAGGGAGGGAGAGGAGGGAGAGGACGATGCACGAGACTGCCAGCACGTGACGACGACATCTCAACAACACATCAACACATTTCTACTTCTGAGATTGAGAGCCCCAACAATCTTACTGCTATTAGCTTTCATATTTTACATTCGGGAGTTCCTCTTTTCAACAATAACCGCACACTCACTTCCGGAGGAGCTCTGCGAAGTGATCGCATAGCGACGAGATCACTGTCTCCACCACGAACAACTGAAGGGAGGGAAATGAGGAGGGGGAGAGGGGAGAGGGAGGGGAGGGGGGAGACGTACGAGGGTGGAGTTGATGATGAGTGCGAGCATGAGGAAGAAGAGGGCAGCGTAGAGAGGAGCAGCGGGCAATTGGGAGAGAGCCTCAGAGAGGAAGACGAAGAGAAGATGAACACCATCTACAACCATCGAAGGAGAGAGAGAAGCAGTCGAAGAAGGGGCAAGGGAGACTGACTACTCACCTTTCAATTGGAAGTCATCGAAGCTCACTCCAATGAGTCTGCACGTGAATCCAATGGCAGAGAAGGTGAGGACACATGCAGAGATCGAACAGATAACATCCAGAAGAGGAATCAACCAGACGTCCCTGAGGAGGAAAGGGATTACGGTAGGAGAGAGATACAACAAACATATTCTTAGGAAAGAAACTAGAGAAATGGATGATGATAATACCTGAGTAGATTGGAGTGGAATCGATTGTAGCTGGAGAGCGTGATGAGTCCTCCAGTGCAGCAAGAGAGGGAGTAGAAGGCATGGATTGCTGCCTCCCCCCACACCTCAAGGAACGAGTTGCAAGGATGGATGAGAAAAGGGCCATATTTCCCATTCCAATGAGCTTATGACAATAAATACTCCGAAAGCAAGTTTATGCATGAAGCATGATGCTCCGACAAATATACCCAATTAAGATACGAAGATGGAAACTACTAAAGTAAATAACGGTGTGATATTAGTTGTTCGTACCTTGATATCAGTGAGTACGGAGAAGTCAGGACGCATGAAGTGGATGACAGCAGTGAGAGATCCATCGAGAGTGAGAAGACGAACGAGAAGAACGGCCAGGATGATGTAGGGAAGGACCACCACCACGTACACCACCTGTACTGCCTACCATCGAAGGGAGGGAGGCGGAGAGGGCCCACCTTCCCACTACTCTTGACGCCTTGGAAGAGACAGAGGAAGACTGCCACCCAAGTGATCTGCAGACAGATACCCAGATACCTGCAGAGAGAGGGAATGACTAGTCAGTAGTAGTTCAATTTACCAATTGAGGGGAGCAAACTCCTCGATCGATTGTGACTTCATGAGAACTGTTTTGCTGCAATGAAGGATTTAGCCACATTAAAGAACAAGGAATAATCATCTGATGATTGAAAAGGGAAGTGACTGACTGGAAGTAGAGAAGTGATCCGAGATCTCCCTGATCAGTGACTGATCCATCCACGAGAGAGAGACACGATCCGTTGAGGAGAAGAGTCCCGTTGTTGAGATGACACGCGATGCGAGCAGGGGCAGAACAATCTGGAAGGAGGAAGGGGATGGGGGAGGAGATGGAGATGAGCACTCACTCTTCCCACTCCAACTGTTGCTGCAGTTGCTCCATGGGAGGGAGAATCCGATGGATTCGACCAAGTAGAACAGAGTCCATGACTCCATCACTGCCAGGTAGATGGCAAGCACGCACGAGAGATACACCGAGGAGATTCCGATCCCTGCCAACCAAGAGATTTTCCTCTCCTCGCAGTTTACCATTGCCAAAGGAATATGTTAAAGACGAACCTTTAAAGAGCGGGACAGCCTTCCACACTGAAATCGCACCCACGCTCGAGAACTGCCCCAGTGACACCTACAAACATCAGCTCTGTTTAACAGTACAACATTAAATCTCTCCGACTACAGTATGCAACTGTAGTGTACAGTACCTCTAGGAAGAATACGGGAATGGTGGCGACGAATAGACAGAGGGCGAAGGGAATGAGGAAGGCTGCGCCGCCGTGCTGTTGTACGAGGAAGGGAAAGCGAGAGATGTTGCCTGCCAACTCACAATTAGCAAGTCCCAAGTCGAGTTACACATCACCATCAAAAACATCGCCAATTATTCCCATACTAAACATATTTTTTTAGAGTTGATATACATACCCAATCCGAAAGTAAATCCGGCAATGGCCAGTAGGGAGTCAGTCCGACTGCTCCAGTTACCTCGCATTCTAGAAATATTTTAAATTTATAGTGCTAGTTGTAAGAATTCCTTATGCGAGAAGGAAGTGTCGAGAAATATATCCATGCTAGTTCTTTTTTTCCAAGAATCGTTCATGAGTACTACTATGGTATGGATGGGAGTATGCATGGTGGGAGAAGTCATAGAAGAATGGGAGAAGTCCTCTCACCTGTTCTCATCTCCTGCACCCGTCGTATCTTCGAAGGGAAACTCGATATCGCCTTCTCTTTCGTACTCCTTCATCTTTGTATCCAACTGGAATGCTTTGATTCCTCAAGTGACTCCTATCTCATTTCTAGATCGGAACGAGGCTACTCTCCAAACATCTGTTCCCCATCTTCATCCCATAAATCTACCGATCGATCATTACCACATTTTGACCACGATGAATCTATATGACGAGTGTGAAATTCAATCACATTGGCGGTGATTCAATAAGAGAACAAACAAAATTGAGCGTGAGGGATGTGGCTAGAAAGAGGAGGAAGAGGAGGAAGGTGGGAGGGGAAACCTGGTGGACGAAGGGAGGAAGGAGAGTCTCGTCGACGGCAGTTTGACTGCGAGCTCGACGACCTTGGTCTGACTGACTGGAGACAGACATGGCTGTCCCCTCCCGAGTGTAATCACCACAAGCTGAAACCAAAGAATGATAAACAAGTTTGTAAACATAAACGAAGAGAGACAAGCAAGAAAGACGGAAGGCAGAATATGAAGCGGTTTGCACTGATAGATGGGCTATTAGAGGATTGACATAGAAAAGAATTGAGGCGAAGAGATCGCGAAATCCGAGCAAAAAAACGATCGAGATCAGTGACCGCACGCGACCGCAACATGTTCAAATAGAGGTTCGGGGGGTCGCACTTATGTTCACCAGATGGTATAATAGCATTATACCTAACACATGAAAGATAATAGAAGTAGAGACGGAGGGAAATACGAAGAAAAAATTTCGTCTAGTAAAATTTTTTTCAATCGATTGATATTGGATACAATTATGTTTACCGTACCTTCACGTTTTCCACTGTTTTTGCAACATTTCCAGATCACAATTCATTTTCGGACGTATTCCTATTTTTTCATTCCATTTAAATTAAATAACTGTAATAAATCAATGTTACACAAATAGACTCTTTTTAGCAAAAAAAATTGGAGGAGAAAGTCCTTGTTGTGGGAAAGGAGGATCTTTCCCACGTTTCGACAATTGTTATCGCCACTTTTTACGACCAACTATTCTGGAAATTAGCTCTGAAAAAAATATAGTGGCATTCACTTCTCTAATGAATAGGAAATGTCAGTATCGTCTCTTGAGCAACTAGAGGATGTTTATATATAGCTCGATAGAAACCTACGGAAAAAAACTTTAGCTCTTCTCCTCTTGTCGACATTCATCTAGAACCGTTGATATCGTTACAATATCATCAAGGTCGTATCATCAACATCCATTCAATAATCACCGCATCCGAGTTCCCTCTCTCCAACTGCCCCCCCCCCCCTCTCTGTTCCTCCCCCACATTGAAACTGGAGAGATTGAGTAGTTGTCGTTTCCTCCTGTCTCGATCTACGGAAGAAGTACTCCCTTCGTCTCCCTAGACCAATCCTCCCGTCTATTCTTACTCTTAGAAGAGGCGGTTCTCTCGTCCCTCCCTCACTTCATCTCCTTCCTCTCCATCCACCACCTTATCCATTGTCATTTATGTCATATTTTCCTTAGTTGATGATTTCCTCATTTTTTCTTCATTTCCTCCACGTCGTCGTCATTTCAGATGGATTGGCCTCTTTTCTCGAGAATCCTTGAATTAATCTTCTCACTCATTTCAATTTCCCTCTTTCTTCTTGTGATAATCTCTCTTCTCAGATCAGCCTTCTTCCATCGTAATCTGAGGTATTTCCTTCTTCGTCCCTCTCTCATTCTCTCATTCTTCATTCTCAGATGCATCCTCATCACTCTTTCCTTCTTCGTCATCTCAATGAATTCCCTCATCGTAGTCATGCTCATTTCCGGTTTCATTAGAGGTTCGCCACTTACTCAAATGGCAAGAAAAAAAGGAATATTTCGTATTTGCTTTTATTGCAAATCAGACCATTTAGTATGAAAGATCAAACAATGACTGGGACTCAGACTTAGCCTGTAGCTCTACAGACAACGTAGTCGTTAGAGCCACGCATACACAATGGCCGATGTAATGGTTGGTGTCCTGCAGGAGGGGGAATCCGTCACGATCTCGCCAATCCCTCAATCACTCTCCTCTCTCCACAACAACGATTCGAACTATTCTGCTTCGGGGTTCGTTTCACTCTCTTTCGCATGGTTTTTTAGATGAGAAACAGCTTGTGAGGTCACTAGCGAAATGTACGAGTGTGAAAGAGATTGAGATGGAGTCTCTGTAGTTGTCATCTCGATTGGGGTACCTCTACTGGATGGCCTTCAGTGCAATCTCCCTCGAGAGATCTCTTGCCACTTTCTTCCATCTCCCTCGAGAGATCTCTTGCCACTTTCTTCCATCTCCCTCGAGAGATCTCTTGCCACTTTCTTCCATCTCCCTCGAGAGATCTCTTGCCACTTTCTTCCATCTCCCTCGAGAGATCTCTTGCCACTTTCTTCCATCTCCCTCGAGAGATCTCTTGCCACTTTCTTCCATCTCCCTCGAGAGATCTCTTGCCACTTTCTTCCATCTCCCTCGAGAGATCTCTTGCCACTTTCTTCCATCTCCCTCGAGAGATCTCTTGCCACTTTCTTCCATCTCCCTCGAGAGATCTCTTGCCACTTTCTTCGTCCAAGATTACGAGATCAGATTCACTACGTGCACTTCTCAACTTCTCTTCATAGGAGGGATGGTGAGTAGAGGGATCCCTTCCTTCCACTAACGAGCAACTTCATTCAGTTCCTCTTCTATGGACTCGATCTGCTAATCGAGAGTGAGTAATTCGTGTGATCTCGTCCATTCCAAAACAACTCCAACCACATTTTCGAGCACACAAAAAGCACACGGAAAGAGAATCTCATTTCTGGACATCGGATTGACAGAATGGAGAGTAATTGCAGATTTTATATCTTCCTTCGCCCTCATCATTTTCTCCCTCTCCTTCCACATGATATTCAACTTCATCGTGAGCCAATTTTCTTCTTTTTTTTTCTCAAAAAATGAAGTGAGCATCCGCGAGTGTTTCTTGCAGGCAATTCCGATCATTCATCGAATAAATGTCAAATACGTGGATATCAACTCGAGTCTCTCTAGGAAGTTCACTGTTGCAGAGAATGTCAGAGTGAGCACTTTCCACTACAACTTAGAAATTGACATCAGAATTGGAAAAGTGCTGGAAAGTTTCATTCTCTCTTGATTTGAGTCATGGCTACATCTAATCTAATCGCCAGCATGAAATGCAATAGTGTCGACGTTGAGCACATTCTGGGGAAGTAGATAGTAGACCAGGGAGTTCCTTGGGTATTCATTCCCTTGCAGGCGACTCGAATGATCTTCCCTGTCTTCATCACTTGGCTCACTTCCCAATGGATTCTCTTCGCTCTTCTTCTCTTCTCTTGGACTGCTCCCTCTCCTCTCTTCGACTTCAACTCCGTCTTCTTCACTGTGAGTTCTCCTTCCTCTCCTTCCTCTCCTTCCTCTCCTTCCTCTCCTTCCTCTCCTTCCTCTCCTTCCTCTCCTTCCTCTCCTCTCCTTCCTCTCCTTCCTCTCCTTCCTCTCCTTCCTCTCCTTCCTCTCCTCCATCCTCCTCTTCTCTTCAGATTTCTTCCTTCTTCTCTGCCTTAGTCCCCTTCTTCCTTCTTCGAACTCCCATCGTGAGGTTCGTCTCTCCTCCTCTCTTCTTTCATCTCTCCATTCCAGTGCTCCTCTTCTTCCTCTTCCTTCTATTGGTCCCTTCGTCAGAATATTCGCCCTAAGTGATCAGAGAAGAGTGAGGATATCGATTAGATCCGCACGTAGAAATGTTGATTCTCCTAATCTCTCATCCTCAGGAGATCTTTGTCCCGCCGTCGGAAGTCACTGCTACGTACTTCAACAGCTACTCTTCGCAGTGGAGAAATACGCCATGATTTTGAAGATATGTTAACACTCAAAAATTATGTTGTTGAATTATTTATATCGTTGCGCACTGAAGGTTGTCAAACATATCCTCTCTGAGTACTTTTCAATAAAGATATATGTAGATAATAATTACAAGGCTGTTTATTTTCAATCGAAAATCTTTAGTTAGCTAAGTTATGGTGGAAGGATATTTTTCTAGGAATAATAAAAGCAATGTAACAATGTTTGATTTTTTCATTTTTTCGATAATTCATTAATAATGCAAAAAAATGTAATTATGTAATGACCCTCAATTTTATTATGGATCAACATTTCATGTCTAAAAAATCAAAGTTAGAGGGACTCCGAACGTTTATTTTAAGAAAAAATATTAAGAGCAGGAATAGTTACGGGAATTGTTCTTGCTGTGGAAAAATACTCTGAGGATGGAAGTTGTTCCAAATAACGATGGTATTGACCTACACGACAATGCATTGCGTGGGAAGGAGGGAACAGAAAAGGCAACGAGATCATTGTGAGAATTCGAAATGGGCGAGAAAGTGAGGGAAGAATGAGGGGGAAGAGATAACAAGCAAAGATCTATTATGAATGACTGAATGAAAGGGTCATCCTGTCGGTGATAAATCCACGTTGTGTGCTAGTGTACCTGTGTGTTCGTAAACAGTTGGCTCTTCAATTTGTTCTCCATCATAGGGAGTCTTCCTCGTTCCTTCCAGTGTCTACGTTCAAGAATACTCCATTAGCACCCAAACGAATAAATACACGGCACGATGAGATTGTGCGCTCTCATTACACTTCCAATCTCTCGACTCGAATGAGGAAGTTTGGTCTCCACATCGGTTGTGTTTCAGACTCGAGATTTCCCCGCTGGTATCTACACGTTTTTTTTGCCCACGATGCAGCCTATCCGTTTCCGATCCCCCGTTCACATAATTTGACGTTCTTTAAAGAAGGAGTGTCAGCAAAGTTGAACTTTTGACCCTGTCGTAACCATGACCTAGCCCACCCTCCAAAGATCATAGCCCGAACTCGGACTGTTAACAACCATCGGTTCTTGGCTCAGTGGTGGAGCAGCCGTCTCGTTATCAGAAGGTTGTGGGTTCGATTCCCACCAGTTTTTGACAAATCCTCAAGATATTTGAATTCCAGCACTTAACTTCCCTATCAAGAACTATCAGCGCCTATGGCACTCTGCCAACTAGTGATAACTCGGTTCAAAATAAAGAAATGAATTTGAAATTTTCAGAATCTCTCGTGGTTATTAAAAGCCAGGCCATGCTTATTACAGCGTTAAAAGTTCAACTTTGCTGACACTCCTTTTTTAAGAATGAAAGTAGTTCTTTGAATTATCTTATCTCCGTAATGTTAAAGTGATGCCGTTGACTCGCAGTCTTCATAATTAACGAGTCGTAGTTGGTCGTCCTCAGTCTCTTCCCCCTTTCCTTCTTCCTTTCGACGGAATCGAAGTGGTCAATCAGAGATGTTCTCATCTTCAATCAGTCCTTCTTTCATTGGATTCCCTTCGACTTCTCATGGGATCTCTACTCATTCCATTCCATCCCTCCTTCCCTCCTTCCTACTTTCATTAGACCTCCTCCGTATTTACTGCCTTCCACTCTCTTCTTCATCCTTCGTCTCTCGAATTCATTGTTGCTCTTTCTTCGCATCTAATTATTTATACACTTCAAGACTATAAATGAATTGAAGGGGAATGGCGATAACTGACACCGATCGATACATTATCTCAAGTGGAATCCTCGTCTTCAACGTTTTCGGCCTCTTCGGGAATCTAAACGTTATCTACGCCCACTATCGATTACCCGTGCTTCGAACGAGATACGGTAAGTGAATTATTGATTGGACTGGAGTAATATCCTTGTCCAGGTATCCTACTCACTCTCCTTTGCACGAGTCAGAGTATCTGTCTCCTCACTGAATTGATCAATGCCATCTACAGTCTGTCTAAGATTCCCGTGATCAGGTGAATACTCTACCCTCCCCCTTCTTTTTAAAGAGTAAAATCTTTATAATTAATAGCCGTTGAAATAAGGTCAGGCAAGAGTAGGTGGTTCTTCTGGCACTATCACAGCGAATTGGGAAAATGGGGTGGTTATATATGTTACAATCGTATTAATAATAATAAATTTGTCATGTTATTGGCACACAGAAATAGGCGAGCAACACGTATTATATATATATATTTATGCTATTTCAGTCGAAATAACGTTACAAAATTTAAATAGAATAGGCAATTAATAACGGTTAAAATGACGAGTGAATAATGGTACAATGGGGAATGGGGATCTACTCAGGGGAACTGGTTTGATTCTCGGAATTTACTAAAAGCCTTGCCGCTCTTGGAAAGAAACTATTGTGTCTGTAGTTGTGGTTCGATCCAGGATTATTGAAGTTCATTCCGTTTCGGGTGTAGTAAATTTTGAAATAACGTGGTTTTCGGTTGGAAATACTATATTTGCCTCGGATGAGATTTGTGGCTACTCTCTTATCAATCGCTATTCTACGCTTCTCTAGGGACTCAATGCCTAGTCTCTTGTTACGATCGAGAGCAGTGGGCATGTTTTCCCAAGTATGATTAAAACAGCGCATAAATAACCGTCGTGTGAAATAGTTTTGTATTCGTGAGGTAGATAGGACTAGGGCGGGAATTTGCTGATTTGTTCACGGAAGAGGGACAAGAGGTTGTATTGATCCTCCTTGAGATCCTCTTGTTTCCTCATCATCTCTCTGGGTATCTTCATGCATTGTGCACAGACGGGATTAATGGCATCTATCTCAGTGGATCTCTTCATCTCCATTGTCTTCCCTCTGAGGTTCGTCCTCTCCCCTCCACTCCTCTTCCCTCTCCCCTTCTTCAGACACCGTGTTGCTCGTACTCTCCCCTACCTCCTTCTTCTCTGTCTTCCCACTCTCCTCTATGCTTTCGTCGTCATTCTCATCGCTATCCTCCACATGGATTCAACCCGCATTCACCTCTGCAACCCCCCTTACGCCCTTCCTCCAATCGCAAACCAATTCTGGTCAGCCATTCCTTCCACCAGAGACCTTCACCCCTTCCTTCAGGTATTTCGTCGCTCTTTGCTTCGGCGGTCTGACAATCGTCACTTACATCATCTCATTCTCGACCATCGCTTGCAAGAAAAAGTCGAGATCAGTTCGGGTGAGCAGCAAAACATTTGATCTCGGGCGGGCTCAAACCGCCGGCCTTCTGTGTGTTAGACAGATGTGATAACCACTACACCACGAGATCGATGGTGATCGTCTTTGCAGGACAGTAAACGAAGCTCGAGTGGAATCGAGAGGAAGGCGATGAAGAGTCTATCCGTGCTGCTCGTTGTTTTCATAGTGACGAGGTAGGTCACAAATCCTATTTAGATATCAAAACAAAATTTCGAGAAGTAAATGGCAGAGAACTGAATCAAAGATCGAGAAATATTCAGATTCCTCGGGACTGTAATGGCGAATGTGATGAATCTGGCGGGAGTGGATAAAGAGACAGTCGGGATGGCACAGAGTTACAATGTCAGTCACTATATGCCACTTCCTCCTCCCACTCATTCCTTCACTTCCTCCTCCCACTCATTCCTTCACTTCCTCCTCCCACTCATTCCTTCACTTCCTCCTCCCACTCATTCCTTCACTTCCTCCTCCCACTCATTCCTTTACTTCCTCCTCTCCTTTGAGATTTACGCAAGGAGTAACGTAGTGAGAAATTAGAGATGTATTGAGACCATTGGTATTTCCAGCCTATCGCTTCTATTTTGATCCTTCGGGAGTTGCAAGATCACTGACATTGGCGTCTCTTGAGGTGTTCAGTGCGATGGTGTGCTACTCCTCTTCCTTCTACGTCTGTTTCTTCCGATCTGCCGAGTATCGACGCATCTTCTGGTATCAGATCACAAAAGTGGCCAGTAGACTGGGTAGGTCACACAAGGGGAAGGAGGTGTTTCTCTCCTCTCAGGATTCTCGATGGACGAGTCTCGATTCGCATCATCGACAGCTTCTCAGGAGCACACGAAGACTGGCCAGGGAGGGACGAGGAATACCACAAGGACTGTTGTGCATCACATATAGAAGGAGATCCACTCACTCTTCTCTTGATTACTCTTTGCAATATCAACTGTGATTGGTCATCCTATCAAGCATCTAGTCTCAACTTGATTCTCATTTTTGATCGGGCGAACCTTCGTGATGTTTTTTTCTCCTGTAAAACGAGTTGCTATAAAGACGAACGATTTCCAAATAGGGTAAAAAATGAAAGAACTCGAAAGATTGTTTGCTCACTCGTACACAATCCGACACTTCTCATCGAATCACAGGTACAAAACTCCTCCCAATCTAACCCCCCACCCCTCTCTCTCTCCCTCTTCTATGCTACATCCTGCCAACTCATCCCTATCTCCTCCATGCATCACTCACTCTCCTCTTCCTACATAAAGGGGGTTGCTCACTCCCTTACTCACTCTCGTACTTCTCCTCTCCAACTCATCACACCTCCCTTCCAAAGAGGCAACTCCTAATAGTCGGTTATTGAATCTATCTCTTCTCTTCTGTACACACAACTCTTTGAATGCTAATCTCGCCCCACTTACTGTTCCCTCTAATACGTGTGATCTCTCCTCTCTCTCTTTCTCTGTCTCTCCTTCATCCCACACTCCTCTCACTTCCTCTCTTTCTCTCTCCTCTCCTCGACCTGTTCACTCTCTCTTCTCCATCTCAACCTCTATTGTACTTGTGAGTAGTATGAGTCACTACTCTTTTTCTCACCAGAGTGCCTCCCTCTCCCTCAATTTCAACCTGTCTCTTGTTTCCACTCACAAATCATTCCTTCGGCACCATTCATACCTCAACTGTCACCGTTTCGATGCAAAGCACCCGGGCACGCCTAGTTTCATCGTTCCCTACCTCTATTTCCCCCTCAGTGCCCTATTCGTACCCTCTCTCTCTCTCTTGCAGTAAGTGAATATGCGAGGAGGGACGATCCACATCAACGCGCACTTCGATGAGAGTCTCATTGCGGAGACTCTCGAGAGGGCCATGAGACAGGGAGAGAAGGTGAGTGAGGAGGAGGAGGGAGGAGGTGAAGTGGATGTTGGCAGGAGAAAGTGGTGATGCAGCTGGTGCAGATAAACAACGTCCAGAGGCAGATGGTCAGTACTCACTTCACTTATTAATGGATAAAGAATTAAAGAAATAGTTGATTGCAGCTTCGAACTCCGTACAAGATTCGATACGGGAAAGACCTGGAGGAGGCGATTGCCAAGGCACTCGGAGGTGAGTCAATGAGGAAGATGAGGGCAGGGTCGAGGGAATGGGCTTTTGTTAGTGGTGGATTCGCATCGATAAGTGAAGTGAAGGGAGTGGAATAGGAAGGATCCAGATTGGTTTCGATCCGAACAGCTTGCTGCATCCATTCAATGATTCACTTCTTCTTTGCTTTTCCCGCGGTTTCCTCCGCATTTTCCATTGATTTTATCATTTGATTTCCCATATGAATGGCCCTTCGTCTATATAAGTGTTGGTGTTTCTCCTTCCTCATCCTTGGAATGTCCTCTCCAATCATCCTTCTCTTCCCTCTTCTCATCGCCTCTTCACTGGCTGTGAAGCAGTGCATGATGTACAGGTGAGTGACCTATTCTTTTATCGATTTCCTCAATCGATATTCAGCAATGGTTTGGTCGAGGAAGTCCGTGACTGCAAAAGAGAGTGGAGTGAGTCTCTTAAATTAATATTTAAAATATTTTACAAAATAATTTTTTTTCTACTCAGCGCACGACGTCAATTCCCACGGATGCTACTACGCTTTCAATTACCCAGTGAGATCACAGACATTCGATGATCTCGATGATCTCAATGACGTCGTCTAAGTGTAATCCTCTCAGAATTCGACGACTCTTCGCCTGGAGACTCAAGGAACTTGCGGAGCTCATGTGTGCACTTCTGGAAAGGAAGATTGCACGGTCACCTCCAGTTTGTCCTTTTTTTTATATATTAGTTGTTTATCTCATACGTCTTGAATGCATTACTCTAGGGAAGTCTGCAGATGAGTACCTCTCCCCCCCCCCCCTCCTCCCCCCTCCCCTCCCTCTCCCCCCCCCTTCCATCTCTCTTCCAGCCACTCAACGAGATGGGGGGATCACGACAACGATGATGTGCTGCTGCTACAGTGAGAAGTGCAATCCCAGGAAGAGGGCGGAGACTCTGAGGGATTCCCTCACCAAGAAGAACTGAAGATCATCTTGATGCCCATTTATATGTCACCTTTGAGATAAATGTCTTGTTCAATTATTTCAATCCGTGATTCTCAAGATATGCATTAATACATGAATGTACAGCCACAGCAACGAAATTGAAGATGCTGCTATTAGCACGGGTCTCTTGTAAAAGTGTAGGAAAACTGGCTCGTTTGGCTACTAGGAAATATTTTCATTCTCAGATTTCGATTAAACTTGGTTGATGGACACCATCGGGGGTCAGAAGAAGATCAATCAACTGATTTTGGTGAAATCTGCATATTATCGATTTTTTTGATCTACTGCGATAAATTGACGTATTTCAGCCAATTTTGATCGTACATAGAACTTTTTTTTTGCATTTTGCTCAAAATCGAGAGATCTACAACTTTCTCGACGTAGGACCAACGGCCAAATCAAGTCTTCATAGTGAAAATAGCGAAAAACTGAATTTCGTGATGAGAATATCGATTTTTTGGCTTCGTATACCAAAAACACCATCGTTTTTATTCTTGATATTGAATCTCCATACAAAATAAGGGGGGTCTATGTTGACCATTTTTCATATCTCTGTCCTTTGACTATCGATTTACTATGGGGGATTCTCGACTTTTCTGGACTTGGTTATTTTTTGAAATATTTCGTTATTTGTTCATATTTCGGTTCAACGTGGTCCAATCGTGCAGTCAAAAAATGCAATCGATAGCTCTCAACAAGCTCTATCAATTCATTTAAGAGCTTACAATCGCTACGACTCTTCCTTTTCAAGTTATTTCATGAAAACTGTCTGAACGTTTCAAGATATTACCATGGGGAGAAACTCAATATACCCAAGTTAACACGTGAACTGTGAATATCGCACCTCCATTTTGGAATAAATAAGATAATTGGAGAAGAGAATAGCATGAATTTGAGCGGAAATTAAAAGAAAAATGATTAACAATGTCTAAAAACATTGTTAAGATTCAAATCCCGTGAGAAAACGCTTCTCATGCGAAATTTGCAGCTGAAATATCTCAATTTTACCAGTTTCAGACAGTTTTCATGAAATAACTTGAAAACGAAGAGTCGTAGCGATTGTAAGCTCTTAAATGAATTGATAGAGCTTGTTGAGAGCTATCGATTGCATTTTTTGACTGCACGATTGGACCACGTTGAACCGAAATATGAACAAATAACGAAATATTTCAAAAAATAACCAAGTCCAGAAAAGTCGAGAATCCCCCATAGTAAATCGATAGTCAAAGGACAGAGATATGAAAAATGGTCAACATAGACACCCCCTTATTTTGTATGGAGATTCAATATCAAGAATAAAAACGATGGTGTTTTTGGTATACGAAGCCAAAAAATCGATATTCTCATCACGAAATTCAGTTTTTCGCAATTTTCACTATGAAGACTTGATTTGGCCGTTGGTCCTACGTTGAGAAAGTTGTAGATCTCTCGATTTTGAGCAAAATGCAAAAAAAAAGTTCTATGTATGATCAAAATTGGCTGAAATACGTCAATTTATCGCAGTAGATCACAAAAATCGATAATGTGCAGATTTCACCAAAATCAGTTGATTGATCTTCTTCTGACCCCAATGGTGTCCATCAACCAAGTTAATTGAAAATCGGCCATTCAAAATATTTCTAGTATCCAGCGTTCCTACACTTTTACAGGAGACCCGTGTTAGATACATCAACGTTATTCGAATTTTTTTCCCTCGGCGTTTCTCCGAGAAAAAAGAAACGAAAATTTTAATACTAATGTAAAGGAAATTTCTGGTATGAATGGAAATGATTTCAATTAAAATTGAAGGTGATCTCGAGAAGTTGGCCCTCTCCCTCATGAATACTCCCACTAAAGAGGACGCAGTATGTCTGCAAACGGCAGTCAAGGTACTTTCCCTCTCCTCAGCAACATCGGGGGCATAGCTCAGGGGTAGAGCGCGCGCTTCGCATGCGCGAGGTCTGGGGTTCTATTCCCCATGCCTCCAGATATCCTTTTGCCATTTCAGGGTTTGGGAACGGACGAGAAAGTGCTGAATGAGATAATCTCTACGAGGACGAACGAGGAATTAGCTGCCATCAGGAACACTTATCTGGCCAACTACAAGTACGTTTATCCAATCAATCAACGGGTAGAAGGGATTACTAGTTCGTTCCTCACAATAGCACGAGTCGATTTCCCCTCTGGGCGTATATCATCGTCCCGTACTCGTGACAATCCTTCTGACGAGATCCAAAGGAGAGATCAGCTTCCGAAGATGTGAGGTCGATGTCTCCTCAAGTGGACTACTGTTCTTCCCTTCTCTCACGAGTGCTCACCTAGTGGGAAGTGTTCTTCAGTAGTGGTCACAATGGGGAGGGCGATACAGAAGGAGTGCTTCCTGAATATATTCTGATAGGGGGGGGGGGGGGGGGGAAGGAAGTGGGAAGGGGGGGGGGGGGTTCTCACTCCTCGTCGTCCTTCTTCCTCTCCTCTTCATCGATGCAATCGTGGACGATCTGGAGGAATGGTTCGACGTCGTAGTTGAGCCATCCATCGTGGAGAATAGCAGCTGCCTCCAGGGGAACCGACGAAGATGACGCTGCCAGAAGGAGGAATATTCAGTCTTCTACCAGTAATTGGTCACGATAGAAAAGTATCGGAGGAATTAAATAGTTTGAGTCTTTCTTCACATGGAAATTTGAGACACCAGGTTTGAAATGATGGTGGTAATTTAATTGTGGGCTTGGGAAGATATCGTAGGAATAGCATAGTTCACCTGTAATGTGACTGGCTCTCTTGACATACTGAACTCCAAAGTCGTTGACCGTACTATCGGCCTCCATCAGACGAATCGTTGCCGTGAAATTGGTCTCGAATGGAAAATATTAGTAGATGGGAGTTATAGATTACCCGATAGGGACAGATGAGATTTCCCGAGATGCTGATGAAAGATTCGATGGAAGAAGATACAGTGAGGAGAAGGGAAGAGATGAGAGGAAGGAGTTTAGTCATCTCAAGGAGTGAATGAAAAGGGAAAGAGGAAGTAAAATGGATGGAGAGAAAGGGAGGGAGCCTAAATATGATGGAGATCAGTGTAATTGCGCATGTTAAGCCCATTCCTAAAAAATCAGGTAATGCAGACATTTCTAACCATCGCCCCATCTCTCTAACAGTTACTGCCTCAAAAATATTTGAAAAAATTCTTATTAATGAATTAGTTTCCTATCTGGACGCGCATTCTCTTCTAGACCCGCGCCAAGCTGGTTTCCGTAAAAGTAGAAGCACAACATCTTCCCTATGCGAAACCCTTTCGTTTTATGCCCAGTCTTTAAGCAATAAAAAATCAGTAGATACCATCTTTTTCGACTATCAAAAGGCATTCGATTCAATTGATTTAAGATTCCTTATGCATAAGCTTTCCTCTCTAGGTATTGCTAATCATATTGTGAAATGGTTTGAGTCATATCTCCTGGGAAGGTCTCAACGTGACTTTATCCCTTCTTTATACTCTTTCGTCTCGATATTTGCTGACGCGTCCGCACTTTTTCGGCGAGTCCGTCTCAGAAATGTGAGTGTAGCCAGCGGTCAGAGGGAAGGCGGCAAAACACGACGGGCGCCGGCGGGAGTCGAACCAGCGACCTCAGGATAGCGAGACAAGCACGCACACCACTCGGCCACGATGACAGTTAGGGAGCTCCAACTCCTTTTGCGGTTAAGTAGAGCGGAGCGAGGGTGCGCGCGAGTTCAGCCGGGGGGGGGGGGGGGGGGAGAGCGGGGAGGAAGGAAGGGAAGTTAGTGGGTGCTCGGGTGAAGGGGGACTGAGGGGAGGTGAGCGAGTGAATGGAGGTGATAGGGGAGTGGGTAGACAACGATATAAGGGAATGACGGATAGCGTATTATCATTTCGAAAAACTAACCCGAAGGGAGGCGAGAGATCGAGCGGAGGTGAAATGGATAGCGGAGGAGAGAAGGGAGAAGAGGAGAGGAAGGGAGGGGAGGTGGGAGAGCGGAGGTGAGACAATCTAATGAGGGAATGATTGGCAGCGTATCAATTCGAACAGCTTAGTAATCCGAAGGCTAGTGAGAGGGAGAGCGGAGGTGAAATGGATAACGGAGGAGAGAGGGGGAGGGGAGGAGAGAGAGGGGGGAGCGGAGGTGAAATGGATAATGGAGGAGAGAGGGGGAGGGGAGGGGAGGTGGGAGAGCGGAGGTGAGATAATCTAATGAGGGAATGACGGGTAGCGTATCATTTCGAACAACTTAGTATCCCGAAGGCAAGTGAGAAGGATAGCGGAGGTGAGGAGAGACTGGAGGGGAGGTGAGAGGGTGAACGGACTTGGGAAATAACGTTATAAGGGAATGACGGGTAGCGTATCATTTCGAACAACTTAGTAACCCGAAGGCAAGTGAGGGGGAGAGCGGAGGTGAGGAGAGACGGGAGGGGAGGTGAGAGGGTGAACGGACTGGGGAAATAACGTTATGAGGGAATGACGGGTAGCGTATCATTTCGAACAACTTAGTATCCCGAAGGCAAGTGAGAGGGAGAGCGGAGGTGAAATGGATAACGGAGGAGAGAGGGGGAGGGGAGGGGAGGTGGGAGAGCGGAGGTGAGATAATCTAATGAGGGAATGATTTGCAGCGTATCAATTCGAACAGCTTAGTAATCCGAAGGCAAGTGAGAGGGAGAGCGGAGGTGAGGAGAGACTGGAGGGGAGGTGAGAGGGTGAACGGACTTGGGAAATAACGTTATAAGGGAATGACGGGTAGCGTATCAATTCGAACAGCTTAGTAATCCGAAGGCAAGTGAGAGGGAGAGCGGAGGTGAGGAGAGACTGGAGGGGAGGTGAGAGGGTGAACGGACTTGGGAAATAACGTTATAAGGGAATGACGGGTAGCGTATCAATTCGAACAGCTTAGTAATCCGAAGGCAAGTGAGAGGGAGAGCGGAGGTGAAATGGATAACGGAGGAGAGAGGGGGAGTGGAGGAGAGAGGGGGAGTGGAGGAGAGAGAGGGAGAGCGGAGATGAAATGGATAATGGAGGAGAGAGGGGGAGGGGAGGGGAGGTGGGAGAGCGGAGGTGAGATAATCTAATGAGGGAATGACGGGTAGCGTATCATTTCGAACAACTTAGTATCCCGAAGGCAAGTGAGAAGGATAGCGGAGGTGAGGAGAGACTGGAGGGGAGGTGAGAGGGTGAACGGACTTGGGAAATAACGTTATAAGGGAATGACGGGTAGCGTATCATTTCGAACAACTTAGTAACCCGAAGGCAAGTGAGGGGGAGAGCGGAGGTGAGGAGAGACGGGAGGGGAGGTGAGAGGGTGAACGGACTGGGGAAATAACGTTATGAGGGAATGACGGGTAGCGTATCATTTCGAACAACTTAGTAACCCGAAGGCAAGTGACGGGGAGAGCGGAGGTGAGAGGATGAACGGACTGAAAAGATTACGCTATGAAGGAATGACTGGTGATGTAATTTCAGAACAACTTAGTACCGGCTCGCCGCGTAGCGGCGAGCCCTGACTGAACTTAGTTCAAAGGCGAACTCCCGCCGAAGGCGGGAGTGAGCGTCGGGGTTACCAGAAGCGTTTGACGGGTTAGCTGGTTGTCGAATAAGCTCGGGTATATGAGCATTTAGTGATAATGGTGGATCGTTTTTACGTTATCTGGAGTGAAGGGGAGAAAGTATTTTGAGGGAATAACGGGTATTATTCTGAACAACTTGATTAATGTATTGTTCAGAATTTAAAATCTTTTCACTTGGTCGATTTTAAAGGCGGTACACTTAGTTAACTAGTTGGTAATCATCTATCCCCTCCTTCTCCTATTATCTCAGGGGTCCCACAGGGCTCAGCGATTGGTCCTTTGTTATTTATCATATACATTAATGATTTAGGCGAATGCATCCCCCCTACGGTTAAATACAACATTTTCGCTGACGACCTTAAAATATATGCCACTGTACCCGACCATAGTTCCGATCTCCAAAAGGCTATTAGTAGTATAGAAAAGTGGACTGCTCAGTGGAATATGACGATTAGCGCTCCAAAGTGTTCTGTGCTCCATCTTGGTCGTCTTAAAACGCGATCGCAATATATCCTTAATGGTAATATCATCTCCCCTAAAGATGAAGTTCGTGATCTTGGCATTTTTTTTCACTGGGAAATTGCATTTTGGTTATCATATTGACCAAAGAACTAGAAAAGCTAGATCAATGTGCAATTTACTTTTGCGGTCATTCCTAACAACTTCTCCTGGTGTTTTATTAAAAGCGTACAAAATTTACATTCGCCCACTTCTCGAGTCGTCTACTATCATCTGGAAGCCTACTGCAATTGGTCTTGTAAATCAAATAGAATCAGTCCAGCGTGAATTCACTAAACGTGTATTGTTCCGCTCTAAATTACCTTATCTTCCTTATCCCAATAGACTCAAGTTCTTCCAACTAGAGACACTTGAATGCCGCCGCTCTTTGAGTGATATGTATTTCCTATACGACTCAGTGCATGCCTTTGTTCTCCTCGACACCTCTTGTCTCTACTCGATCGCCCCCCTTGCCCGTGGTCTCCGTTCCACTCACGATTTACGCATCGCCGTACCGTATGTTATGCCTAATTCAGTCTCATCTTGTGCCACGCGTTCCCTAACGCTCTGGAACACGCTTCCCCACTTAGTAGTAACCATGCCCCGATCCCCTTAGCGACACCTCATAAAAACAACCCCATCTTTTACAATGCAGTCTTCTAAAATTAAAATGTAACGCAGAACTGCCACATATCCCCACCCCACAAGCTCGCCCGAGCCAAAATACCACCTTAACGCTTCATCACGCCATTCCCGTCCCAAGAATTGTTGGTGAATAAAGAATGAATGAATGAATGAATGAATAATGATTCAGATTGTTGATAAAGGAATGCGACACGCGAATATTCTAGTGTGAGTCAGTCGCGATTTTTCTTGGTTGGAAGAGATAGCACAAAGCAGAGATGAAAGCACACTCTTATTCTTCATTCACTTAGTTTTTAAAAAATATATATAACGAAATTCGGGAAACATTTCTGAAATTGAATTTCACAGCCAAATTAAACAGATTGAGAAATTAATGCGACCCGATTACAAAACATTGCGAGAGCTGTTCAGAAGGACTCTCGACGAGGCAATCGCAGCTGATACCTCCGGAGACTACAAGAAACTGCTGCTGACTCTACTGCAGGGGATCAGAGACGAGGGAGGACACGCTGACTCTGCCAGGATCAGAGAGGTACCCAAGGGAGTCACAAGGGATCCCTTCCTACTCTCAGGCCATCGGCATCCTCTCCACTCCCGCTGAGAAGAATCTGAAGCACGAGAAGGTGAGGAGAAAGGGAAGAGAAGGGAAGAATGAACTATTGCAGTATTCTGTACTCGCAGCTGCCAACTTCCACGAATTGGCCCAGATCCTGGAGGGAATTCAGTTGAAGACGGGGAAGAGTCTCGAAGAGGTGAATAAGCATCCTCCTTCCTCCTCATGATCCTCCCCCCTCAGCATATCAAGAAGGAGTGTTCGGGAGACTTCAAGGAGGCAGTCACTGTCTTCTATCGAATTGCTGCCATGGGCAAACCGAGATTCTTCGCTGATCAAATTGCAGCTGCTGTGAAGGTGAAGAGAGAGGAGAAGAGAAGGGGAGAGGGAAGAGAGGGAGATTGCAGGGATTCGGAACGAACTCCCGTGATCTCATCCGGATTCTGGTCTCTCGATCTGAGATCGATCTGGAGGATATCAAGGAGGTCTATGCTGCTGTGAATGGAAAGAAACTGGATGATGTGAGGAGAGAGAAAGAGAGGGAGGGGGTGGATGAGGAATGGTCCTTGCAGACTATCAAGGAAGAGTGTAAGGGGGCCTATCAGCACGCTCTTCTCGCTCTCGTCAGAGGAAACAAATCACTCACTTGAGGGATCAACCATCTACTCACCATTTTACAAATTGGTCGTCTTATCCAAGTCTCTCTTATCCAATTCAACTCCATCATACTTCGCTAGCCTTTCCATTCCGAGTATTCCCTAAAGATGATGGGTTTTCGTTGACTGAAGAGAAGAAAATTCCTTGAAGTGAACTGTCACTTCGTAGTAGATCAATGAGTCCTTGAGTCAATAGATTCTTCCTTTCTTTCGCTATCCCTCCTCCCCCCGTTCCCATCCTCGGTTCATTCCACTAATTACCGTGCGAACCATCCGTCCTTGCCCATTTCAAAGCGAGAAGAAAGTAGATCAAGGAGCTATTCATCACCTCATCTCTACAAGTCTCTCTCTTTCTCCCTCTCTCAATGAGTCTTCATTCTTCCTTCCTCTACAACAATCATCGACTCTTCCGTCAATCGACCGTGTCATTCATCCCATCAATATTTTGTTTAATGTGGAATGGGATGGAAGTCAATTGAGTCCCTCTATTCACACTATCTATTTCTCTTCCTCTTCTCTCTCCAAACATCTCTTTCTGAGGCAGCCAAGAGGGGAACTGGTTACTCTACCCTTGTCTCCTCCCTCCTCTCTCTTCCCTCCTCCCCTCCCACTCCCTCTCTCTCACTATAATTGCTGCCCTCTCCATCTACCGTAGTCTCTTCTATCGAGTGAGCGAGAAAAGGAAAGCAAAAAAAACAGGGATAGAAAGGTCTCGATACGAAAATCGATCGTGATGAAAGAACAACTTTATTGTTAGGAGTAAAATTTACATATAATATATATTATATCGAATTTTGGGTAGCGAAAAGGGGTCAAAGGGGACAAATTTCATGGAGGAGGGAAATAAAGCTGTGGAAATCGTTGTCAACCAATTGAGATGTCACTGTATTATTAGTGCGTAGTACAAATGAGAAGAAGAATGGCCGAATTTCTCTGTGGAAAGAAAGAGATATGAAAGTGAGAAGAGGAATAGAATATTTAGAAATATTGAGGAGATTAATGAAGGTTTGCGAAGAAACGAAGTGTGACGAACCGATTGAAAGGTCTACCAGGGAAATGAAAAGGAATGAGAGGAAGCTAGGAAATGGACAAGAGTGGCGAATCCAATGGAATAATGAAGGAGAGAGGGACTAGTGGAGGAAAGAGTCAATGATCGAGATGAAGAAATGATCAATGCTCAGATACCTGTTGGAGAGATGGAATGGACTCTATCGCTCTACGAGTATTGCATGTTCTGTATGTACTGTATGGGATTGGTTGGTTGAGGAGGCAGGGGATACGAGTAGTAGGGATACATGTGCATTTGCATCTGCATCTGTTCCAGTGATGGGAACGCCTTGTTGCTCTGCAAAGATCAAAGATCATTCTCTACTCCCCCCCCTTCTCTCTCACCTCCATCGTGGGATCGAGTGAGTAGTAGTCCTTATTCGTGTTCAGAGTCATCAATTGAGAGGAAGCTGCCATTGCTCCCAAGTCTGTAATTGTACCGTACTCTCACTTATCGATTAGTCCACTCTGGAGTACTGTAACATACCTTGTGCGGAGAGAGAGGGTAGACTTCCAGGGGGTTGCATCCATGTAGTGGGGGGAACTTCTCCCCCTCCATTCGGATCACTGCTCAATCCATTCGGAGTCACTGCGGATGGAGAGATTCCAGAGGGAGTCGGCATCGTCAATCCTCCTCCCATCGAAGATGCTTCCGTCCCGCACGGAGTATCTGATCCTGGGAATACTGTAAGTGGCTATCTATCGATCTGACAAGTACCATCTCCAACGGATGATCCTCCCTCCTCAGTATCGTGTCCCTCATCTGATCCAGTGGGACTTCCACACCCATTGATTGAGTCTGGTCGCCCTTGCTTCTTGTGTTTCGATCGACGGTTTTGGAACCAGATTTTCACCTGAAATATCGATCGATAAGAGCGAGGGAGAGAGAGGGAGAGAGAGAGAGAGGATGGGAGAATCATTCGTGACCCATGTATGACTTATCCCTTTCTCTCTATTCCTCTCAGTCACTTCTCAGTCTATGGAAACGAGGGTAGAGGAATGACAATAGAATGTAGGTCAGTGTTTCTTCCCCTGTCATACTGTATCCACTAGAGATTCTAGTGGCCAGATCGGAGGAATGAGAGGGGGAGGGATACTGTATATCCTCTGCCCTTCCCTAACCAGGTGTTCTTCCCTTTCCACTCTCTCCATCTGCCATTGCATCGAGAGGAATGTCATATAGATGGAAGGATAAGGGGAAGTCACCACTATGACGCCCCTCCCCCCCTCCCCCCCTCCCACCTCCACATTGGAATTCAGAGAAAAGACCGACAAAGTCAAAGCAACTCGAGACTTCCTCTCTCGCTCGATTATTATGGCTGTGAAACAAAGAGACATTTAACTACCGTAGTTTTTCGCACTTTCTTTGAAGCCCCGAAGTGGCAAGTTTCCTTATCTCAAACCAGATCTGAGGGAGAGGACTTAGATTGTTGCGAGTTCAAAGGAGAGGAGGGAGACAGGTGGAGGAATGAGGGAGAGGGAGAGAGTCAGTGATGCATGAGACCTCCAATGGACTGAATGGAGTATCACTCTATGACAGGTAGATCAATGGGAGAAGTCTCCTCGATAGATGGGAAGATCGATAGAAGGAAAAGTTGGAATGGATTCGCTATCAGATGGGGATGATTGAGAGTAGATGGGGAGTAGATGGTGTCAACTGATCGTGTCTCTCTCGCCATCTGCTCAAATCAACAAGAACAACTCATAAATCGGGGCAAAAAGAGTGCGCGATCGGCAGTTTTCCTTTGGAGAAGAGAGAGAGAGGAGTGAAGAGTTTCGCACTCCGAAAACGACGGCAAAAAGTTCAATGAGGTGGGAAAAAAGGGCTGAGAATGAGAAGAGAAGGGTGCGACCTCTGAGGGGAAGAAGATACAATGAGGGAATGGAGGAAGGGAAGATCAAAGATCATTCTCACTTGTGTCTGGGTGAGTCCCAATTCCGCAGCGAGAGCCGCTCTCTCTGGAAGGGCGAGGTACTGCGTCTTCATGAATCTCTTCTGCAGGGAACTCAGCTGAGCTGACGAGTAGATCGTTCGTGGCTTGCGCACCTCCAATAAAATCAATTGACAATCGAGGGAATACGGTAACACACCACGACTTCGTCTTTGTATACCTTCTTGCCCTTGCTGTTGATCTTGACTTCTCCTCCTTCGATGATCTTTGTTGCCATTTGATCTACAATCGATAGAATATCGTGGTGTGAGAGGGAGAGAAGGAGAGCTCAAAGAGGACCGATTCGGGCCGCTTCAACAGGTGGATGGAGGGGGAGGATCCGAGGATGAAGATAACTATAGGTTGGAGAATCGGGAAGGGGGAAGGAGGGATACCCGGTATCCATTCAGAGAGAAGCCCCACCCATTCCAACCGTTTGACACGACCGCCTAATCCCCCAGTAATCGGTGAGTTCAGTTCGATAGGGGGATTCAAGCATATGGGGAGGGCAATTAAAGACTCACCGTCGGGACTTCCTCCGTTTGTGGAATAGAGACCGAAGGGAGCTGGGTTGTAGGTCGATGCAGCAGAGGTAGGGAAGGACTGGGAGATCTGAAAGAAGAGATTAGAAGGGAAAGAGAGGCCAGAGGGAATCTCGTGAGGTGACAAATCGTCCCTTTCAACTATCTTCTCACCTGATAAGGATAGGAAGGGTAGGGGGTGGACATGGAAGAGGCCCCGTTGAATAGGTAAGGGTTGGAGGAGGCTGCAGCATAGAAGGCTGCATCAGGAGTAATTCCTGACTGAGCCAATTCCATCTTCATCCCCATCTCCATGTCCATCTTCAGATGACCGTCCTCGATCTTCGGCTTCTGATCCATATCAAGGAAGGCCTCGGAGGAATCCATTCCAAGGTCCTGAATGGAAGGAGGAAGATTACAGTAGAAGAAGAGTGGGATCGATCGACGGATAGACGAGGGAAGGAAGAGACAGAGGGCGACTAGGAATGGATGGAATGTAGATTCAATTCAATGTTATTGTTCGCATTCGATGGTGTCTCTTTCCTCCGTTGTGTAATGGATAGTGCGGTGGGCGCTCCGACATCTCCTAATCGTCGTCTCCATACGGGAGGACTAAATTACAGTTGGGGAGATTCCGGCACGCGCCCTATCGAGTCCCCCAAACTACGGCCAATTAAGATAATCGTTGTTCAATTTGAAAGAGGGGCGGAGATAGGTGAAGGAGGCAGAAAAGGATTGAAGAGGAAAGAGAAGAGACTGAAGCCTCTGATTAAGGAGGATCACGAATAATGAGTAATCGAAGGGTCGAAAGAGACAAAATGAAATGAGACGTAAAGTGTTGAGTAGAGGGGGAAAAGTGGGGAGTAGTTGGGGAGGGACTCCACAGTCTCCTCTCTCTCTTCTCCCCTATCTCTCCCTCTCCACTAGCCCCGCCCCCTCTCCCTATTGGAGGAGCAACCAGAGGGGACGAACCAACGGAGAATCGAGAAGTGCCTCAGGGTGACAACTTGAGATGATGTCATCTTCGATCGATTGGAGTAGGTCATTCTTCTTCAAGTCCTCTTTCAATCTCAGTCCTTCTCGTCTTCCTTCGAACAACCACCAATTATGAGTCTTCGCCCTTCTGTCACTCGTCATCATACAATCTAATTAGGATGAATCCAGTGGCAAGCTGACTTTGATCAGAAAGGGGCGGGGCCAAGGTATTCGAAGTGAGGGAAAGAGAGAGTTCATTATTGCCACAAATTGACGATTGAAGGAGAGGGAGAGGAGAGAAAATGACACATAATTTGTGAATAGTTGTTAGTAATTTGGCGTGACTCGGTCCGCCCCCCCCCCCTTCCATTCCACTTACAGCATCCACTCGCAGGACCTCGACCACTCTGATCTACCTTCTCTATCGATCCCCTTCCCACTTGACAGCTCAATTCGAGTCTCCGATTGACCTCCAGTGGTTGCCCAATTTACAATGCCTTCCTTCTCTTACCTGACTGTAAACCCACTTTGAGAGACTGAGAGTGAGCATTCTCTTTGAAGCCATTGAAGGTCTGCGAGTGACCTCCACTCTCCCATCTGGAGCCAAAGCATCTCCCCCTTCGAACTCCTTCTCCATCTAGTGAAGGAATCGAGGGGGGGGGGGCAATTTGGAGAGAGAGGGAGCTCTCCCTCAAATGACCGTATCATTATCCATTATTAGTAGGTGATTTTGTGTGGTCTCTCCTTCTTCTCTCGATTCTCCGCCCTTCTTCAGTGTTCATTCATTCCTCATCCTGGAACACCTTCTCCTCCTCCTTAATCTCATCCATCAATTCATTCATTCCTCCATTCCGTCTTCAGATGCTTCTCAACGAGGCATTACACACTCTTCCTTCATTCTTCTTCATCTTCAATTCCAATTGATCTTTGATCTTTCGTCACTCTATCTCGACTTCTTCCTTCCTCCTTCCTACAGTACTCTCTTTGTTGACTCTCCGCTCCTCTTTTTCTCGTCCATGATATACGAACTTCCTCTCTGTTTTCATCGTCTCGTTTCTCTTTCTCCTCTTGAATGTTCACTTCTCGATTGATTTCTTCTCTCTGACTACAGTATCCCTCCCTCTTCTTCCTCTCAGCATCTCCAAGTTTCCACCCACAAATTGACGGTTAGCCACTCAAATTGATAGTTGGAAGTGTGAGTTTGCGAAGTAAGAAGAAACGAAGAATCAAGGGGGAAATCAATGAGATGGGAGAAGAGGGAAGGGGTGACCTACCGTAGTCTATTCATGAACTGAGATCTACTTCCTTTCATGGATCGAACAAGAATCCCCGCTGTGTCTCACAATGCGAGTCGAGTCTATTGGGATGAAAGAAGGGAGGGGAAGGAGAGAGGGAGAGAGGGAGGGGGAGGGGAGAGGGAGTAGGAGAGAGGGAGAGAGGGGGGAGAGGGAGTAGGAGAGTCTTGAACGGACAAGAACATGGATTGCGCGATCATGGGATTAGAGAGAGATCAGCTTCTTCCTTCATTCCCGCGGAGAGAAGGAAGAAGAGAAGGAGGAAGAGGAGGAAGAAGAGAAGGAGGAAGAGGAGGAAGAAGAGAAGGAGGAAGAGGAGGAAGGGGAGGAAGAGGAAGGGGTAGAGGTGGAAGGTCGATGGGCCATTCACTACAGCGCAGACTGTTGTATCTCATGCCTCACTTTAATATTACTTGAAACCAACCAATGAGCAATGCAATTCCTCATTTGTGGAGGTTATGTTATGAAGCTCAGAGATGAGACGGGGAACTCTGAATTCATTCGTGGTGGAAGGAGAGATGGAGAGGGCAAGAGAAGCGCTCTCCCTCTCTCTCAGTCGGCAGGATGGGACAAAGGGTGAATTCTCACCCTCGGGACTGCAATTATTCTCCTCTTCCTTCTCACTGTCACTCCCCGCTTCCGAGACTGCCCCTACCACAGGTCCAACCGGATATCCCCCCTCCCTTCCTCCTCCTTCCTCCTCCGAAGAGAAAGAAGATGTAGAGCCTAGATACTTCCTACCGTAGAATTTGAGAGATTGTTCAGACTTCCGCTTTATAGAACGAGCGTGCTGCAGTTTTGTGTCTTATCCCGAGAAGAATCCGGATGGTGTCGGATCAGGTTACGGTATTCACTCCGGTGTGAACAGGTTGAGAACGGGGAGTGATGAATGGAGGAGAGAGAGGTGGGAGGTCCATTCAGAGAGGTAGATCAAAGATTGACCGATGAAGACAATGAAGGAATGAAGAGAGAGAGAAGGAAAGAGACTGCCTGGAGTGAGACTCGGAAGGGATTAGACTCATTCCCAATGAGTGACAGTATTGCGGAAGGAGGGAGATCAGATGAGATAGAGTGAGAACTCTGTTGATCCCATCTATCGGGGTGACCATCTTCCGGGAATTTGTCCGTGTCTCGATGGGATAGTTGATATCTGTTCCCTCTGGCTTGTCTGCCCCCCTTCCTTCCCCTCGGGCATTCCTCTCCATCCTTGTTCTTCTCTTGTCAATCCATCAATCTCCCATCTCTCAGCCTCCAAATCAACACACTGAGGACAACCGGGGATAGAGACTGACACTGACCGTGCAATTACTCCCTCCCCCTTTGACCTACCCTCCCCCACGATCACCTCCAATTAGCCTGAGGCTATCTCCTTTCATCCTGGGAACCACCATGACTCTCGCATCGAACTTCTCCATCTACCGTAGCCATCCAGTCAGATCGGATTTGCATAATATTTGTTCAAGTGGATAGGAGAGGCGAGTGGGCGAATAGGGGAAAGAGTACGGTAGTCTCTCCTCCTCCCCTCCATTCTTTTACTTCTTCCTCTCTTGCCTCTTCTCACAACTTGAATCGATGACTGAGCACACTCAGCCATACAAGTTTGTATGAAGGAGGGCTGGTGAAGGGATCGAAGGGAGGAAGGGAATGAAGGGGAGGAAGGACTCATTTACCTCATTCCCTCTTCTCCCCCCCACACTTCCGCTATCCTTGCGAGTCAATCGGAATGGGCAGTCTATCGTTCACGGATCATTCACTTCCAATGGGATGGAGACAGGTGTGAGGAAGGAAGAGTTACTGAGGTATCTCCCACTCCCCTCTCCCCCCCCCCCCCTCTCTCTCTCTCTCTCCCTCTCTCTCTCTCTCTCTCTCTCCCTCTCTCTCGAGGCAAGAAACTGCGATTGCATATGGTAGCAGAACGAGTTAGCATCTGTCAACTAGGAGATGGAGATCATTATTATTGAGAGATTCGAGATGAGATAAAGAAGAAGTGACCTTCCTCGGAGAGGACAGACAATGGGAGAAGCGAGTCTCCGTCCACTCCCTCGACGATGATGATTATGCTTTCTGACTCCTTCATCGCTCTCATTTGATTCACCCTTCACTGCTTCCCTTCTCTTCATCAATCCAATCAATCACCGTAATATCTACCGTACTCTTCTCGAATCTTCGTGGGAATCGGATGACGTGATGAGTAGCAGCTTCTCTTCTACCCAATTATCACTTCTTTCTCTGGTCCCCCTTCTCTTCCTCTTCTTTCTCTCTCTCCTTCTCTCTCTCTTCTCTTTTCTCTCCTCTCAAC